>JANAVB010027199.1:3150957-3678219 GCA_029216955.1 Iris pallida
GTTTTAACATATGAGGTTCTCAGATTTTGAATCTCAGTTTTCAGTCTAATGTCAATTTGATTTCAGTTTTCCCAAACATTCAAACCAACAACCCAAAACTCAATTTCAGTTTTAACCTTATCCCAAAACCTTAGTTTTCAGTCTAAACCTGAGTTGAACTCCCAGGTTACATATTAGAGGTGATCTCAATTCACAGTTTATGCAACAACTCAGGTTAATACATTCATATTAAGTCCTAGGTTTAAATCATTAATTTCAGGTTTTCTCTAGAATGAATAATTCCCAGGTTTTTTGACAATGGAAAATCCTCAGTTTTCATAAATAAAATAATTCTCAGGTTTACAAATAGGGAATCTCAGTTTACTATACTGTTCAGTCATGTAATTAATAAATTTCGAATACAACAACACAATCCATTCGAATCCCAGTTATCTACACATCCTATCAGTGCATTTTTAACATGTATAATTCGTATTTAAACAATTTAAATTCAGTTTAAAACATATTAACCCCCCCCCCCAATTCGAACACACAGTGATTCCTGTATCCCAATATGAACAACCCTCAATTTCAATCCAAAACCAAATCAAAACCCAAATTAAATTGTTTACAGAGGTGTAGGTGTATTACACGTGTCATGGGGTATCATTTTATGTCCACATAGCTGGACACGAAGTGTCCAAAACAGACTAAACGTGTATCAGTAACACAGTGAACCTAGGTCTCGTACAGAGGTGTCGGGGTCTCGTGGACACGCCACAAGACACGTGGAGCCACATGCTCGTGTCTAGAGTGAGTCTAGGTGTAGGGCTACATGTTAGACACACTGACATGAGTCCACGTTGTGTCGTGTCTCGATACGAGATGTGTTTCAGTGGGGAAAATTCCGTGCGTACAGTGCAGTGCAAAATCAGTGCACCCGTGATTTCGTGTCCGACACGACACGAGGTATCATAAAACTCGAAGGGGGGTCTGTCAGTCATGGTCCCCACCTCCATGCCACATTTTATGGGCCCACATGTCATATTCAAGGAGAAAAGAAAGTCGGGCAGCAGGGGAGCACAGAACCCCCTGTGTAGTATCTCGTGTACAGTGTGCGTGTCCAGTTTGGACACGGACACAGCACAAAAATCACCTCAGAGTTAGGGTTTTGTGTTCCTCACGTATAGGGCTACAAATCCCTTTAAATAGAATTTGAAATTAACAATATTAATTCCTATCAAGCATTTCATCAAACACATATTCAAAAACATCGATACGTGTCCGATACGGACACGAAATGGACACGAATTCCTAGCAAACTTGGGCCACACCTAGGGGAACCCTAAATGGATGCATCTATGTAAAGAAATCAGGAATTCATTAGGGTTTGTAGGTTTTTACCTATTGAGAGTTCAAACTCAATATAAAGGGCTCCGAAATGAGAAGTTCCCTTCCTCAAGCGATGTCCAAATGAGCTCCACTTCTTGCAAGCAAGCCCACACTAGTCTCTACTTCTGAAATGAATCCCAATACAAGAGAGTAGCCTCAATTTAGGGTCAATTTGGATAAAGGAGGAGGAATTTGGGGAAGAACAAGTCAGGGTTCTTTGTAGGTGTTAAAAGAGGCAAGATTTTCTTAAGGATACTTTATAGGAGGGGGATTCCTATTTGTGGCTGCCACAAAATGAATTAGGATTAGGTTTAGATGTAGATGAGTGGCTAAGGTTTCTCCACCCAATTTTAGGTCATCATATTGGTTCAATTAGTCCTAAGGCTTTCTTTTTATAAATATCCTAAGGAGAAAATAACCTATTTAGAAATATCTAGATATTGTTAATCTTGTCACTTAGTAGGTTATCCTAATCAAGATTCTAAGCTCAAGGCTAATCTAGATTAGGCTAAGATTCTAGGTCAAGTCTCAACTAAACAAATAGTACATATTTAATAAATAAAATTTTAAAATCACCAAAAAGTCAAAATGACCAAAATACCCTCAAGCCAAAAATGTGGTAGTGACACTGGTGGGCAAAATTAGAAAAAAACTGGCTGGATGGCACAACTCAATTTTATCACCTAGTAGGAAGATGATATTGATCCAACACGTGCTCTCCTCGATCCCCATATACACCGTCGCAGCTTACTCTCCTCCGAAGAAGGTGCTTACTACCATCAAAAAACTCTTTGTTAACTTCATCTGGGGACTCTGCAACGGAAAGAATAAACGCCATTGGGTGAGTTAGGACAACATGGCCAGACCGACCGCGGAGGGAGGTCTCAGTTTTTGTTGACTGTCGCAGGTTTGTAGAAGCAAGAAAAAGCACAGGGTGACACAAGGCACAGGTGGGTGCTCTAGCTACTCACCCATCTTCATAAAGGCGTAGATGACGAATGGCACAGGTTGGCGCTCTCGCTACCAACCTAGCTTCACAGAAGCGCAGGCGGTCAAGCACGCCAACTGAAAAGACAAACTCACAAAAAAGATGAAAAGTTCAAGAAAATTTCTTTTATTAAATTATGGCTATAAGAGTCCATTACAGATTCGTCATGATTATATAAAAGAAGACTTCCTAATTACAAGGATATATTACAAAGTACTTATGATTCATATGCTGAACTAAAAACTCCTACGGATCTATGCTGGGGTTCATCTTCACAGTGTAATCGTCACGAGAGGAGAGACTGTGGATAGAAGATGTTAATACAGTCGCCATCAAAGTCTGCGACCACAGCACCCCCCCTCAGACGCACTCTTCCTGAAGCAGCTATTGGCCTGAGCGAGAATTCAGTCCACAACACGACATGAGGCCCTTTTCAAATGTGCATCGGCTTCTGAGGCTCATCCAGCCTAACGAAAGCGTGCAACCACCAATGACCAGGACAGAGCACAACCAGCGGGGCTTCATATTGGCAACCAGACCAAACTCGATCGTCAGGACCTCTAAGACCTCCTAGATGTCGCTCAGGTTCGAAATCCCCATGAGAAGCGTTCCAGCACATCCCGAAGCTCATCAGCAGTTCTTCTATGAAGGCACAGCTCCTTTGAACGAAGGGATCCTCAACCAAAATCTGACTTAGGCAAGGCCAATGGCTGCTCGAAGCTAAGTCTGGATCCAGCATGTTGTTGAAGGATAAAAAAGGAAGACGTGACTCTTCGAAAGAAACTCTCCCTTATATAGGGCGAGAGTGGTCCAAGACATAGGCTATGGGGCCGTCGGTCAAAATTCCTACATTAATAGGATGAACCTAGGACTCAGCACGATGAACCCCATTAAATAGGTTCATTCGACTGAGTCTTAGATCATTAAAAGTCCCCTTAAAAATCCCCAAGTAATGGTGGCAATCAAGAGGGAGTTGTTCCTTAAAGAGATGTCATTAATTGCTCTTAAAGAAGACTTCAAAGACAGCTTCTTCAAACCAGAAGCGCAGATACAATCCTGCGCCAGCAGGCGCAGACTGGTGATGACTTCACATCATCCCAGCTTCAACGGCGCAGACCTCTGCTTCGACCCAGAAGCTCAACCCCCTTCATCAAAGACTTGGGAAACACTAGTACATCCAACACAAGTCCGCCTGCCACACCAAAAGTATAGTAACCTCGTTAGCCTGAAGCACAGCCTACTCATCGCCTTAAAGCACAGTTACTTTACTACTCGAAATACAGCCTACTCATTGCTCAAACGCACAGAGGTTCAGTCGTCTTTAAAACATAGTCCACTCGTTACCTGAAACCGAGGCTCCGTTGTCTCCAGGATAACAGTCTACTCGTCGCACCAGAAGTGCAGCAACACTAAGACCTCGCTAGAGGCGCAGGTTGCATGGTCCCACCCAATTGGTTTGTTTAAACTGCCACTCTCAAAGATAGGACAGAGGTTGATAATATTGATAAGTGCAAATATCTTGTCAATTGGTTTAAAACTCATATAAGGACGAAGTTTTCTTTTTGATAAAGGCGGTATCAAGTCGGTTTGTTTAAACCGATCGTCTCCTGAAGATCAAACGGAATTCTACTCTGAGATAAAATCCAAGATCTACTCGGCTTCATCTAAACAGAGGATTCCCAGCAATAGACACGTGCCACGTGTCTCCTCCTTTGGTTATTTTGATAACCACCTGAGATCTCGATAGAGGAGAATCTCGATGTCCGCCACGTGTCAGCTCAACAGAAGCTCGTATCGTAAAATGACAGCAGATTCATTTATGTCTCAAAACCGAGTGCACATAGCATATGTGCCCCCTTTCCCCTATAAATAGAAGGAGTTTTTCCTTCGATAAAATGAGGAAGATGACACACACAGAGAGAAAAGAAGCAGAAGGAAAAAGTCAGAGCTTCGAAGTCTTCAACTCTGGTATCCTCTTGATCGGTAACCCTAGAGTTCCATCAAAGGTACCAGAAAGCCAAAGCAAGTCCAACTCGTCGTCAGATCGTCAATGGAGTAAAGGACCGCTGCAGTGCTCGATCTCCACCGTCTCGCTTTCCCAGAATTCTTGTACTTAGATTTTCTTGTATAGGAATCGATTGTACCTTTTTTTAAGTTTAATAAACAAAAAGTTCGTATAACCTTTTGTGATGTCGAACAAAATGGCGACTCTACTGGGACTACCTTCTCCTCCAACGAGAAGGTGGTGACACAATCTGACGACAACTTACCGGGATCTTCACAAAAGATGCTGGTCGTACGCTTCGACCAACAAGCTTTTGAAGATCTCCTTTATGAAGAGAAGTCAACTCCTTCGAAGCGGTTCATAAAACCAAAGAAGACTCGGCATATCTAGGTGTCCAAGGTGGCTGCAATGAGCAGCACGACAGATAGGACTACAATCCAGAACCCTCTAAACGCTGAAGCCCTGAAGAAGATTTTGGCTACTACGGCCATGCCACCACGCTTGACTCCCACTTTGGGAAAATACGACGAGGAAGACAGTGTCACTATGGAAGTCCTAACAAGGGCATAATGTCGAAGGAAGCGTGTGGCGGTTCAACCGCTCACAAAGGAAGTGTTTTCGGTGAGAAGATCTGTCTTCGACAGAATTACCTTTCCATCTGGCGAGCCTCATTGGATTCTGAATACTATGCACCTATTGGGAGTAGTAGGAAGAAGTCCAAGGCAGTAAGTGCCTCGTACAACAAACATACTATGCCAATGACCAACCAAAGGCCTGCGTTGACAGTCTTACACGTAGTCGATGGAAGGTTATACAAAACTGGTCCCCGTGCTTCGAGGCCTCGACCGGTTAAACCCCTCTATCACTTGAGCACTAATGTACGTGATGCAAGCTAGGGGGTACTGTAATGTCCCAAATTCGTGATACGTATTTAGTGTACGTATACGTGTTTTGGATCCATATTTTATTTATTCATGGTTAGTTATCTTGGTTTGTTTTGTATTGGCTTGGTTTTATTGGCATTGATAGTTTAATTGGTTTTAAAGGATTATTGGTTTATTTGGGCTTGGTTTATTCCTTGGTTGGTTCGGCTTGGCTTGGTTTTGTCTTGGTTCATTATGAACCATAGGGGTGAACCCCCTACCTACCACCACTATCCCTCCTTTATAACCCACCTAACTTTTCTCTCTCCTCCACTTTCTCATTAACTCTTCTTCCTTCTCCATTAAACCCACCACCAACCAAGAACACCCCTTAGGCAAGTGCAACTTGCTTCCACAAGAGAACCTATTTTTATTGTTCCATTAGCTTCTCCTCATGTTTCTAAGACACATTAGAACTTGTCATTTTCCATTTTGAGGCTTTAATTTTTGTAGATCTAGAAATTAGTTATTTTTAGATTTTGGTGGTTTTGATCTATCAAACTTCTTTGTTTTCAAGTTTTGATGGTTCCATGTTGTAGAGAATTTATTCTACCCAATTTTGACCTTTGAAAAGTTGGATTTGGACTTGTTTTGACCAGGTTATGGACTTTTGAAGCTTTGGGTTCAACCATGGAGTTCCTGCTGATTTGGAGAAGACAGTGAGCAGTGTACGCGAGCTTTTTAGCTTGCACCACTCAGCTGCGTGCGCTCTTTAGCACAGCGCAGTCCGATCCATACGCTGCCTTTTGGAGCGTATGTCTTGCATACGCTCACTTGTGTGACAAGGAGTCGTATGGAGTCCATACGCTGCCTTTTGGAGCGTATGTCTTGCATACGCTCACTTGTGTGACAAGGAGTCGTATGGAGTCCATACGCTGCCTTTTGGAGCGTATGTCTTGCAAACGCTCACTTGTGTGACAAAGAGTCGTATGGAGTCCATACGCTGCCTTTTGGAGCGTATGTCTTGCATACGCTCACTTGGGTGACAGGAGTCATATGGAGTTCATACGCTGCCTTTTGGAGCGTATGACTTGCATATGCTGACTTGGATAGTAAGGAGTCGTATGGTGTTCATACGCTGCCTTGATAAGGAGTCGTATGGACCTCATACGCTGCCTTTTGGAGGCGTATGATTGAGCGTAGCCTGACCTGAGCGTATGACTTTTGTACTGAGCGTATGGCCTTTGGCTGACTTGGTCTTATGTCAGCGTGCCAGTTTGGTTTTATTTTCCTTAAGCTTGGCTCTTCTATAGCCCTGTATATTAATATTTTATTAGATATTTTACGTCCATTTTATTTCCTTACGCCTTTTGTATGAACTTGATAATCACGAATTTACTTGATATGTTTGGAATTGATAATTGAGCATGACGTGATAGTGACCCGTAGTGGTGCACTCCTGACATAATAACCTGACATGACCTGATAGTGGCCCGTCGTGGCGCACTCCTGACAAGTACACTTGACATAATAACCTAGCATGATATATCTTGAATAGCTGTTGCGACGGCTACCTGACATGACATGACATGTATAATTAATCTGGATACCGTGGGCGATTGTGCTTGTACAAATAATCCAGTCCTGTCTTGCATCATGTCTAGGAGGGGACTCCTGAGTACCACGGTCAGGAGTACCTACTGAAATGGACTAAGGTTAATTATTAGTATAATTTACTAGTCATGAAGAGATGTTCCCCAGTTACAGGCAATCTCGTTATCCCGGCCGCAAATGTTTGGACTTGTAGCCTGCCGACGAGTAGGGCACATTTCCAGCCCACTGTTATGTGGGGCACCCACCATTGTCACTTAAATGATTGAATTCTATTGTCACTCTAATGTATTGTACTCTCTAGATTGTCACTATAATGTTCGCCTGGATAACCTGGATAGCTGCAGGGCCTGTGACTACTTGGAGCATCTCATTGCATCTTGCTAGTAACTAGGATTGTGATAACCCTAGTTAGTTAATGTAGAAAGTCGTAGGCAATGATTGGCCGTGATTGCTTGGATGGAGTCTAGTCCAGTATAGTATTGTCTAGAGTTGATTGATTACAAGATTGTACCAGAATGATTGAATGATTGTCACTCCCGATTGTCACTATAACGATTGTACTCTATTGTCACTCTAGCGTATTGCACTCTTCATTGTCACTTTTATCATTGTACTCTCTCCTTTTCACCTTAATGATTGTCACCTATAGTAATAAATGATCAGAGACCAAGTTCTGTTCAGACGTAGGGTTACAATCTCGGTCCTTGTTTGATTTAAGGATTGTAACCTGGCTTCCGGAATAGTACCTTCGTTTTCTCTTCATATATTGTCCAGCTATGTTTTATTTAGCATGATTCTCCAGTTCTTTTATGTCAATGATGCTTCATTTAATTATTTTCTCTGATTGGGATAAGTGCATTGGTAGTGCACAAACCTCAATCTGTGTTATTTATTATTGTTTTCTTATGTATTGAATGATAATGATTTTGGTTTTAGTTCTTAAGTGAAGCCTCCTTTGGGCACTTGCTCTTTCTGGTGTCTGACCCAGCTGGTTTTGTATGGCCAGATACCGGAGCAGCACCAAAGGATCTCCCTGTTTTCCAGCCCGATGGTGGTCACCAGGCGTAACCAGGGCATCGAGTGGGTTTCTTTTGTTCTCCCACTGTAATATTGTAAATTATTCTTTTGAGACGTTTAGCCGACGAGCAAGTGTTAGCTCGATTGTACTTACTTACTGTCTGCCTACGGGCTGTAGCATGATTGACAAGCCCCGGGGGTTGATCATGTATGACTGAACTCTTGCTAGTCCTCACATTTTGTAACGACTAGCTTCATGATCATTCCGAATATATAATGTATGGGACGCCTTACTATTGTGTATTTGGTGGTCTGATATCTTGTAACTACTATTAGTTGGTTGAGATTGAGACAATAGGCTATTTTATGACCTTAAGAAACTGATGGATTGTAGTGAAACCCTCACATATCTAGACAGTCGTGACCGTATAGCGGTGTGGATTCCATTCCGTTATACGTAGCTGGCTATGTCTGCCTCCGCTCTCCAGTATTCTGGTTCTGGGGCGTGATAGGTACATCCCATAGAGAAGGACTCATGCAAGCAGCGTTCCTGTAAGCATAATAGGAGTCTGCCTCGCCAGACCCTCTCTGATCGTACCTATGTGCAGCTTCCCTGTGCGTATAATAGGGGTACAGAGGTAGAGGATTTGATGCTTTCACACAAGCGTAAGGTGAAAGTGGAATCTGCAGTACTGGGCACGCCTAAATCAAGGCATCCTTATACCCAGATCACCATCAATTGTTGCTCCCAACACAGGCATCCACCATACCGTCGATGAGGCGTTCCGTCTTCCAAAGACTACAGCCAGCGTCAACCGAATGTCGGAGGTTCGACAGGGGTCGGCAAGCACAGACGAAGATGAACTCTGTGTCGCTACATGCAATGCGGTACGGGGTTCTCAATCTCTCAAAATACAATCCAAGAATCCTTCCATCTCGGCCACCAAGCCTAAGAAGCGGCCCGAGAGTAGCAAGACGAAGGTACGCAACGAGCCACTAGACTGGGGGTAGCAACCGCAATGAGTCTGAGGAAGACCTCAACCTTCTAGTTCATCCTCAATATGGCGAGGTGCAGGCATCTGAACCGAAGAGCGAAGGGTCTACTATCCCTTCCATCCATCCACACACAAGGTCCGTATTAATGGCCGATGGCGACGAGGCGGACAATAGTGAAGCGCCTGACCAGCTGAAATGTATCGAAGCTCTCGAGATAAGCCTAAATACATTAAATGCTATAATGAAATCCTTATCTTCTATCATACTGGAGATCAAGGGGAGTTTGGTCCCCACTGCCTCCACACCTGCGCTTAACCCGACAGCTAACGACAGATCCAGTAAGCTGCCCATCATCAACCAAACAGCACCATCATCCTCTACTCCATCGGCCATAGGACCTGTAATGTCAACTGAGATATTGTAGGCCATCAAGGAACTGTATGCTCGCTATGATGCCAAAGAAAAGCAAACAGCACTCCGAAAGATGGGGATTCGGCCGCCTATCCTGCCGAGTGGGACAACGTAGTCTACCCTCCCAAATACAATCTGTAGACGCTCGTGCCCTTCGATGGAAATGAGTCACCCCGACGATACTTGAGGTACTTTACCTCTGTAACAGGGCTCCTACCAAAGAACGATGCCCTCCTCACCAACATATTCATAGGAGCCCTGCAGGGGATAGCCTATGAGTGGTTCTGCAGTCTTCCGGATGATTGTATTTTATCGTTTGAGGACCTGAAGACTCTCTTCATAGATAGTTCTATAAAGGAGGAATGGACATGACGATGTCAACTCTCATGGAGGTCGTCCAGAGAGAGAAAGAGTATATCTGTGCATAATCGAGCGCTTTCGCCAGGCAGCTTTGAGGCTACCGCCTGGCATGCCTGAGCCCATGCTTCTGGACTCATACGACAAGAACAAGCTGACTGCAATCAAATTGTGGCACAGTGCTCCTTGTACAGTGGACGCCTTTCATTATAGAGGCAGATATGGCACAAAGAAAAGCCCAAGATCGCAGCTCCTGGGATTAAACTTTCCTTTTCTCGAGGACAAGGGGAGACGCTCGTCTAATAACAACCCCAAGGACAAAAAGGCAAACAAGCTATGACCGTCAACATCTCCAAAGGTTCAGTAACCATGAACCCCAAGTCTACTGAAGCACAGAAGCCGAGAGAGACTTACTCCTTCAACGACGAGGATATGACGGAACTCTTCGATATGCTGACGAAGAGTGGCAAGCTATCTCTTCCAACACCAAAGTGCCCCGACGAAATAGGGAAGGTAGACAACCCTAAATACTGCCATTGTCATCAGTATATCCAACATTCGACACGAGATTGCTACGTGTTGAAAAGACAGATTTGGCGCCTCATCGATGCCAAAGTCATATCACTTGACTATGAAGAAAAGAATATCACGGCCAACATGGTTACTCTCCAGTTTGGAAGTTTTCCAACCATGGAGGCACAGGACGGGGTCGTCCCCATCCCGAGGGCAACAATAGAAGTAGTCAATGTTCCACCAGCGTGTGACAATACTCAAGGGCTCATCCCGTTCTCCACAACATGAGGCGAGGTCATGTGGGTCTACCCCGACCTTACTCCTGACATGATGGCACCTACAATCCCCTTTGTTAAAGGGAAGAAGGTCAGGACATGTCGCATGGTATCGACATCGACCGATGACACCCTGGTGACCACTCGTTCGGTGCGACAGCAAGAGAAGAACCAAGCTCTAGAGGAGGCAGCACCTCCACCAACTATAACCCCTGTTCCTGATACATCAGAAGCATGCCCCTCTCAGACTCCTACCGCAGATAGGCATAAACAAAAGGAGGTTTGCTTCGACAAACCTCTGAGGAAAGACTCGGCAGTAGGACCTATCAAACCCTACAACTTCGACATACTGGCGCAGCTAGCTAATATCCCGGCTAGATTTTCACTCTTCGAGATCCTCCGTCTCTCCAAAGAGACCCGAGATGCGCTCAGCGAAGCCTTGCAGAACACCGTGTCCTTTCTCACTCAGGTACGACCATCCAAGGAAGACCCTACGGCCTGTCCACATTGTCACAATATAGTCGAAGTGATCCCTAGGATCACTTTCGCCCAACAAGACATGATGCTGAAGAATAACCGGCATAACAGGCCTCCTTACTATACAGGATATGTCGGTGCCATTAAAATCGATCGCATCCACATCGACCCAGGCTCCTCTTTCAGCATCATCCCAAGATGTTTTCTCTAAACTCTAAGGATCCCGATGCATCGGCCGACTGCATCGAACACAACAATCAACGGCTTCAACGCAGAAAAGAGCGAGCCCCTGGCCAATTTGCTTGAAGTGCCAAATAGGCAACCTCCACACTGAAGTGACTTGCTAAGTCATCAACGCTGACATAAACTACAATATGCTGTTGGGACGACCATGGATTCATGAGTACATGATCGTTCCTTTCACTCTCCATCAATGAATGAAGTACGTGGCCAACGACGGGACTATCAAGACCAAATTTGCTGACATCGACCCATTCCGGGGACTTGAAGCCTACTATACGGATGCTGATCTATACAAGTCAGTCCTCTGGGATGATAAGAGCAATGATACCGCCGACGAGGCAGAGATGGCCTCAGAAAGCACAGCGGTTACTGAAGAACCACTAAAGGTTCGATTGAAGGGAAAATCCCCCAAGGTATCAGTGCCCGTCATCGTCAAGCTCCGAGGCAAAGTGCCATCTTTGCCCTCTGTGACGTCAGATAATGGCCAGGAGCCTATACGAATAAGGCTACCCCGGAGATCCCCAAAGCCAACCATGAAGGCGTAGGAACCTTCGACCGTTGCCCCCTTGGTGGTCAAGCTAAAGGGGAAGCGTCCTTCCCTTCCTCACTCGACAGCCCTAGTCCTCACCGATGAGGAGCTAGAAGACTACGTCTGCGCCAATATCGAAGCGCACTCTTTAGATGATGTAATCGTTCGAGATAAAATTTCTTATTTTATTAATAGAAAGTTATCTTCGAATTACTCTTGTGCATGTTGGAACACTAGATATTTCTTAGACAACTCTCTATGTATGCTTTAAACACAAGTGACAACCGTCAACCTTGCGAGCCGAGTTGTCCCTTCCCAGGGCTCTTACTTCTTAGTTCCAGTAAGGAAGAAAGAGGAGGTACCCATCATCTTTGGTCGATTGGGGCATCCTCAGCGACTACCTCCAGGAGAACTAGAATCCGACAATGGCAAGATGCAACTCTACCGTTATGCTGCTCAAGCCAAACACCTTGTCCAGAAGATCGGTTATGACTTGAAAAGTAACAAAGGACTCAACTATGGTAAAGGTTGGTGCCTTCCCTTACGGATTCGAGCTCCAAAGGGAAAGGCTCAAAGCTATTACCAGCGCACCCGTAGGGGGTTGGGTTATGTTACACCCACTTCAACTTCAGAAGACTCAGAGATGGAAGTAATGATGCATTCACACTCTTCTGACTCCTCAACCTGGGATTCTGACATGAGTACCGTTCAAGTTTT
This sequence comes from Iris pallida, assembly GCA_029216955.1. NCBI lineage: Eukaryota > Viridiplantae > Streptophyta > Magnoliopsida > Asparagales > Iridaceae > Iris > Iris pallida. The sequence goes on from JANAVB010027199.1 coordinate 3,163,334, forward strand.
CAAAAAGATGTTGTACGCTAACATGGTCTCCACAAATCCTTCGGTCGAGGACGAATACCAAATGTTTGAATACTTCGAAGATAAACCCTGGGTGCTGTGCCTAGGATCTCAATGGGAATGGCGTTTCGAGCAACACAAACCTCCCACAGAAGATGAAGTCATCCAGGTCGAGTTAGGAAATGAGGCCTCTTCTAATCCCATCTTTATCAGCAAAAGCCTGACAGAAGAAGACAAGGAATCTCTGGTACATCAACGTCTTCGCTTGGAGCTACAAGGATATACAAGGTTTAGACCCACAAGTCGTCATGCACCTCCTCAACATCTCGCCCGATGCTAAACCTGTCAAACAACAACATCGTCAGTTTCGCCCCAACTTTATGGATGCTATCGATGAAGAAGTCGACAAACTCATTGAGAGTGGCTTCATTCGAGAAGAGCGACATCCAGATTGGGTGGCAAACGTTGTCCCAGTCACTAAGAAGAATGGAAAGATATAGATCTGCATATATTTCAGGGATCTCAACTCAGCGTGTCCTAAGGACGACTTTCTCCTCCCGATCACTAACCTGATGATTGGCAACACCTGTAGCTTTCAGCGTATGTCCTTTATGGATGGTTTTTCAGGCTACAACCATATCAAGATGCTCTCCAAAGACGAGAAGCATACATGGTTCTAAACTCCAAAAGAGGTATACTGTTACACAGTAATGTCCTTTAGATTAAAGAATGCGAAAGCAACATAGCAGCGGGCTATGAGCACTATATTATGCAAGCATCTCCGAAAAATGGTGGAGTGTTACGTTGATGACATTGCCATTAAAAGTAAGGACAAGTCCAACCACTTGGACGATCTACGAACAATATTCGATTTAATGCGAATGCATCAACTAAAGACGAACCTGACTAAGTCCTTCCTAGGCGTTTCCAGCGGCAAGTTTTTGGGCTTTATCATCACAGCAAAGGGGATTCACATTGATCCAAAGAAGACTAAGGTAATTCTGGACATGGCTCCTCCAAGGAATCTTTGAGAGCTTCGAGGCCTGCAAGGACGCCTGACATATCAGAAGGTTCATATCGAACCTTTCTGGCAAATGTCAACCCTTTACCAAGTTAATAAAGAAATAGGTCTCCTTTGTATAGACCAAAGAATGCCAACACGCGTTCGATGACATCAAAAAGTACCTCACTAGTCCTTCCGTACTAGTAGCACCGGTTGTAGGAAAGCCTTTCCTGCTATACGTCTGAGCTATGGACCATTCTCTCGGTGCCTTGCTAGCCCAGAAGTGCAGTGAAGGCCACGAACATGCAATCTATTATCTCAGCAGAACCATGATTGGAGCCGAGCATAGGTATAATTCTGTTGAGAAAGAGTGCCTCGCACTTCTCTTTTCTATCCAGAAGATGCGGCACTATGTGACTGGACAGACGATCCACGTCATGTCCAGAATCAATCCCCTCAGAGTCCTCATGACCAAGCCAGGGGCATTAAACTCATGATTAGCCATGTGGGCAATCCTTCTGACTCCCTATGATATGGTGTTCGTCCCAGAGAAGGCAGTCAAAGGCTAAGCGCTGGCAGATTTTCTGACAGCACATCCTGTGCTAGAGACGTCGAAACTCTACGATGATATCCCAGATAAAGTTCTAGAGTCCAATGCTGTCTTAGACAATTCGGTTTGGCGCATGTTCTTCGATGGTGCTTCAAGAACAGGACCAAAGGGCGATATCATCGCAGGAGTTAGGATCGTACTTATCACCCCCGATGGCCTAGTCATCAATCGTACGTATTCTATCATGGAGTCGTGTACCAACAATGTTGCAGAGTATAACGCTCTCATCATTGGGCTCCAACTCGCTAAACAGCTGGGGGTTGAATACATTGAGGCCTATGGAGACACAAAATTAATCATCAGCCAGGTTTGAGGGCAGTATGAGGTTTGACATAAAGACCTGATCCCCTACCACTAGGCAGTGATCGACATCATCTCCACATTCACAGGGTTCTTTAAAGAACACGTGTCGTACCTACAGAACTTAAAGGCAGACGTACTAGCCAGACTCGTCGCTTCTCTGGCTGCCCTCGTTGGATCCTAATATGCTATTACAGTGATGGAACGAGAGCTAGCTTGTCCGAAGAAAGCTCTACTTACATGTCAAAGCTACTCAGTCCAAGTAGACATTGACGTGGACATTTGAGACTAGTGATTCCCATTCATAGACTATGCAGTCTATGGAATCCTGCCTGAAGACCCAAAGAAAGCGGCCTTCGTCAGGAGATGCTCACTCCGATTCTTCTACGACACGACCACCAAAATGTTGTACCGTCGTTCATATGACGGACTCCTCCTACATTATTTGTCCTAGACAGAAGCACAAGAGGCATTCTGAGAGGCACATGATGGAACCTACGGAGCCCATCAGCCCGGCCCTAAGTTACAAGATCGGTTGTACTACATGGGCTATTATTGGCCCACAATGATGGCAAATATCGTAGATTACACAAAGAAGTGCCCGGCCATTTGAGGCATAGGGAATGGACATCGTCGGGTCGATCAGCCCACCTCCTCCAAAGGACACCGGTTTATCCTCGCCATCATTGACTAGTTCTCTAAATGGGCGAAAGCGGGTACCATTGGTAAAAGTAAAAACCTCCAACGTGATCAGCTTTATCAAGCACCACATCATTTACCGCTTCAGAGTTCCTAGAAGGATTGTCCACGACAATGGCCCCCAATTCGTGAGCCACACATTCTATCAATTCAGCGACAAAAGCCGGATACGGAATGTTGCATCAACGGCTTACAATCCTGGGACTAATGGACTAGCCGAGGCATTCAACAAAACCATCGTCAAACTATTCAAGAAAGTCGTCTCTTCTAACAAACGCAATTGGAATGAGAGGTTGGGCAAATGTCTATGGGATTACTGTATGACCGTTCGGACACGCACGGGCAGCACACCATTCTCTCTTATCTATGGAAGCGAAGCAGTGCTCCCCATGGAGATCCAAATCTCGTCTTTACGGGTAGCTATCACCAACCAGCTGACTGACGAAGAAAATTAGAGCCGATGGCTACAAGAGTTAGAGGCGTTAGACAAAAATGCCTACTAGCGCAGCAAAGGATCGAGCTTTTCCAAGCTCGTATTTTCGGGACCATTAACAAAAAGGTCCGGGAAAGAACGTTCCAAGTGAGCGACCTCGTCTTAGCAGTTCGAAGACCGATGGTGATGACTCACAAAATGGCAGAGAAGTTCGAACCCAAGTGGGAGGGTCTGTTCGTCATAGAGACGGTGTATTTCAACTGTCATGACCCGCACCCAATGTAGGGGCACGAGAAGTGGGTACATTCAGCCTATGTCGCAAAATCAGCGGTAGAACGCTGTTCAAGGTCGCTAACTAAACAACTTACGTAATATATATAATGTACCTGTCACAAATCTCAACTCTGAACGGAGGACAAGTATAATATATGATATAACTCAATCACAGTCTAAGCATGATAGGATAACACAGAAGTCTATACTAAACTCAAAGTAACAACTTAAATAAACTTCTAAAATAATAATATCTCAAACAATCTCAAATACAACTCAAATCTCCACTTATTACAATACAAGTTCCAACAGAGAAAACTAAAACATAAACTAGCAATCTACTCCAAGCTCTACTGGTCCTCTAGGCTAACTGTGAATCTCTATGTTACCTGTAATATTTTCAACAGGTCCAATCAGGACAGGAACGAGCACAAAATTTCAACAGTTTATATCAAGACAGGAATATAAAGCATGCAATAGAGTAAGATACATGAATCGCTGAAAGAAATATACATGAAAAAGAGAGAGATAACTGTACTAAAAATATCTACTATAAGTAAAGAACTACAAGTGACTAGTGGTTTAGAGTACAAGATAGGCATATGAACGGCTTGATCAATACATGATTATACTACTGAGTTTTACATGATTACACTACTTGGAATTGTTCACATGACTATTTCTACTCCCCCGTACCCCAATCAATACACAAAGATCTAGACAGGTTATGTTATTATACATGATCATCACATGGGAGCTCATAAACGAGTGCACATGAAGTTATATATGAGGGCTTTGTGGACATGAGAGTACATGAATCATAAGAGTATACATGAATAGTAAAAGCATATGAGTACATGATGAAAGTGAAATGCACATGACATGATGTACCCGATGCTCCCGAGGGGGATAATATCTCATAAAAAGATCCATATAGTACCAATCCGTGTTACCAATGTGACAGCATCAAGTAAAGTAATCTAGAGCAAGAATATAAGTCCTAGCAAGTATGAAATGATCAGAGAATGTACTCGCGTGATACCGTGAACAGCTGATATGAAAAGATGGCCAACTGGAGTCACAGAGTCCTAGTTAGAGCAACACATGTTATAAAGAGTTCAATTTATATGGTAATTAAAATTATAATGCAATCTACATGAGTCTAAGTCAATCTAGGTCAAAGTCAACTCTTGGTCAACTCTGGTCAACAATCTAGTCAAACTAGGACAACTAGTCTAATGTGGTCAAAATAGCTAGGGTTTGGTCAACAGTGGTCAAGCTAGTCTAGGTTAGTCAATTTTAGGTCTAAACAAGTATATGGCCTAAACAATCTAAGTATACTAGTACCATTGCTATCTAACACATAGCCTAAATCAAGGCACACAAACTTAGTTATATAATATATATTACATATATATCACATATATCTTTACCCATATAGTATCACCATAACACATACATATAGATATCATATATCAAGTATATACATATCTTCACTATGAACCATAATCTATATCTATATACTCACATAATATATAGATGCTATATAACCCAAAAATATATTTATCTATCTATATAATCCTTCTATAATCTAACATCACCTACTCAAACTCAAACACTTAGACACTAACCCACTAACACTAGGATACCATTGTTGGCACATTCTATTTTGATTAATTAACAGCATCTTCGTAGTCTAGTCTTCTGTTCTTCAGATTCAAATATTCTCAGAAGATCGACTACATGGAGTTCTTCCGTTCAAGCGCAAATCTCTTTCACTTTGAAGACTGGAGCAAGTTACCGGCGCTTCCTGCATAAGACGGCGTCTTCCTGCTTAGAGTCTTCGAGTCTGTACTGGTCTAGATATATCTGTAAACACCTAAGGACGGATGACAGTAAAAAGAACAAGTCAAAAATCAAATAGCTACAGAGCGGCATACCAGCGGTATGCTCCGGCATACCGACGGTATATCATTTTTAGCATACAGAAAGTTACTGTGACAAATAGTCGGCATACCGGCGGCATGCTCCGACATACCGATGGTATACCACTTTTCATGTCCAGAAAGTTGCTGTGACAAATTGTCGGTATACCGACGGCATGCTCCGGCATACCGACGGTATACCGTTTTTAGCAACCCAAAAGTTGCTGTGACAAATTGTCGGCATACCGACGGCATGCTTCGGCATACCGACGGTATACCGTTTTTAGCAACTCAAAACTTGCTGTGACAAATTGTCGGCATACCGGCGGCATGCTCCGGCATATCGGCGACATGCTCCGGCATACCGGCGGTATACCGAGTTTCAAATATTTGGTTTTCGAATTGCTCTGACTAGCATTAATGGCCACATTTAATGCTCTCAAACGGCCATTAATATGACCATTACTATTTGGACGGCATACCGACGGTATGCCGCTGCATACCGCCGGCATGCCGGTCTGTCTGTATTCAGAGCATTAAATGCCACCAACTCTTGGTTATCTTATAAAAGAAAGCTCTCTCTCTCTTGAACTTTCTTACCAACTCTTCCATAAATTTTCCAACAACCAAGAGCTCCACCATTAATACTCTTCCAAGCTTTTCATTGTCATCCTCTCCCAAAGTGCTAGAGTATTAAAGAGTTGTACATTTCGATCTTCACGTGTTAGAAGATCAACAAGTTCTCATTCTCTTTTGTTTGAAGTTGGCGAGCCTTCGTAAGAAAACTCGTGTGTAGAAGTTGGCGAGTCTTCGGATCCAAACTCGTGTTGAAGTTGGCGAGTTCTTCGGATCCAAACTCGTGTGTACTATTTGGATAAATAGTGGATTAAAGCCGGAGAGAGTTCCGGGACTGGACTGCCTCAAAAGAGGATACCAGGATACATCCTTGCGTTTGATCTTTCTTCTCTTTACTTTCAATTGTCATTATTGCCTCAATTGTTGTAGTTAATTTTTAATTTTCCTATTCACCCCCCCTCTAGGGTTCTACAATTGGTATCAGAGCTTCGTTCTCTTGATTTGGATTTACACCCTTGAGTGATCTATTGCCTCTAACCCTAGCATCAACACGTTTCACAATGAGGGACACTCCACAAATAGGCCTCCCCTATTTGATGGTACCAACTATAACTACTGGAAGATTAGGATGGGCATTTATCTAAAGTCCATAGATTTCGATTTATGGGATTGCGTGATAAATGGTCTTCCTACTCCTTCCAGAGCTATTGAGGATATTGCTTCTGACACCCTATGGGAAATACTCACTGAAAACATCAAGAAGCTTGCTTGTCGAGATGCCAAGGCAATGAACGCTCTTTACTATGCTCTTGACAGTAGTGAATTCAATCGAATCTCTACTTGCAAGACTTCCAATGAGATTTGGAAGTTACTTGAAGTCACACACGAGGGAACTTCACAAGTGAAGGAATCCAAGATCAGTAGACTCACGCAAGAATATGAGTCTTTTAAAATGAAGCATGATGAATCTATTGCTAGCATGTTTACTCGTTTTGGTGACATTATTAACCCTCTCTCTTCTCTTGGAAAGGAATATCCCGCTCATGAAAAGATAAGGAAGATTCTTAGAGGATTGACGAAAGCTTGGAGTCCGAAAGCTACCGCAATCATTGAGGGGAACGATCTATCCGTCATGAACCTAGAGACCCTCATGGGTAAGCTAATGACTCACGAGCTTGACATGAAGGATCAATAAAAATCCTCCATTCAAGAGAAGGAGAAGGAGAAGACCAAAGAAAAGGAGAAGGCTCTTGCTCTCAAAGCATCAAGGTCCTACTCCAAGGATAGCTCCGACGAAAATGAGTCGGACGACGATGAAGAAATAGCTCTCACAGCTAAGCACTTCCGGAAGTTCCTAAAGTTCAACAAGGCCAACCGCTCCAGACGGGACAATGAAGAAGACCCGGCGTGCTATCAATGCAGAAGACCCGGACACATCAAGAGGGATTGTCCGATGATACGAAAAGACTCAAGCAAGTACGAGAAGCCTAGCAAGGGAAGCTCGTCCTCCAGAAAGTTTGCCAACACTAGCATTTGGTGTGAAAGCGACACGAGCGACTCCGACAACGACAAGGAGTGCAAACACAATGCCAACGTCTGTCTCATGGCAACCGATGAGGTACTTGATGATTTTTCCCTAAACACTCTTACCTATGATGATTTAGAGAAAGCCATTCTTGAGTTACATGAAGAACACAAAGGTGTTCGGAATAAATACAAGAAATCTCTTAAGGAGGTTGAGGCTCTTCAACTTGAAGTAGAGAGGCTTTCAAGCATCATTATTGATGTGAAGGAAAAATCTCCTATTTTCGACACGGATGAAATGGAGTCTTTGCGACTCAAGTTTCGAGAATCTCTTGACACCATCAAGAAAAAGGATGATGAGATTCAATCCATGAGAAGCTCTTATGAATTTGCTATGCGCAAATGTCAAGATGCTAATAGAAGAGAATATTCCACTTCTATTAAGTATAATGATCTTCTTACACGGAGTAAGAATTTAGGTAATAAGAATACTACTCACATGCATGCTCCAAGACACCCCCACACTCATCACAATGCTAGGCATAACCATTACATGAACACTACACACAACTCCTTTTCTAACACAAGAAAAGGACCTTTTGTTAAGAAGAACACCTCTCATCATGCATTTTACTATCATCATAACACTCATGGTAGAACTTTTCACACTAAAAACTCACATATACACAACACTCACACTTCTTCTTCTAGATCTTCTTTAATGTGCAATTATTGTGGTTTGCTCGGTCATACTTCTAATTTTTGTTATACAAGAAAACAAGTTGACATGAGAGTTCTTAAATGGGTTCCTAAGACTAACACTCAAGGACCCATAAGACCATGGGTACCAAAATGTTCATCTTCAACTTATGTTATAGGTGACGAATCCTTCTCATGCTAGAAGCAAGTGGATTCTCGATAGCGGTTGTTCACGGCACATGACCGGTGATGCTTCACTTTTTACAACGCTATCGATGAAGAAGGAAGGACACGTCTCCTTCGGTAACAATCTTAAAGGTTATATTATTGGAAATGGTAATATCGGTTCTCCTCCTTATCCTTGTATTAATAATGTATGTCTTGTTACTAATCTCAAACATAACCTCCTTAGTATTAGCCATCTTACCGATAATGGCTATGATATCAAGTTTGTTAAACTCAAATGCTACATTACCGATAGCTCCAATGGAACTATTGTGTATGAAGGCATTAGAGAAAACAACATTTATGTTCTTTATCTTGTTGAAGGTACTAACAATGACAGGTGCCTAGTTGCAAAGAACGATGAGAGTTGGCTTTGGCACATGAGGCTTGGACATGCCAACATGGATACCATCTCTCGCCTCGCCTCCAAGAAGCTTGTACGAGGACTTCCTAGTATCCCCTTCAAAAAGGATATGGTATGTGAAGAATGCGAGAAAAGTAAGTTGACCAAGTCATCCTTCAAATCCATCAACTCTGTGAGTACCACTAGACCTCTTCAACTTATTCATATGGATCTTTTCGGCCCTAGTAGAGTAGCTAGCCTTGGTGGCAAACTTTATGCTTTTGTTTTAGTTGATGATTTTTCGAGATTTACTTTGGTTATTTTTCTTGCTTGCAAAAGTGATACTTTTCGTGAATTTGTTGCTTTTTGTAAACGTGTTCAAAATGAGAAAGGTTTTTCTATCAACAAAATTAGGAGTGATCATGGAGGAGAATTTGATAATGTTGATTTCAAAAGATTTTGTGAAAAGTATGGTTTGGGACATGATTTTGCTTGTCCTCGTACTCCTCAAGAAAATGGTGTTGTGGAGAGAAAGAATAGAACCCTTGGCGATATGGCCCGGGTTATGTTAAACCAATATAAGCTCCCCCAATATTTTTGGGCGGAAGCCGTTAATACGGCGTGTCATGTTATTAATAGAGTCTTAATTAGACCTATTACTAAGAAGACTCCTTATGAGCTTTGGTTCAACAAAATTCCCTCTATTGAATATTTTAAAGTTTTTGGTTGCAATTGTTTTATTTTGAATACCAAGGATAACCTAGGCAAGTTTGAAGAAAAAGCCTATGAAGGAATATTCCTTGGATACTCTACTCATAGTAAAGGTTTTCGTGTTTTTAACAAAAGAAGTCTTGTTGTCGAAGAGTCAATCAATGTCTCTTTTAATGAACTCAACTATTCTACATTCTCCTCTTCCGAGGATATTGATGACATCTTGTTTGGGTTGGAGAAATCCTCTATTGAGGATCGTCCTTCTTCATCTAACAATGAAGTTGTGACCCCATCAAAAGAGTCTCCTCCTCTCGAGCCTCCTCCAAAGGATCTCCCAAAAGAATGGAAATTTGTCACCAATCATCCTAAGGAGCTTATCATTGGGGATCCTTCCTCAAGTGTTAGCACAAGATCCGCCACTCGTGATCTTTGTGCCAATGTGGCTTTTATCTCTCAAATAGAGCCTAAAAATGTTAATGATGCTTTTCTTGATGAGTTTTGGATGATAGCTATGCAAGAGGAGCTAAATCAATTTGAGCGAAGCAAGGTTTGGGAACTTGTCCCAAAACCTAGCAATCATCCCATTATTGGAACTAAATGGGTGTTTCGCAACAAGCTTAATGAAGATGGGTTAGCGACTCGTAACAAAGCCCGATTGGTTGCTCAAGGCTATAACCAAGAGGAAGGCATTGATTACGACGAAACTTATGCTCCGGTTGCACGTCTTGAATCCATTCGTATGCTTTGTGCCTTTGCTTGTTTTAATGACTTTAAGCTATTTCAAATGGATGTTAAGAGTGCTTTTCTAAATGGTGTTATTAAAGAGAAAGTTTATGTTAAACAACCTCCCGATTTTGAAGATTTTCAATTTTCTAATCACGTCTTCAAACTCCATAAAGCCCTTTATGGCCTCAAACAAGCTCCACGTGCTTGGTATGAGCGTCTTAGCTCTTTTCTTGTTTCTCACAATTTTTCAAAAGGGAAAGTTGATACCACATTTTTTATTAAATCCCATGATGGGACTCTCTTATTGGTTCAAATTTATGTTGATGATATTATTTTTGGTTCTACTAACAACACACTTTGTGTAGAATTTGCCAAAGTTATGCAGAAAGAGTTTGAAATGAGTATGATGGGTGAACTCTCTTTCTTCTTGGGGTTACAAATCAAACAAGGACCCAAAGGAACCTTCATCAATCAAGCAAAATATACAAAGGACCTCCTCAAGCGCTTCGACCTCGACTCATCCAAATCAATGAGGACTCCTATGGCCACAACGACAAAGCTTGACAATGATGAAGATGGCACATCGGTCGACATTCATAAGTATCGAGGTACGATCGGTAGCTTACTTTATTTAACTACTAGTCGTCCGGATATCATGTTTAGTGTTTGCTTGTGTGCACGATATCAAGCCAATCCAAAGGAATCACATTTGAGTGCCGTTAAGCACATTTTTCGTTATCTCAAAGGCACCATTAACATGGGTCTTTGGTATCCGAAATCCTCATCCTTTGAGCTTCACGGCTTTTCGGATGCGAATTTTGCCGGATGCAAGATTGACCAAAAAAGCACTAGTGGTACATGTCAATTCCTCGGGAAGTCCTTGGTATCGTGGTTTAGTAAGAAGCAAAACTCTGTTGCTCTTTTAACCACTGAGGCAGAGTATATTGCGGCTGGTTGTTGTTGTGCACAAATTCTTTGGATGTCACAAACACTTTTAGATTATAGCATTTCTCATTCTTGTACCCCTATTAAATGTGATAACACTAGCTCTATCAATCTCACGAAAAACCCGATTTGTCACTTACGCACGAAGCACATTGAAATTAGACACCATTTTCTTCGTGACCATCAGCAAAAAGGAGATATCCATCTTGAATTTATTGATACTACCTATCAATTAGCCGATATCTTCACTAAGCCTCTCCCGGAAGATCGCTTCTCTTTCCTATGCCGTGAACTAGGCATTTTATCCTTTGGTCCTTAATTCATCTCGGCCGGCACACCGACGGTATACTGCGGTATACCGGCGGCATACCGTTTTTTCGAGGCAGAATTAGGTTCTGTTTCGAAACTCGGCATACCGTCGGTACACGTCGGCATACCGCCGGTATGCCGGATAGCGGCTGACAGGACATCAACTCAGGTACCGGGCCCACCTTTCTTCCATACTTTATTTATTCCTTTTTACCCTCTTCTATTCTCTCTCATCCATCCCATCTATCTTAACTACCCATCTCTTCAACTCCCATCTCATTTAATTCTCTTCAATCACTTCCCCCATTTTTCTCTCCTCTTTTTACTCCACCCTCATAACTTCCTCCACCTTTTCAACTCCATTTCATTTACTCCTCCTCTACAACCGTTCCCACCCTCCTCCCCTTTCAAAATCATCTCTTCATCTTCCTCCTCCTCTTTAAAAATCCTCTTTCTTCCTTCACTTCTCCTACTCCTCTTTCATCCACTCCAAAGAACCAAACCTATCTCTCCTCATGGCAAACCCCAAGCGCCCCCGATCCTCCTCCTTGTTCAACCCCTTCGTTCTGATGCCGCAACCGCAAGGCTATGACCAACGCGTCTTCTCCAGCGCTTCGGCGGCCGACCTTTGGTTCCAGTACTTCGTCCATCACAATGTGTTCAAAGGACGGGCGATAAACTGGAACCTCTTTCCCGGTCACGTCCCCTTGTTTGACGACGCCGGGCTCTCCTCTCTACTTCGGCGCCAAATTCCCGTCTACCCCGCCGCTGTCCGACTTTTCTATTGCAACATGGTCGGGGACGACGATCACCCTGCCATTCAGTCTATGGTCAATGACCGTCACTTCCGTCTCACTTCTCGGGAGGTCGGGACCATCCTCGGTATCCCGGACAAGGGGGAACCATTGCCAACCTTGGGTGCTCTCAACTCCTCGGCGGCGTCACCTTTCGACGAATTCTGCCGTATCATCTGCAAGGGCCCCAACCCGCCTGCCATCTCGGTCCTCTCTGCCCAGCTGGAGCCGTTTTACTACGAGCTCCATAGGATAGTGTGCCATACACTATTTCCTAAGGGCGGGAACTACGATGCCATTACCGGGGATGCTCTCGTCTGCATGTATTATCTCTATGCCCGGAAGCCCTTCTCCTTTCCGAAGACTCTTCTTCTGCAATTTTGGCGTGTCTTGCCTTCGGGGAAGCAGAACCTCTACTATGGCTCCCTTATCACTCTGTTTCTGGAGGCCAAACATGTTGACCTATCTCTCTGCTCCTCTGATGGCGTCCCCTCATATCTTGCTGTCTCCCGTACGCTTGTTGGCGCCTCTACTTCCCGTGCCTCATCTTTCCAAGAGCAGCCGGTATCCACTCCTGCTGCTCCCACATCTACCCCTCCTGCTTCGGGCCGTTATATGCCGCTCACTCAGCAACACTTTGATATGCGGATGGCCCAGGCGGAGGAGCAGATGCGGGCCCACACTCGTGGACTTGGCGCCCTGATCCAGTCTCGTTTCCACGATCAGGGATACTTTATTCAGCGCACTCTGCAAGACCGGGATGCCTTTCTGGATCTTAATCTTCAGGATCCCATGTACACGGCCCCGCGTTTCTCTGACCCCAATGCCTATGGGTTTATGTACCCTGACGGCATTGATCCTTTTGGCGTCTTCCAGCAAGCTCAGGGTGATGATGACGATCCGGCTGATGAGTAGGGATGGACTCCCTTTTGATGATGGTTTCGGTTTATGAGTGTTTTCTAGTTTTTATGTGTTTGTCTTTATGTTGTCTTTTGTGGTCCTTCGGGGACCGGTGTGTGGTTGATACTAGTTGTTTGCTGTCCTTCGGGGACTTTCTCTCTGGTTTTCTATAGTGTCCGGCTCTCATGGTGGAGAGTCTTTTATGTTTTCAGTATGATATGTTTGTGTCAAGCATGTACTCTCTGTTCACTTCTATTTATTAATGCATGCTTCTCTTTATATACTCGTGTCATTTTCATTATGCACTTTTTCTATTTTGTTATCCCCATCTTTGACTAAGTGACAAAGGAGGAGAAATCGTATTAAGGGAGAGCTGTCTGCCTACGGGGGAGCTACTCCCTGAAGATGCTATCTCTCTATTTTGTCAATTATCAAAATGGGGGAGTTTGTTGGCACATTCTATTTTGATTAATTAACAGCATCTTCGTAGTCTAGTCTTTTGTTCTTCAGATTCAAATATTCTCAGAAGATCGACTACATGGAGTTCTTCCGTTCAAGCGCAAATCTCTTTCACTTTGAAGACTGGAGCAAGTTACCGACGCTTCCTGCATAAGACGGCGTCTTCCTGCTTAGAGTCTTCGAGTCTGTACTGGTCTAGGTATATCTGTAAACACCTAAGGACGGATGACAGTAAAAAGAACAAGTCAAAAATCAAATAGCTACAGAGCGGCATACCGGCGGTATACCGTTTTTAGCATACAGAAAGTTACTGTGACAAATAGTCGGCATACCGGCGGCATGCTCCGGCATACCGGCGGTATACCGCTTTTTATGTCCAGAAAGTTGCTGTGACAAATTGTCGGCATACCGACGGCATGCTCCGGCATACCGACGGTATACCGTTTTTAGCAACCCAAAAGTTACTGTGATAAATTGTCGGCATACCGACGGCATGCTTCGGCATACCGGCGGTATACCGTTTTTAGCAACTCAAAACTTGCTGTGACAAATTATCCGCATACCGGCGGCATGCTCCGGCATACCGGCGGTATACCGAGTTTCAAATATTTGGTTTTCGAATTGCTCTGACTAGCATTAATGGTCGCATTTAATGCTCTCAAACGGTCATTAATATGACCGTTACTATTTGGACGGCATACCGACGGTATGCCGCTGCATACCGCCGGCATGCCGGTCTGTCTGTATTCAGAGCATTAAATGCCACCAACTCTTGGTTCTCTTATAAAAGAAAGCTCTCTCTCTTGAACTTTCTTACCAACTCTTCCATAAATTTTCCAACAACCAAGAGCTCCATCATTAATACTCTTCCAAGCTTTTCATTGTCATCCTCTCCCAAAGTGCTAGAGTATTAAAGAGTTGTACATTTCGATCTTCACGTGTTAGAAGATCAACAAGTTCTCATTCTCTTTTGTTTGAAGTTGGCGAGCCTTCGTAAGAAAACTCGTGTGTAGAAGTTGGCGAGTCTTCGGATCCAAACTCGTGTTGAAGTTGGCGAGTTCTTCGGATCCAAACTCGTGTGTACTATTTGGATAAATAGTGGATTAAAGCCGGAGAGAGTTTCGGGACTGGACTGCCTCAAAAGAGGATACCAGGATACATCCTTGCGTTTGATCTTTCTTCTCTTTACTTTCAATTGTCATTATTGCCTCAATTGTTGTAGTTAATTTTTAATTTTCCTATTCACCCCCCCTCTAGGGTTCTACAACCATATCAATCTCGGTCATATTGGCATCCCAAAATCAATATCTTGGTCATAAGGTAAACTAATCATTTACCTTGAAGGTAAAGGTAATTAATATTTACCTTAAGATACTAACTTGGTATCATAAGATACTAAGATACCCCTCAAATATCTAATTAACTAACTATCTAATGTACTAACATAACATCTTAACTAATATCTAACATATAACCTATAGAGACTAACTTGCTAACATACCAATATCTAGAACTAACATAACCTACTAACATATCAATATCTAACATACTAGATCTAACATCAAACTATCTAACAACATATCAAATATCTAACAAAATACTAACCTCTACTATCTAACTAACAAATATAACTTACACTAACATATAACAAACTCTAACATATCTAACCCTCTACTAACCAACATCTAACAAACATACTAACATATATAACTTAACAATAATGTATATATATACTATATCATACATATACTCGACAACCTATAATACCTACATTCATTTAATATCCATACTACATAGGCTGCATAGGTTACACAAAATGCCTATGTCGTATAGTCAGTCTTTTACTTAAAACTAATACTGTACCAATTGGACCTTCACTAAATTCTAGGAATAAAGTATGTCATAGCCCTTTGTGTTAGCTTTCCGAAACTTCAAACGGATCGCATTTTCGTGTCCGGAAGCTCCCAAAATCGCGAAAACACCGAAACACGTTCGTCTTTCGGACAGCTGACACTCAAACAGTTCGACAGAAAGTACTATAATTCATTTGACCTAGTAATATATATATATTTTGAAAGCTAACTTTGATATGATTCTTTTAAAAAAAGGAAGATTAATCGGAGTTTTGAGCTAAAAGTTATGGCATTTCTAAGTTGCTATAACTACTAAAAATGTGGATGAATATTATGACGAATTTGGGTTGTTTGGACAAAAAAAAACACAATTCACTCTCCACACCACTCAAGACACACATCAAACCACACTCCCCTCTCCTCTAACACAAGCACACCACTAACAACATATCCACACACATCTAGATATATGAAATATATATAACATACCTATTATATATATACAAAACAGTCCATTATATAAAGAGACACTAAAATGACAAGTTGAGGCTAAAAATATGACATGTAGACTAAACCGCTTAGATCTAACCATGGATATCCAAATGAAACTCATTCTAACCATCCTAAATAACATCAATCCATCCTCTAACATGTCTAAAACTGAAATTAAAACACAATTAAATCTATTAGACATTAAACCAAACACATGAGGTGTCCTAATTTGAGATCTAATAAGTAGGACACAAGACACAATTCTAACTTGCTCTAGAGAGCTCCAAATGGCCTCAAACTTGAATCTAAAGTGGGTACATGCATGGGGGTGGATCCTATGGATTCAAAACTAACTCATATGTATAGAAAATCAATTTAGAGGGTTGGTTTTACCTATTGGGAGCGGAATCCCAATGATACTCCCAAGGACACGGCTCCGACACGAAGATCTTCCAAAAAGGACACTCCTCCTTGCACTTTGCTCCAAATATTTGCTAGTACCCTCCCTTGGTAGTATGAGAAGGTTGGATGGAAGTTTTGGTGGAGGGATGTAAGGATTTGGAGATCAAATCAATGAGGGAAGCTCTCAATTTGGGGAAGAACACTTGTGAAGGAAAATGGAGGCTTGATGGAATAAAATAAAAGGAAGAGATGCTAACCTACCTATAGTGGCTGCCATTAAACCCTATTTGGGCTGTAGGAGAAAGCCCAATAAGGCCTTAACTAGTCCTTTTGGTTAATTTTAAGTTAGGTTCAAGTTTGGGATCAAAAGGGTTAAATTTAAGCCTCTAACTTAACCAATCTAACAAGTGGGATTAGTCTAAACTTACTAGCTTAATTGGTAGGGTTTGTGGGCCATGACTAACTAATCTTGGGGTCCCGTCTAGAGTCTAAGCTACCCGAGTCACTAACACAAGTCGGAACGAAATGAAACTCAAATCCGACTAAACAAATCCCGTAAAATTAATATTAAAATATAAAAATTCCCAAAATATTAAAATATGAAAAATGACCAAAATTATAATATATCAATTTAAATATTATTAAAATAATCTAAAATTCACCAATTAATCAAAATCCTAAATAATTCAAAAGTTACATAATTACTAAAATACACTTAGCCTAAAAAGTTGTAATTAGTCATTCTAATTACATGGTTAGGTCCCCATGGTCACGGTTAGTCTCTAGGCTCAATAGTTCTAGGGTTCACTAGCTAACACATCAAAATTATAATTCACCAATTTTAAATAGTATTAAATTAATTAAAAATTCTCATAAATTATAAATCCTATTATTAAATAATAAACTTTTACAAAAGTTCAAAATTATCCTCATTTAAGAAAAGTGAGTGGTTACAAATCTACCCTCCTTAGAAAAATGTTGTCCTCAAAATTAAGATGGTCATACTCCTAGAGTCTCGTCCCCAACAATCATGGTCTTAGAAGCTCATTTAATTCATACAATTTGAAAGAATAACATACAGGGTCATGGCAGGCAATATCAGTCTGAGGTCTCATCTAGCTATACTAGCCATACTATAGCACAAGGTAATCACAAGGTATCAAAACATACAAGCAAGGGGTGTAACAAAATATCATAAAAGACATGCTAAAGCCTAGGTCAAAAACTCACCTCAAATTAGGTCTGGTGACTAAAACTCCCTCCTAGAAGCAGGGCCTAAATTTCCAAGGCATTTCTCATAAATCATGCTCTTTTTAAAACTCTTGTTCCTTCTTTCTGATCTTACTCTCCCTTATCCACTTAATCATCCCAAAAATTTAAATTCCTACATCTTGTCCTAATTTGGATCCAAAATCTCTATATAAAAGTTTATGAAATCCTCGAACTTTTTTAAATCACTGTCCTCAAATTTATTCGAAGCTAATACTACTATGTCATGCAGGAACTTATTCTTTATTATAAAATCGACCTTCGTATTTCCTTCACGTACACCTTCAAATATTATTATTATTAAATTTTGACACCTCTACTAAATCTTTAAATTTTCCCATAACCCAAAATCCTTGTGTTCACTATGTCCTCTTACCAACATCTTATTCAATTTTGGTATCATCATCACATCATTGTTACATTCTCTTCTCCATTTCTAAATTCCTAAATTTAGCATCACAATCTTAAGTAAAATATCTCGAGAATTAATAACCTAAAATTATTCAAGTCCACAAAAACAAATCAACCATGAATATCCTTGTTGTTTCTAAAGTACACCTACAAAATATCACTGTTCTAACCATCAATATATCTTACTATCCTTCTGGTCAGCTGGAGGGGTCACTACCTCCTGAGCAGACTAACATCCTATATGAAACGGATAGTCAAAATCAACAGAGATTTAACTATAAAGGGTTACTAGTCTAATGCCAAGGCTATACTATCATCTCTAAGATAAAAGCCTAATCACAAGTCATCAAATTATTATACTAAAAAAGGGTTATAACTAATTAAGTTCTACAAGAATTAAACTATTTATCTGAAGTCATCCCTACTCCTAAGTTAATTTGTGATAAAAAATATTTTTAAGGAGGGTAGACTTGTAACACCTACTTTTCTAAAATAAGAATAATTTTAAAACTTTTGTAATTATAATCATTTAATAATGATATTTAAATCATGTTATAATTTTTGGTGATTTTTAATCAATTTAAAACTATTTAAATCTGTGACTTGTGATTTTGATGGTTAACTAGTGTAACCCTAGAATTGCTAAGCCTAGAGACTAGCCATGACCATGGAGGCCTAGTCATGTGATTAGAATTACAAATTACCACTTTTTAGCCTAAGAGTATTTTGGTCATTTTTGACTTTTAGTGAAAATAAATTTTGATTAATTAATTATGTGCTAATCTATTTGTTAAGCCTTAATCTAGAAGTTGTCCTAACCTAGTTATTAGTCATGAGCCTAGATATTAGATTAGAAGCTTCCATCATGACAAGGTTAAGAATATCTAGATATTAAGTTGAGGTTAGATATTTGTTAAGGTAGATATTTTAGCTTGGGCCCTTAGCTTAAGGCCTAGAATTAAGCTAGCTAGAGGCCTTCAAACCTCATGAAACTTAACCCTAACCCTAGAAATGATCCTTGGCTGCCATCAAAGGATCCTCACCTCTATATAAGCATCTCTTCATCACACCTTGCCCCTTTTCATAGCCTCTCAAACCCTATTTGAGTGTTCTCCCCCAATTTTAGCCCCTTTCTTAAAATCAACTCCAAATTGGACCAAATCAATTGCAACACACTCCCATAGTGTAGAGGAAGCCATTAGTGGGTATCTAGCAAGGATTTGGAAGCTTTGGACCATTGCAAGTTGGAGGAGAAGTCCCATTCCTAGGCTTTTTGTTGAGATTTGACTCTCAATAGGTAATGGCCTTTAAACCCTTTAAATTCCTGATTTTTTTTCATAGATGCATTCATTTAGGATTTCCCTAGCTGTCCCTCGAGTTTGGTAGGAATTTGTGTCCATAAGATATGCGTATCGGACACATATCGGTGTGTTATTGAAAGTGTTCGACGAAATGCCCCTTAGAACTTTTTATTCTCTGATTTCTGTAAAAATTATATATTTGGAAAGCTTATTATATGTAGATTGTATATATATTCAACTGAGTCAAATTTGGGTTGTTTTGGTAGATGATTTTGGACACGAGGATTCTCTGTTGGACACTACACGAGCACAGTAACAATGCCTTGCTACTGTAGTGCTCGTGCAGCCTGGACACGACACCATTTCACTTGATGGTGACATGATTGGGAAGGGGCAATGAATGACCCACCATCTAGGAAATTGGGTTTGGTTTGGTAGTGTATTCGAGGAGATACTCGACCTACAGATTCTGCTATGTGTGGTCAGGGCACACACACACTGCACATTGTTGCATTTCACTTGGACACGTTCGTTGACCGTTGGACACTACCCCCTGGGCACATAGTTGACACACTTGACACAGGGCCGAGCACATCACTGCTTACACACACACACTTGCACTCCAATTGTTGACACATCACCTTGTAACACACCACTACAACAAATAGGACCTACAATAGCAGTTTTTCTATAGCGTTCAAATGTCCCCGCTATAGAATGTTATCAATAATAGCGTTCTTTCTGCTGTGCTATAAAAATACAAATGGTATGAAAGATCCAAAAATCTACATTCAGCCCGCTTTTTTTTTTAACTCCCCGCTCTATTTTTCATTTCCCCCCGAAAAAGGACAAAGACCTAACAGCAGCCCGCCATGTTCCCTGCTCTCCTTTTTGCTTCTCTTTCATTTTTTTTCCTCTCCCCTTCTCCTTCTCCTTCTCTTTCTCCTCCAGCTTCTCCTCCATCGGACCCTCCTCGATGACTCCAAATAGTTCGTCGATACCCTCAATGGACCCATTATCGACGGCCTCTCCAGATTCAGCACAGCTTTAGCCATAATTTATTTCATTATTTCATTATTTTCATAATTTTCCCTAATTACAGATGAATGGCGAAGGAAGCTTCCATTTTCTACTGGATATTGAGGTACGTGATGGATTTTTTTTAGTTTTGGCATTTTTTTCATTTTATGCTCGATTTTATTCATTTGTGGCAAATTTCCTTTACCATAGCGTATTCTGTTTTCTGAGCATCTTGTACCGCTACACCTCCCTCCTCGACTTACTGAGACCCTCCCTCCCTGATCGAAGCTCTACCATTGCAGGCCTAAGTCTCTAGTTGAGCCCCTCGCAGAGCCACCCCTCAGCTTGCCGTCGTGTGGTTTGCGCCCTATCTGCACGCGGCAAGAACAGTAGCAGCCTCATAGGAAGCGAAAGTTGAGGAACGATGAACCACTTGGTGCCGCACCGCTTGTCCCCTTCCAGGCCCTCCGATTTGTTTGCAATCCAGGTGTTTGAATTAAGTCCTAGCTCAATTTTTCTTCTTCTTTTGTTTCATTTGTTTATATTTGACACACCATCGACTTTTCTATGTGTTAAAATGTCTGTATTAATGCTCGAAGTTTAATCTTTTTGGTGTTTGTTGTGTTCATGTTGATTGCTTGATTGGGTTCTCGTGGATTGTGGATTATGAGCTACCATCAACGAATAATTCATCCCTCGTCCACTTTAGGTACTGTCTCAGGCATATTTTTTAATTCTATGATTTTTAATTCCTTGAATCCTATCAACTCACAGAAAGACCACAAAATATATCCTACACTAATATTTCATAAACCAGAATAATTTATGTTAATTTATTTGCTAGAATTCGAAATTATATTTCTACATGAGAAATTTAATTCAATAAAAAGTTTTCTACTTCCTAGCTTATTGCAACTTAGTGAAGGTTATTAGTTAAACTCCTTTACATTTCAATCACCCAAAAATAAAGCAGCACAAAATACCAGCAGAATGGTTACCCACATGAATATTTTATCTAAAGCATACAAGAAGAAAACCTTTATCCCGAAATCTTATGGTTACCCACATGAATATTTTTTCTCTGAGCTCCAATGATGAGTACCTCGGTGAGATTAACAACTAGAATGCATAATTTTGGCATCAATGTTATTATTTTGTTGTACTCTAGTCTTAGCAACTATTAAAACTGAGATTCTATCTTCTCTTGCTGATTCTACATCTATCAATCTGTGTTCCACAAGTCCAAACCATCTATATTCTTTACCCTCAATGTATCCTCAAATGAAGTCATCTTCATGCCTATCCTTTCATTGAATCACCATTTATTCGTCTCAACATTCTCATTTTTGGCTATACTCATTTTCTTGACACCGATGATTCTTATTCTGGCCCATAGCGATTGAGGTCTAAATTGTCTAATAAACCTTCAATATAATTAACTTATCAATTCTTTTATGTAGTATCATAGTACTCGAGAAAGTTTTTCTCAAGCTTCAAATATATTTTTAATTCTAAACACCATCCTTAATCACAGATAATAAGAAAATGTGAAAGCATTTTCATTAAAATAGGATCAACAATCATGAAAAGGTACATAATGCAACAATGCATGAAACCTTATGTGTTTCCAATGTTTTAGCTGCAATTCTCTTTATTATTACAAGCAGTATTTTTGGCATTTATGGGTTGTATCTTTAAACTTATATAGTTTGTGATCAATGCTTGGTTCTTCAGTTATAGAAGTCATAAATATACATATTCGAGTAAAATAGAAAAGTAAAACCTGGCAAACTTTGCTCCCTTTTCTATCTTATGTAATGCTAGAAATGGGTGCAGGACCTACGAGTGATTCTTATATTGAAACTGGCATGAAATCATAACAGATGATTGTTGATTCGTTCTCTATCTGTTTCTTCTGAGTTTTATTTCAAAATAACTTGAGTATGTAAAAGCCTTTAATTCCCTTGACTATGAAAACCTGTTTAATTTTTGCCACATAGGCTTCGTTGATAGCATACTCTCTCAACTATCCAGTGCCATATTTTGTAATTTTCTTTTCTCTATTGGCATAAACTAGAAATTTTGTATTGCAATATTGTTATATGTAAAATTAAATGGCTAATACTTGATTAGTATGTTAAACTTTGATATGTTAGAGATTTCTTTCATGTGAATATTCAAACCATTTGAGCCTTACAGAAAGTTCTGAGATCATACATGTGCTCAGTGCACCTCTATAAAGGTGATTACTTGAAGACCCACAGTTTTACTTCATTTGCTTTGTCATACTATATAACACTCTTTTCTGTGGAAATCCTATATAATGTATAAACAAGGGCTTATGACTTGCCTAGTGAAAATAATTTCTAGATGTGAAAATGTGTGTGGAGGGGGGAATACTCTTTTCTGAACAAATGGATTAAAGTTAGGAAAAAGGAAATTGCAGGCAGTTAGTGAAAGTGGTTAATTACTTATTGTTTAGTCCAGGTTGGCTCCTCGTCCACATACAGGTTAGGATACCTTAAACACCCAAACATAAGGTTTATATAGTGGGTTTGGAGATGGTGTTTTATTGGCTATATACCTCCCACCTTGTCCACTTTTAGTCTGGTCCA
This sequence comes from Iris pallida, assembly GCA_029216955.1. Classification (NCBI taxonomy): domain Eukaryota; kingdom Viridiplantae; phylum Streptophyta; class Magnoliopsida; order Asparagales; family Iridaceae; genus Iris; species Iris pallida. Next base: position 3,186,148 of record JANAVB010027199.1, read on the forward strand.
CTATAAGATACAGCTTAGGCGAAAGCAATTTGCCAACCAAGGTTCAAAACATCACACTGCTGTAGATGATACAGGTGCTACATAAAGCAATTACTTTCCTGACTAGCAAACTACAAATTTTCTTTCTTATATCTGTTTACACCACAATACGGTAATTGCATATACTCATACCGTAATTAATTGAAGGTTTATTTCACTTCAGTAGTTAAGTAACACTGTTTATTGTTTGACAAATCAGGAGATGGACCAACCTTAATGGCTATAAATTTCTAATTTAATATGTCCCAGTATTTCATCACGGTCATGCTAATTAAGTTTTTGAGAGAAAATGAGTTTATATGTGCTCTTAATCTTCTTTTCGTCTATAAATTTCATGAATGCTTTTGCAGAACTTCATGAAAAGCATCTTATGAATCTACAAAGCTTGACATTGACGACGCAGCCTTTCAAAACGTGCAAGCTTTTCATTGTTGCTAGTTCCAAATACATGAAATGTTCACTTCTTTATCAATTGACTAAAGGTGCTTGGTTTCCTGCTTTAACTATCATGGTAGTGGCATTTGGTTTCCTTCTAATGACTGTGGATATCTCTCATGAGAAGGTATGCATCATCCATCTCTGTTATTTACTCTGTTCATGTCCAATTATTCATTCTATATCAGTTGATCAAAGTTCTCTTGTTCACATGTGATATTGAGTTGAAAATAATCTTTTTCTCTTTAAGTTGATTTTTTGAAGTATACTCTTTTCTAAGTCATAGATGTTTTCACCTTTGACTTACTGATTTGGTTGTTATGGATTGTGGTTGCAGAGTTCATTCAGGAAAGTCACGATCCATATCAAATGTGTGGTTATGCTAGTCTCTGTTTCTAGAGGGTATGCTCTGCTACCTCAAAGCAAAAGTGGTCCGCCTCGAAACTTTGAAATAGAGTTCCAGTGGTCGAACAAATGACAACCTCATGCTGGTATCTTCTCTTTGTACTTGTGAAACGGGCTCCTCTCCATTTATCTTCTCTTTGTTTGGCCCTAGTTTTTTTGTGTAGGTGACAAGGTATTGGTCTAGGTGATGGTTGTTGGGGATGACCTATTTCAAGCATGTCATTAATGGAATGACATGTTTGAAATAGTAAAGTCTATTGATTCTTCAATTTCATTTGTTTAGCTACTTTTAGCAAGGTGCTTCTTGTTAATGTTTTTCCTAATAAACTGAAACAAGGTCCAGACATGAAAACAATGATCGAAAAGTGTAGGAATTGAAGTTACGGGTAATGTAGAAATTAGGGTCAGGGATTAGAGGTGTAACTGGGAGCAATTATCTGAAATTACACTAATATGAAATTTTCCAGGTAGCAATAATTGGTCGGCCAAATGTTGGTAAATCCAGCCTTCTCAATGCATAGAGCAAAGTATGTTGCATAATCTGCATATCACAGTCTGGCTATTGTAACCATTGTCCACCACCTCCATTTTATATGCGTATCACAGTCTGGCTATTGCATGATCTTGTGAACTTATTTTTTATATAATAATGTTAATATGTTTTTTTCCTCAATTTTGTGTAGGTTGGCGTGTAAATTTTTGATGGTTGTGGATATAAGCTAGAAGGAAAGAGTCGATCGAGCTGCATTTTGGCCTACAGATATTTTGTATGGAAATGAAATGCTTTAGTTGAATTTTGGACTAGCGTTAGGTTACAAACATTTTGTACATCTTGGATTCTCTTTATATGAAAATTTTATTTTGGACTACTATTTCGATCACTTTAGGTGTACAACAACTTTTTGTACATCTTGAATGTTTTAATGAAAAATGTATGAATTTATTTATTTTGGCAAACCTTTTCTATATCTTGATTGATCATTGATCGAAATGGAAGTTGCGATTGAAATTGTTGAAATCAATTATGATTCAGCACGATTTTTTATGATGTACAGGTTAATTGTATGTGATACAGAACAGGTTATTCAAATATGAAATTGTTTAGCAGATTTATAGCACTCAAAATGTTATGAAAAATCGACAGCGTTCAGAAATGCTATAATAAGTCAACATCATTAAAGCGCTATGCATTATCAATAACATTCATTAACGCTATTATTCATCAATAACATTCAAGAACGCTATAGACCATCAACAACATTCATGAACGCCATAATCAATCTACAGCATTTACGAACGCTATAAACATTCACAGCATTCACGAACGCTATAAACCATCCACAGCATACACGAACGCTATAATCCATCTACAGCATTCAAGAACGCTATAATGTTATAGCATTCACATGTCTGGACATATTATAGCGTGGGCGATCATAGCAGACAGAATATGCTATAGAAGGCTTTCTATAGCGTTCTGCGTATGCTATTGTAGGCCATATTTGTTGTAGTGCACACACACACACACACACACACACACACACACACACACACACACACACACACACACACACACACACACTTGTTTGACACTCGAGCACACCCTACACTTTGACACTCTAGTTTACTTCACACATCATGGACACCTGACATTGGTTGTTGGACACCAGATGACACTCCAGACACCTGACACAACTCACACACTCTTCACACATGCTCGAACTGACCCACACACAGAACCCCATTCCCTTTTCTCTATACAGCATACCATAACCCCCTTGTTGATGCAGTTGAGTTTTGATGTATTTGGGTTTAGCTATTTGGGATGTGTATAATATTGATGTTGATGTGTATTTGTTAGGTTGTATTATGTATGTGGGGTTTTGTAGTGAGGATATCTGAGATTGAGTAGAGAGTAAGTGATGGTTTAGAGTTGGTTGATTTGAGTAGCAGAGGTTTTGAGAGTTGATAGGCTAGCATCAGATATCGGTTGGCAGTGGCTAGGCTGGGCTTGGCATTGCAGGGCCTTGGCTTGGCTTGAGTTGCTTGGTTGCAACATTTCAAGCAGCAGCAGCAGATGCATTGGCAAGCTATGCAGCAAGTAGCATGCAGTTGGGTTTTGATATGAATTTGGGTTTTGTAGTTTTCCTGAGATTATATATATATATATATATATATATATATATATATATATATATATATATATATTAGGGGTGTATCTCAGTTTCAGAGATTATGTCATAGGCTATATTATGTATTAGTTGTATATGATTGATATATGTGTGTGGGTTGCTTATAGCTGATACATAGATATCTAGGTGGGCTTGTTAATATCAGAGACATCTGTGAGTTCATATGAGGGTTGTCCTTGCCCTTGTTGAATATTGCTGAAATAATTTCTTCCTGTACATTTTAAGTTTTAGTTTGCTACTTCTGGATAGTGATTTTTGAGTATGTGTTTTAATTTATCAGCTTGTGACCTCCAACGAAACAAATTGTGCTTGTATTTTTTTTCTCAAGAAAATATTTTCTGGTCGATCTCTATTTATTTGGCCATTGGAACAATAGCTGCTGCACTTGATTGCTTGTTTGCTACCATCCAGTATTAGCTATGGTTTAATTTGCAACCATCCAGTATTAGCTATTTATTTGTCCTTTGGAACAATAGTTGCTGCACTTTGAAAATATTTTGAGTATGTGTTTTAATTTATCAGACTTTGACAATTTTACCTGCAATAATTTTATTTTTTATTTTGTAGCTACGAAAAAGATTATCACCGCTATAACACGTTTTTATATTTAAACATCTTTCCATGTGAGTTTGAGGAATAATATAGTCCTAGGAATTTATTTATGGTACCAAACGCATGTATTATATATACCCGAAAATAAATTATATATACCCGGGAATATTATATTATTTGCTAAACGTGGTAATAAAGAATATCCGGAAATATGATGCCTTGGAATAAAATTTCTTCGAATATAAAATTCCTGGATATTTAGTATTTCGCGTACCAAACGGCCCCTTAGGGGACTTGATTAGTATGTTTTCTTTTCTTTGTTCTTTTTTCCTTTACACCTGTTCATTTCTATTGCTTAAACAACTTTTGTTAAATATTTTGCTTGTTTTGCTACTTTCTTTCCTCTCTTTTGCAGAAAGATACGTATTTTCTCCTCATTTTGGTTGTTTTACATAGGGAGCAGAAAATGAACATAATGATCTATTCCGATTAGTTTTCTATACTAAATAACTTATTGTCAAAAATTTTTTCCAATCTACTCATACTCCCTTTACATGATTTTTCTTCCCTCTTTTTCTATATGTTGCATGTGTTACATTGCATGTGTTACAGATGAGATGGCAATTTGCGAAAGTATTCAATATCATGAGGAAATACTTGAAGATTTGCTCCCTTTACTCTAGATGGAAGATTTGAGGACTTGTTACTTTTTTTCTTCTTTTATTTTTTTGGAAACTTTAATTGCCAAGGAAGCTTCTACCATGTTCAAGAATTTTCAAGATGGATTATAAAAAATATCCTTAATTTATAAAGTAAGTTATAAATTTTACTTTTAAAAACTGTATAAACATTAGGATAGTTTTGGTAGCCTACCTTAAAAAAAATTCAAAGATATTGTAAAAGCCTTATTGTCAGGTGCAATTCTTTATTTTTATTTTTTTTAGAGTGTAACTTATATTAAATTTGTACCAACTAGCTACTTTGGATGCAAAACTATGTTAGATATGAATGGAACTGGGATTTACCTAATACTGTTTTTATTTATTGGATAAAGACTCTCCTCTGAAAAATTAGTGATGGCTTTACCATCATAATATTTTTTTCTTAGAATTACTGTATAAATGGGGCAGCTTGGTACATGTTCTTAAATATTAGTCCTCATGTTTGGTTATGAATGATAGTCCCATTTTTTTAATAAGAGAATTTTTGACTTGCCTTCCACTTTGTTTATCCGAATTAAAGGTGCATCCCACTGTTTTGTATTAATGTACATCAACCCCCACATTGGACGGATTCCGTCAAAAATATTTTTTTTACCAAAATGCCCTCGTCTTCTTCCTCCCTCTTTCCTCTAACCCCCCTCCCTACCCCCCCTTTCCCACCCTCGCGCGGCCACCGCCGCCGCTTCCCCCCTCCCCGCCTCCGCTCCCCCCCTCCGCCACCGCCCCCTCCCCCTCCCCCTCCCCCCCTCCCCGCCTCCGCTCTCCCCCTCCGCCACCGCCCCCTCCCTCCGCTCCCCCTCCCCTCCGCTACCCCCTCCCCTCCCCGCAGCAGCAGCCCTAGTAGCAGCAGCGGCGGCGGTAGCGACAGCAGCAGTGGCGGCGGCAGCAGTGGCAAGCGGCGGAGGCGGCGGTGCGAGGGCGGTGGCTGCGGGGGTGCGGTGGCCGCCGGGGGGGGGGGGAAGAGGAAGAAGAAAATAGGAAGGACATTTTGGTCCAAAATTTTCGGTCAAAACGTTTGACCGTTAATTTTTGACGGAATCCGTCAAATGTGGGGGGTGATGTACATTAATACAAAAAAGTGGGGTGCACCCTTAATTCAGACAAACAAAGTGGGGGACAAGTCAAAAAATCTCTTTTAATAAATACTTGTCTTTTGATATTCAAAAAGAAGTATTTGAAAGTGGTTCCAGACATACATTTACACTGTGTTTGGAAACATTTGGGGGGAGGGAGAGGAAAATTTGAGGGGAAGGAAAATGGAGGGGAAGGAAAATGGAGGAAAGTTAATTTTTCCTTCCTTTGTTTGGATGGACAAAAAGTAGGGGAAGGAAAAGTTTAAAAACAATTTTTTATTTGTTTAAGGATATAGGTATAATTACTATTTTCTCCTTGGTATTCTCAAATGATGATTTAATATTAACTTTTTGAGGGGTGGTGGGGTAAATTCACTCAAATTCCTCTCATCTCTCTCCATTTTCCTCCCACATTTGGGAGGAAAATTTTTTGGTGGGACCCACCTACTTTTTCCTCTCAAATTTTTCTCCCCCATGTTCTCTCCCCCTTTCCAAACACCATCATTTAAAATTTTCCTCTCACTTTTTCCTCAACTTTTTCCTTCCTCCCATTTTCCACCCTTCCTAAACAGTACCTTAGAAAGATGGCGCCAGATGGTAAGGGGCATAATTGACATTTAGAAGTTATGTGATTTGAGTAGTTAGAAAAAATTAAAATGACCTTGAAAAGTCAAGAGTCCATTTGTGAGGGTGTGGATTTAGCAGTAAAAGGTGTGGAAAAAGGCCCACCAGGCATGTTTTAGAAAAATTGGGAACCGACGATGATGAAAATAAGAGCCCCTATGTAAAATTTTGGAGACCCTAAAATTTACAAAGTCCCAAAAGTTTACAAAAGCATCCTAAATTTTACGAAAGTCACAAAAGGAAAAAAAAACACTCCACTTAGTATCTTGTAATTGAAATGGGTCCAAAATTGTTTTCAAAGCCTTTTGAATACTAAGTTTTTCAAAAAAAAAAATTAATAGAAAGATGACAACTTGGTAGAAACCAAATTTTTTAAAAGATTTTTGAATACTAAAATATTCAATGCCTATTGGATACTAAATTTAATTGAATTGGGCCCCAAAAATATTTTCAATACCTAAATTTTTAGGACCTCCTTATCATTTTTTCATTTTAGGGGTATCCTAAATTTTTGAGACCCTAAGCCCACGCCTATGTAGCCTATGCTTGGAGCGGCTTTGGGCCCACCCAATTTATAATTCAAATCCGTTTGAGCCCACCCATTTTATAGTTTTCTTATCTATTCTATGAGAAAAGTAGGCTTCATCAAAGAAGTTTTTGTTCCAAATATATCTCCATCTATGCTTACTAATTAAAATTGTTTATTAAATTTTAAGAAGGTTGTTATTTATTCTTTTCAAGTATTATAAAATAAGTACAAGGCACATTCATATATACTAGCCAAAAATAACCAAGATTTTAAAAAAATCCCATAAGCAATGCATCCAAAGAGTCGTTTTAAAAGCAAGACTGGGATTCTATTAGAAAAAAGGAATAAAAAGACTAGATTTAGTTACAGTTACCATAAAAAATCGTTTCCAAATAAATAAATCCCATATGAATCCAAATTAATGTGTTACTCCAATTCTGGTTCAAAAAAATACCTTAAAATATCCGTGTGTGTCTCCCACCCTTTAGGGCTTGTTTGGTAAAATAAATTTAGATTCGGATTTGAAAATCCAAAATTCAAATCCAAATCATGAATTTCCAAATCCAAATGCAAATCCAATTTCAATCAAACATAAGATTTGGTAAATTATTAATTATCTATTGTAATTATAATTATAGTTACGATTAATAATTACATTATTATTATAATTAATAAAATAAAAAATAAAAAATTAGTATTTAATATAATGATGATTAATAAATTATTAGTTAATGACTAATTTTTAAAAATAATAAAAATAATGACTAATTTTTAAAAATAATAATAATAATGACTAATTTTTAATTAACTATTAGTTAATTTTTAATTAACTATAAATTAAATATTTCAAAAATAGTAATTATAAATTAATATAATGATGATTAATAAATTATTAGTTAAATTATTATAATATATTAGTTATTAAATTATAAATTATAAAATATGATTATAATTGTGATTAAAATATTATTAATTAAGATTATAATAAAATAGTAATAACAAATTATTAATTAATATTATAATAAGACTAATAAGTTATTAATTATGATTATAATTGGATATTAATTAATAAATTATTAATTAAGATTATAGTTATGATTAATAAATTTATTATAATTATGATTAATAAAGTTATAAATTATTAATTAATATTATTATATATTATTAATTAATAAAATTAGTAACTTAGACTATAATTATGATAAGTAACTATTTAGTTAATTTTTTTTATTAAAAACAATAGTAAGTTTTATTTATTAAATTTTTTTTAAAAATAATAATAATGACTAATTTTTAATTAACTATTAATTAATTTTGAATAAACTATAAATTAAATATTTTAATAAAATTATTAAAGAATAACTAATTTTTTTACTCCCAAATCCAACATCTTTCTTCCAAATCAAAATTATGGATTTGGTCATACTTTTCATATCCAAATCTATCTCTAATCAAATATATGATTCATCTCTAATCAAATATAGGATTCCATAAATTTAACTTTAAATTCATAAAATTTTAAAATTTAACTGCAAATACGAATTACCATACGGGCCTTATGGAACTCCAAATTCCTCAAAACGGAAACCCGAATCGGAAACAGAGGGGTGCTAATCCTAAACCTATTCCGATTGGACCGATTCTGGTACAATAAAAAATTTCCATCAGGAGGAAGATCTATATAAATTAGGGTTGAAGGGAGTTCATAACTCTTAGTCCTTAGAATTATTTTCTTTCTTCCTTTCTTTCTTTCAATCTCTTTCTTTCTTGTTAGTTTCTCTCCCCATGGATAACAACAACAACGGGCGGCTTAGATCATCTCACGTTTCTTCTTTCCTCGAAGTGGTCCCCGGCGCGACCGCCGAAACTGCGGTGATGTTCCTCGACCTCACGGATTGGAGGCTCAACGATGCGATACAATTGTTCTACCTCGGTAATGCAGCACCATCTTCAACACAACCAACAACAATATGGGATAACGACGATGATGTTACAGAAGAAGAAAGCTCCCGCGGAGGACAACGAAAGTCTAGTAATGTTGCAGGACAACCTGTACCTGTCCCTGTAAAAGAGGAGGAGGAAGAGGATCCTTATTGCGATTCGGACAACGGAAGTGAAGAAGAGCCGTCGTCGTACTCGGCCTGCTCAGATGATGAAGTTGAGGAACCGACGACGATCCGTAGTCACGATACTCTGTCTTCCATGTATCAGCCTCCCTACTCCCTAATGTACTCTGGCACCTTCGAGGAGGCAAAGGCAGCGGCTTCGGCACGAGGCCGGTGGTTGATAGTGAACTTGCAGTCCAACAAGGAGTTCAACTCGCAGTTGCTCAACAGGGATACGTGGTCCAATGCGCTCGTGGAGGAGATAATAAAGGACGGTTTCCTTTTCTGGCAGGCCTACGACGATACGGTCCAGGGAAACAAGGTCTGCACATTCTACAATCTTCTGCTGTCGTCTTCTCTACCGGCAATTCTCATCATCGACCCGATAACCGGACAGAAAATGAAAGCATGGAGTGGCATGGTTCACCCAGACGTTCTATTGGAGGCTCTCGCCCCTTATATGGATAGAGCCCCAAATGAATGTCTCTATAATCGTCGTCGTCGTAGTCCTAAAAGGCATCTAGTAGACGAACCCAATCAAGTCCGTGACACAGAGGAAGATAGAGAAGAGCATAAACTACTACTTGAATGCCCTCCTCTTCCCGAAGAACCAAAGTACATCGATAAGGGGATACACCTCAAGGTTGCAATTCGTCTTCCCGATGGTCGGAGATTGCAACGGACCTTCCTCCGCAGTGAACCAGTTAGGTTGCTGTGGCCGTTTTGCTGCCTACATCTTCAACAATTTGATGCACAGAAACGCTCATCATTCCACTTCAGACTAGTTATTCCTGGCGCTGGATCAAAATGCCTCATCTATGAGGACGACAACAACTTAACTTTCGAGGAAGCTGGTGTCGCCAACTCGGTTATTACTTTGCTATGGAATTAAAGGATTTATTAATGTATTATTGTTTAATTTGAGTTACATTATGTATCTTCATTATATTGCCAAGTTCTGAAATAAACTGCATTATACTTGAGGCAACTTCATACTTATTGTTGGCTATAAAGAAGAACTTTCCTATATATATATATATATATATATATATATATATAGGATAAGGGAGGTGAGGTGCCACCCTATGGAGGGTGTCTACTTGTCACCCCCCACATGCTATCATCATAGCATGGGGGGGGGGGGTGACAAGTAGACACCCTCCCGTGTGGTGGCACCCTACCTCCCTTATTCTATATATATATATATATATATATATATATATATATATATATATATATATATATATATATGAGGAAGGATCAAGATCCCCACATTTTTTGCATCTCCAAGCATCCCCTATTTACACCATTGGATGGTGCTTTAAGTCATCAAATCTTGACCGTTGATTTATCAATGGTTAAGATTAGATGACTTAAGCACATCCAACAGATGTGAACATGGGGATGCATGGGGATACAAAAAGTGTGAGGATGTCTATCCTTCCTCATATATATATATATATATATATATATATATATATATATATATATATATATATATATATATATATATATAATGTTTTGTATTGTATTTATCAGGAACTATTTGTACTCAACATGCATTTTCTTCCATGAACAAGAGCACATTAAAAAACTTTTGGCAAATAAGTTATGAGTACCACTTCCCCCTTTGTATAGAGATCAAGTTTCACTGTATCAATTGTCAGTATCATATCAGTTTCAGACTTTTCTAATTAGGGGTGTAAAATGGACAAACTAGTCCGTTGTCCGTACGTGTCCGGCTCGATAAATGGTTCGACCGCGGACCGTCCAATTGATTAATGAACAGAACTTGGACTTTTTTTTGGTCCGTTTAAAAATCGGACCCGGACACGGTCATATCCATGTCCGGTCCGAATTTGTCCGCGAACCGTCCGATAGTGGAGACTCATTTTGGTTTTACATCAATTATGTCATATTATTTTGGTTTTACATTAATTTTTTGTTGTTCGGTCTCCATTTTTGTTAACCTTTTACTATTGTTTGTTGTATTCTATAACCTTCAATTGTATTTTCTTTCAACTTGATTTTTTGTACCAACTATCAAGGTATCTTGATAAAATAATAGCTTTTGGTAATATATTTCATTTGTCCGCGGACCGTCCGATTGAATTAACGAACAGTGGTTGTCCGTGTCCGTCCGTCCGAACTCATTTTCATTTTGGACCGAACACGGACAGTGGACTGTCCGTGTCCGTCCGGCCCGTTTACACCCCTATTTCTAATGAGTATCGCGGTATCAGTTGTTTCGGTACTTTCAACTTGGAATTTCAGAGTTGTTGGTTTCTGAATAGAAATGATAATAAATAATTGTTAACAATCCAGAAAAAAAAAAGTTTGGTATAATTAGGCGTCATCTTATTTATTATTTGTTGGTTTCCATCAGTTTTAAATTGAAAAATATTCAATATTGCTGATTTTTTTCACATGTAATAGATATTATTGTTCATTTTACTTACTTTAATTACAATTATCCCATAATATATAATTTTGAAGAGATAATATTTCAAATTATGAATGCTATTATTTATCTAAATACATATTTCATAGTTTGCAGTTTGGCCGATACCAATCCGATCAGGGGCGGATCTAGGTGTTGCATGGGGTGGGCTGGAGCTAGAGCTGTCAAGACGGACCGGCGGGACGGGCCGGCCCGTAACCCACCATAACCCACCATTTGGCGGGGCGGGGCGGGCCGACCCACCGTTTTGGCGGGCTGAAAAAATTTTAGCCCAACCCACCGGCGGGCCGCGGGCTAGGCGGGCCGGCCCGCTTAATTTTTTAATTTTTTTTAATTATTTTTTAGTTTCTTAAAAGAAAAAAAAATCATATATATAATATTTTCTACTCATGACTCTCATATGCATCAAATTTCAAGTAAAATACAAGAAATATTATAATAGTAGATATTTCTTTAAAATACCTTCATTCATGTAAATAAATGACCAAATTTAATATTTTATACGTCATTACTTGCATTAAATGAGAATTTTTATCATTTATAATACATATCTCATATATGTGCTAAATAAAAAAAATTAAAAATTTTATAAAAAATAGATGGCGGGCCAACCCACTTGGCCCGCGGGGTAGCCCACCGCGGGGCGGGCTACTAGCGGGCCAGCCAACCTAGGCCTGCCTGTTTGGCGGGCTCCTAAATGCTCGGCCGAACCCACCTTTTTGACGGGCGGGGCGGGCCGGCCCAACGGGCTTAGCCCATTTTGACAACTCTAGCTGGAGCCCACCCCAATTTTTTTATTTTACTTTTTGTCACCATATAATTTTTTTTGATTTTTTTATATGGATTAGTCTACTTCTAGCCCCCCCCCCCCCAAATTTTTGGTAGCCCACCCTACTTATAATTTCTGGATCCGCCCCTGAATCCGATATGCCGATACCGTTTGGCATGTCCCGATGCGATACCGACCGATATTCGATACTGACTGATATCAACTTCAGGATCTCTTTTTCGGTCAATTCGGCTAAGAAAATTGAACGAAAAAGACCAATCAACAAGGGTGTAAAAGCATAATAAAATCGTAAAAGTATGTTAATGAATAAAACTAATTTATCGCATGTAAACCAATCGCCATGATTATTACTATTTCATTAAATTTCAAAACAACTAAGAAATAATACTAGAAATACTTCAAATTATGCCTAAATGTATGAAAATATATTTTCTAAAATGTTAATAGTTTCTTCTTCTTTTTTTTATACCAAAAAATTCGATACTCCGATCTGAAACCGTCAAAACTGTTGATACTGTCATCCTGATACCCATAGGAATGTTTCGATACCGATTCCGAATATCGATACTACGAACCTTGAGATATTACTTTAAAAAGAAAAACAAACAATAATGTTTGCAATGTGTCAATAAGAAATATGTTAGATATATTTGCCTCTATCTTCAAAAATTATGTAAGCAAAATAAACCAAAATTAGAAGTTACCGGCCTCCGGAGAAGTCGCGCACGTAGCACTGCCCTAAGAGTTAATTCGGGTTTATGTGCAGACTTGTTCTGAATGCTCCTAGTGGTAAAACCTCCGCTCTACTGATATCTCCTCGTTGCATACAACTCGGAGAGATTGACCAGACTTAGCTCTGCCCAGAGCAAGGATGTGAAGAAGAGAGAGTTTCGGAGAAGAAAATTTTAGAGAGATTTTACGTAGGATTTTTTTTTTTCTGTCTGTAGAAGAAGAGAAGATGACTCAATACATAGGCAAATTCCAATGGACAGAAATAATGACCAATTAATCCAGACATTACAAATGAACAAATCAATGGAAATAAAACCAGACGTTACAAATAGAAAACACATGGGAAAAATGTGGTTCAAAGAACCTGGACAAGATTAAATGTGTCCAAACGTTTCATAATTTAATGACAAGGAAAATGTTTAATTGGTGAAGGAAATTGGTTTTTGAGAAAAGGAGCACCAACAATCCCCCCCCCCCAAAAAAAAGAAAAAGAAAACCAAGTTCCATATAAGGAAAAATATGATTATAAAAGATCTGGGCAGGTTTATACTATGCATAAATGAGATGGACTACAGCCTTGAATCTCACGTAGTGACTATTGTCTTTGTCTGAAGAAGAGTTTGATGGACTACGCCTTGAATCAGTCTTCTTGAACCAGATTCAGAAAATAACACACATAGTACGCTAGAGGTACTTGGGTCTATCGGGTGGCGCGTTAGATTGGCCATGCGCACTTTTACATATTCATTAGAGTTGTCTAGGATCGCCCTGTCCTAAAGTCGTGGCCTTCACGACCTTTTATATAGGTAAGTCCTCAAGGGTTAGTGATAGGAGTCAACCCTGTATATTATACTTGGACTTATTAAGAGTTAAAACTCACCCTAACCTTATCACACATGAATACTGTCACCATAGGGATGGGGTATCCATGTACACATGTACAACCTCTTGAGCATTTATTTTAAGAGAATTTAATCTCAGGGTCAGTGTTCCATAATAGTCACCTAGTCCAGCTTGTTCTTACCCATTAAACCGGCTTATTGGCATCTCCAGTCAGACTCGGTTGGGTTGCCACTGCCGGTGACTAAATTATGGGCTTAACCCTGCCCCCCCTCGATGATTCTACGATTAATTTTCTAGATAAACTCTTCGTCAAGAGTAAACAGGCTCTTCGTCAAGAGATCTGTAAAGTTTTTTTTATGACTTTGTAGTCAAGAACTACATTTTTTTTCTTTCAGGCCTTTTTTTAATATCTTGAAATACAGCTGTATGTACATGTTCATCTTAGAATTCACAAGATCATGCTTTAGCAGTTCCTTCAACATAATTTATAGAAAAGATATGTACAAAAATATGTAGATCATGCATATGCATAATAAGATGCTTGATCTATTCAGTTTCATATATCATGAAGTCATATAGCACGAGTAAAATTGGCCTTGATCTACTGATATATACATAGTAAAATATCTGGGCCATTCAACTTCAGCACAAACTATGTTTAAATATACTATTTTAAATTCTTTGATACTCCTAGCTTTGATAGTTTGTCACATTGACCTATCAACTTATGAGTATCTAAGTTGTTCTACAAATGAAACCTTGGATCTTAGTATCTTTAGTGTTATTATCTCCGAAGAAATTGTCATATAATGACTCAGAAATACTTAAAATTCTATGAAACCAATTGTAGTCCATTTCTTAGGAACTTTTGTGTCACGATCCGATCCCAAATAATTGGGTCGAACCGGATCATGCCCAGCCTGCACCGTTGTTGAGACGGCGGCAGTAAGCTGTTCCATTAGCAGGTAACCACAACAACATCTATATTTGTCACAACTCAATCTTCGAAAATTCAAAACTTTATTAAACATTGAAATAAATACAACTGGAATTAAAAGAACTGAATTCAAATAACAGAATTTTAAATGAAACAACAAAAACTGGAAAAGAAAATTTATCTAAGCATTCGGCACATCGGCCTCAGGTCATACGTCCTCCAATGGGGACTCTGGCAGCACCACGGGGTACAGAACCAGGTAATATTAGCTGTTGTATAGTATAACAGCTCAGCATCCTCAATGTTCCCTAAAAATGTTATCTCCAGTCAGGAGAGAGCAAAGTACAATTCATGCTAATTTGACAATTAAAATAATAATAGAATTATGCACTTTTAAACAATTTAAAGTAAACAGTTTTCTAGCAGTAAAACAGTGTGATTTGAATAGGCAATGAATATGACCGGCTTGGGTTGTACAGTTGTATCCTATTGATACGATTCGGCTTATCCCCGTGTGTAAGAGGGGTAAGCTAATACTGGCTTAAATTATTGTTTTGGATGTGGTCATAATCATTACACTACTCCCCCAGTCCCCAAACAGTTACAGTAGTTACATAAACAGTGCTCTCAGAGAGAGTTTCGTATTACATCGTGGTTTAAACTTACATTAAAACGATTACTAAATAATTGTAAACTAACACAAAATGTACTTGCCTCAAAATGGACTGGACTGGAAAGGTTGAAGACTTCGGGATAGGAATTAGGATCGTCCTCGAATTCCTACATTCGAGAAATTGACTCAGAATCCAGGGTTACTAATCTAACTACGCTAGTTAAAATCTCTAATTGTGTCCTAATCAATTTTAATTCCTTATTAACAAAACACGAACAAAAACACGATTATTGGTGCGTTGAATTAATAACGAGGGAAAGATCGTTTAAACTTTGTATTTTGGGAAAACCCGTCGATACCAAATTAATAGATTAAAACCTTGTATTTTCGTAATTATAATTATAAAACTAAATTTCTTATTTTAGTGAGAAATACATGATCGTTTGTTACATATTAAAACTTGTAGATTTTATTGTGAGAAATCTTTATTAATTTTTATATGAAAATAACTTTTATCCTATTTATTCGTATGCTACAAAAACTCGTAAAATCAGCAAATAACCAGAAATCCTACACTACCAAATTACAGTTACAGAACTAACAACCAGCTGGGCTTATGCCCATTACAATTTATTTACATAAATTAAAATAAGACAGAAACGGTCGTTAGGTCTAAACTTCCTATAAATTAAATATGAATAAATAAATAAATAAATTAAATAAGTTAAATATAAATATTTGATGAGTCTCAGATATGGTCCAATCGTCAACTAGGCTAATGCCTCAACGTCCGGGCGAAGCCGGTTTCGTTTGCACTTAGTCGGGCCCATTGACCGATACGGTCGTCGCCCAAAATCCAAAATATTTAATATATTTCCGAAATCCATTTAAAAAAAATCATTTTTAAAATATAATTAAATTTACAGAAAAATCCGGCAGCATTTCCTCTATTTTTGGTCAACCCAAAAACTGGAAAATATGCCAACATTTTCCTGCAAATCCCAAACCAGGGAATCCCAAAATATATACACATAAAAATAACCATAACATTTCCAATATTAATTCGGAATGACCCGAAATGAATTCGGAAGTCCGAATCCAACCAAAACATCACAGCACGCTACCGGAAAAATCTGAAAACCCAAAATATATCGAAATCCATTTTTCGAAAAGTTTCGGAAAAGCAAAACAACCAACAGAACTATTCCGAAACTACGACGTCGCTAAAAACTGAATTCTCGGGAGGGAATCGGGGACCAATCTCATCACAGACTAAAGAAAAATGGAACGGGACAGGGGTTATACCTTGGGTTGCTCGGCTAGAGCTCTCAGATGCAAAATAAAGAAGAAAATCCGCGAACAGCAGGTCGAGAAAATCCGGGACGGCAATGGACAGCGCTGTTCGAAAACACCGGAGCACGAAAGGCTCGCGGAAACCCGGATAGGACGCGGACAGCGCCGGAGGAGAAGAACGTACTGACCAAAAAGGGGTTCGGCCAGACAGCGGAGAGCTGAGAGTGGCTCGGCTAGGGCACGTTGGAGAACGAACGGCGGGGCCGCGGGGAGTGGCCGGCTAGGGCAGTACCGGCGGATAGGGGCGGCCGAAGAGGTACGCCGGGCGGGAGCTGCCGGCGAAGGGCGGTCGGGCGCGGGAGGGGTCGCGCGCCGGGGAGTGGGCCGGCGGCGCGCGGCTCGCGGGGCGCAGGGGCTGCCGGCGAAGGGGCGCGCTGGGAGGACGGGCTAGGGGCGCCGGCGTCGGGGTTGGCCGAAGGGGCGGCCGCTGCTGGGGGCGTCGGGCGGAGCGGCGCTTAGTCCGCTTGGTTAGGGGTTTCGGGAAAGATGGGGTTGAGGGGAATTGTGAGGGAGAGGGAGTAGAGGAGATGAGTTGGTGAAGGGGTTAGTTTCTTCTCTGATGAAGAATGAGGGAAAGGGGAATGAGAATTTAGTTCTTAAGTAAAAGAAGTGAGGGAATTGGTTCTGTGGTGTGGAGAAGAATTTGGGAGAGAGGTGAATGTGGAGTGAAAGAAGGGGTAAGTGCTGGTCCTTCGTGGACCAGCTCAAAACTTATTTTTTTTTATTTTTTTTTAAAAAGGTAGAATTCAGAATTCAAAGAAAAGAGTAGGACCGGGTCTGGGTTCGGAAATCGGGTCTGGGCTCGGGTCAGGTCAGCAATCCAAAAAATGTTGTAAATTTTGAAATTAACTTCCAAGCTCATAAATAATAATAATAATACTAATAATAATAATAATATTACACATTTCAAAACTGGGTTTCACAATCTTCCCTCCTTAGAAAATTTCGTCCTCAAAATTAAAGGCAGGGTAGGAGAATCAAACAGGTACGGGTACTACGTCCGTAACTCAGGTCCAACAATAAGAATTTTCAAGGCAGTCGTGGATGAGACGGTTTAGAGACAAGTTTCATTTATGATATCATCCATGTAGAAAAATACAAAAGCGAACCAAAGTACACGAGGTTGATCAGACCATCATGCACCGGTCCTGATTAGACAATATATTAGTGGGTGCACCCAATAAAATACTGTTATGATCAAGCTTGATAAAGAGATAGCTTGCAAAACTAGGCTAACTTAGCAGCATCAGTCAAGTTTAGAACGAACAGATAAGAAATAGGTATTATGTGATGGCTCAAATTTTCTGATCTTCTTCTCACCTCTGACTACGCTTGCTACCGATTTCTCTGGCATTGAAAGGTTGAGTCCAATCTCCAGCTCTGAATTATCAAAAATATGACTCGGATCCAGATTGTAGCGTCTGAGCTGTGATATATAGAAGACGTTGCACACTCTCAAGATTAGCTGGTAGAGCTAACCGGTACGCTACTTCCAACTCGTCTTAAAACTTCAAATGGCCTGATGTACCTGGCCTCAATTCCCAGCTCCGTCAAAACTGATTGTTCCTCTGGTAGGAGAAAACTTCACAGAAATGCTATCTCCTTCTTCCAACTTCACTGGTCGACTACTACTATCAACCCAATGCTTCTGTCTGTCTTGGGCAATCCTGAGCTTGCATTCACCTTCTCTACTGCGTCAGTCACCATCTCTGGACCCAGCAGTACTCTTTCTCCTACGTCGTCCCATGCAAGTGGTGTACGGCAACGACGTCCATAGAGAGCTTCAAATAGGGTCATACCAATGCTGGCTTGGTAATTGTTGTTATAAGAGAACTCTACGAAGTGCAAATGATCTTCCCAAGACCCTCCAAACTCCAAGACGCAAAATCTCGGTATGTCTTCAGGCGTCTGGATTGTCCTCTCTGATTGTCCATCTGTCTGGGAGTGATGGGCAGTGCTGAACTTCAATTGTGTTCCCAAACTTGAAGGGGATAAAGTGAGCTGACTTTGTCAGTCGGTCCACGATAACCCAAATGGCATCCTTTCCTCCTTGGGATCGAGGCAGTCCCGATACAAAATCTATTGTTATGTGCTTCCATTTCCACTCTGGAAATGTCAAGTGGCTGCAATAGTCCTGCGGGTCTCTGCCTGCTAGCCTTTCCTTGTTGACAAATTAACATCTAGCAACATACCTGGCCACGTCTTTCTTCACTCCAAACCACCAAACAATGGTACGCATATCTCGATACATTTTGTTGACTCCAGGATGTATAGAATACTGTGACTGGTGCGCTTCTTGCATCAGCTCGTTCTTCAGTTCGCCAGTTGGTACACAAAGCCTCGTACCATTCTTCAGCGCTCCGTCACTGGCGATTGAGAATCCTTCAAGTGTTCCTGCCAGCACTTGATCTCTAAATTTGTAAAGTGTCTCGTCTTGAAACTGCGTCTCCTTGATTTTGTCCATCAGACTCGAGCTCACTTGCAACTTCATCAATAGTGAATCAACATCCAGCTTCTTCCTTCCAGGCAGTATAATCTTCAGTCCAAGCTTCTCGATGTCCTCTAGCAGGTGTCGCTCCCTGGTCAAAACATCGCCATAGGGTAACGACTAAGTGCATCTGCGACCACCTTAGCCTTACCCGGGTGGTACTGTAGATCGATGCCAAAATCCTTCATCAGCTCCAGCCATCTTCTTTGCCTCATGTTCAGCTCCTTCTGAGTGAAAACATACTTCAGACTTTTGTGGTCTGTATATATTTCTACTCTCTTTCCATATAGATAATTCTTTTATAACTTTAATGCAAATATCACCGCTGCAAGCTCCAAATCATGTGTGGGATAGTTCTTCTCATGAGTCCGTAATTGCCTAGATGCATAAGCAATCACTTTTCCATGTTATTGAAGAACACAACCAGTCCTTTACCTGAGGCATCGCTGTAGATTGAGAAACCACCAGTTCCTGCGGGTAACGCAAGGATTGGTGCAGTAGTAAGTCTCTTCTTCAGCTCCTCGAATGATGCCTGGCAATCTTCCGTCCAGATGAACTCTTCATTCTTCCGAGTGAGCTTCGTCATCGGCTCATCAATTCTGGCAAAATCCTTCACGAACTTTCGGTAGTAGCCAGCCAAGCCCAAGAAACTCCTGATATCAGCTATTGAGCTCGGGATAGACCACTTCTCAACAGCGGCTATCTGCTTCGGATCCACCAAAATTCCTTCTCCTGTGACAACATGGCCAAAAAAATCTACCTTGTCTAGAAAGAATTCACATTTGGAAAGCTTACCATACAGCTTCTCCTTCCTCAAAGTTTCTACAACTTTTTTGAGGTGCTCTTCGTGCTCCTCTTCCGTCTTTGAATAGATCAGAATGTCATTAAAGAAGACAACGACAATTTGATCTAGATATTCATGGAAAACCTTGTTCATAAGGTTCATGAACACCGCAGGAGCATTCGTCAATCCAAACGACATGACCAAGAATTCAAACTACCCATACTTGGTGTTGAATGCCGTCTTAGGAATATCTTCCTTTCTGACCCTGATTTGATGGTAGCCAGATCTAAGATCAATCTTCGAAAACACCTTGGCTCCGCTCAATTGATCATATAGGTCATCGATCCGGGGCAGAGGGTACTTGTTCTTGATGGTGATATTGTTCAGCGCCCGGTAGTCGATGCACATCCGTACTGTTTCGTCCTTCTTGGGCCCAAACAAGACAGGTGCTCCCCAGGGTGAAGCTCCATCTCGAATGAATCCCAGAGCCTTCAGTTCATTGATCTGGTCCTTCATCTCCTTGGCCTCCTTCGGGTTGACTCTGTAGCATCCCTAAGAAATAGGGAAGAGCCGGGGACTAGGTCAATAGTGAACTCTATGTCTAGATCTGGGATAATCCGGGAAGACTATCAGGGAAAAACATCTGCCATAAAGGTGTAACTAAGAATTTTATTCATGAAGGAGAATTACAGCAAGACTCTCATGATTATTCTAAGGACATCCTGTTACAACTTCTTATAACAATTGATAATGCTATTCAGCAGTCCTAGGTATTAATCCTCATGGCTCTGGCTCTTGCACGAGCAGTCTCCAACTGCTTCATCTTCTTCTATGATCCTCGAGTCTGTATCATGCCCTCCTGTAATGGGTATAGGAGGCAAGGTCTGCTCGATAGGAAGAGAGTCCCTAGGTTGTGGCGTAGCAGGTGTTGCTGGGATAGGTGCTCTGGTATAATGGAGAGATAAGTGGCAGTTCTTTACCCGATGTTCAGCGGATCCACATGCCAAATATTGTCCCAATCTTTTACGGCAACTAACGGCCTGATGACCAGGCCTCTTGCAGTAGTCACAAGCCAATAGCCTCTTACGACAAGACTGCCGGAAGGTAGAGTACTTGATGGGACCCAAATATCTTCTAGATTCAGGGATATACCTCCTAGGGTGAGGTTCCGCTCCAACTTGGTTGGAGATATCTAAGGCTACAACATTGACGTTCTTCATGACTTCTCTCGTGATATCCATCTGTTCCTGCTAGGCTTCAGCTTGAGCCTTCTGGGACTCCAGGATTTCTTGAAATAGGGGAACCATTTGGGAGGTGTTCGCTGGTACTGGTGGAGCATCAGGATTGGGTACTTCCTCAAGGAAATGTAGCTCAGTTTGAGAAGAGGTAGGATCCGTCGGTGTAGTAAAAACTTTACTGGATGCATTATGGGGACAATCAATCAGCTGCGAGGGAATAAACCCTGGACTTGGTTGAGGAGATGGGGTATGATCCGGAGATGACACCTCATCGCCAGCAGGATTGGTCTTGTCAATGGCCATTCACTGGAAGGTTTAGGATGCACACATAAGCAAGGTAGCCTACCAGTCTATAATCAAACAAAAATATTTATTTATATATAATTCGGACCTATGTTGTGACAAATCAATATTCTAGTGTTCTAATTGTTTCTAGCTATGTTTTCCTAAGTTGTTGTCGTTTGACCTGCATGGGCCACCACTAAAAACATGTCACGACCCGATCCCAAATAATTGGGTCGAACCGGATCATGCCCAGCCTGCACCATTGTTGAGACGGCGGTAGTAAGCTGTTCCATTAGCAGGTAACCACAACAACATCTATATTTGTCACAACTCAATCTTCGAAAATTCAAAACTTTATTAAACATTGAAATAAATACAACTGGAATTAAAAGAACTGAATTCAAATAACATAATTTCAAATGAAACAACAAAAACTGGAAAAGAAAATCTATCTAAGCATTCGGTACATCGGCCTCAGGTCCTACGACCTCCAATGGGAACTCTGGCAGCACCACGGGGTACAGAACCGGGTCATATTAGCTGTTGTATAGTATAACAGCTCAGCATCCTCAATGTTCCCTAAAAATGTTATCTCCAGTCAGGAGGGAGCAAAGTACAATTCATGCTAATTTGATAATTAAAATAATAATAGAATCATACACTTTTAAACAATTTGAAGTAAACAGTTTTCTAGCAGTAAAACAGTATGATTTGAATAGGCAATGAATATGACCGGCTTGGGTTGTACAGTTGTATCCTATTGATACGATTCAGCTTATCCCCGTGTGTAAGAGGGGTAAGCTAATACTGGCCTAAGTTATTGTTTTGGATGTGGTCATAATCATTACACTACTCCCCCAGTCCCCAAACAGTTACAGTAGTTACAGTCAGTGCTCTCAGAGAGAGTTTCGTGTTGCATCGTGGTTTAAACTTGCATTAAAACGATTACTAAATAATTGTAAACTAACACAAAATGTACTTGCCTCAAAATATACTGGACTGGAAAGGTTGAAGACTTTGGGATGGGAATTAGGATCGTCTTCGAATTCCTACATTCGAGAAATTAACTCAGAATCTAGGGTTACCAGTCTAACTACGCTAGTTGAAATCTCTAATTGTGTCCTAATCAATTTTAATTCTTTATTAACAAAACACGAACAAAAACACGATTATTGGTGCATTGAATTAATAACGAAGGAAAGATCGTTTAAACTTTGTATTTTGGAAAAACCCATCGATACCAAATTAATTGATTAAAACCTTGTATTTTCGTAATTATAACTATAAAACTAAATTTCTTATTTTAGTGAGAAATACATGATCGTTTGTTACATATTAAAACTTGTAGATTTTATTGTGAGAAATCTTTATTAATTTTTATTTGAAAATAACTTTTATTCGATTTATTCGTATGCTACAAAAACTCGCAAAATCAGCAAATAACCAGAAATCCTACACTACCAAATTACAGTTACAGAACTAACAACCAGCTGGACTTATGCCCATTACAATTTATTTACATAAATTGAAATAAGACAGAAACGGTCGTTAGGTCCAAACTTCCTATAAATTAAATATGAATAAATAAATAAATTAATTAAATAAGTTAAATATAAATATTTGATGAGTCTCAGATATGGTCCAATCGTCAACTAGGCTAATGCCTCAACGTCCGGGCGAAGCCAGTTTCGTTTGCACTTAGCCGGGTCCATTGACCTATACGGTCGTCGCCCAAAATCCAAAATATTTAATATATTTCCGAAATCCATTTTAAAAAATCATTTTTAAAATATAATTAAATTTACGGAAAAATCCGGCAGCATTTCCTCTATTTTTGGTCAACCCAAAAACTGGGAAATATGCCAACAATTTTCTGCAAATCCCAAACCAGGGAATCACAAAATATATATACATAAAAATAACCATAACATTTCCAATATTAATTCGGAATGACCCGAAATGAATTCGGAAGTCCGAATCCAACCAAAACATCACAGCACGCTACCGAAAAAATCCGAAAACCTAAAATATATCGAAATCCATTTTTCAAAAAGTTTCGAAAAAGCAAAACAACCAACAGAACTATTCCGAAACTACGATGTCGCTAAAAACCAAATTCTTCGGAGGAAATCGGGGACCAATCTCATCACAGACTAAAGAAAAATGGAACGGGACAGGGGTTATACCTTGGGTTGCTCGGCTAGAGCTCTTAGATGCAAAATAAAGAAAAAAATCCGCGAACAGCAGGTCGAGAAAATCCGGGACGACACTGGACATCGCTGTTCGAAAACAGCGGAGCACGAAAGGCTCGCGGAAACCCGGACAGGACACGGACAACGCCGGAGGAGAACAACGTGCTGACCAAAAAGGGGTTATGCCAGACAGCGGAGAGCTGAGAGTGGCTCGGCTAGGGCACGTTGGAGAACGAACGGCGGGGCCGCGGTGTCACCCTCATTTCTCGTATTTCTCGTATTCCGTGTTTATACTCGTATCTGGATTTTTGCATATATTTTATTTTTTTCTCAACTTGTGGAATTTCGGTATTTCTCGTATTTTGGGTTTTGTCATGGCTCGGTTTTAATTGGATTGGGTTGGTTTGGTTTGGTTTATATGTATTGGAACACCTTAGCCTATGCTCCACCCTCAACACACCATATCCCACCCTCTTTAAAACTCCACCAACTTTTTCTCTCTCCTCATAAACCTCCATTAATTTTCTTCTTCTTCTTCTTCTTCCTCCACACAACTCTCCCAACCCATAGGCAAGTGCACCTTGCCACCACATGAGAACCCTCTTTTATTTGTCCATTTGCTAGATTAGGACATGGTGATCAACATTAGAACTTGGTATTTTGTGATTTGGAGTCTCTATTGTTTTAGATCTAAGTTTTCTCCATTTTTGGTTTAGCATGGTTTTGATCTATTTAAGTTGGATTTTTATGGGTTTTGATGTTTCCATGTGGAAGAGAGTTCAATTCCACCCTGGTTGGAACTTTAGAAATCCGGATTTGGAGTTCGGATGGCCAAGTTGTGATGCCTTGAAGTTTTGGAGCCATGAGAGCTTCTTCTCAGCCATGGAGAAGAAGACCCTTTCCCTGTATGCGTGTTTTTATACGTACGCAGCTCTCTTGCATGCGTACTTTTGTGCGTACGCAGCTCTCCTGCGTGCGTGTTTTTACGCGTACGCAGCTCTCCTGCGTGCGTGACTTTTCGCGTACGCAGCTCTCCTGCGTGCGTGACTTTTCGCGTACGCAGCTCTCCTGCGTGCGTGACTTTTCGCGTACGCAGCTTTCTTGCGTGCGTGACTTTTCGCGTACGCAGCTCTCTTGCGTGCGTGTCTTTTCGCGTACGCAGCTCTCCTGCGTGCCTGTCTTTTCGCGTACGCAGCTCTCCTGCGTGCGTGTCTTTTCGCATACGCAGCTCTCTTGTGTGCGTGCTTTTGTGCATACTTTAGCTCTCCTGCGTGCGTGTGAGACTCGTCTCACAGTATCGGTATTTATATACGGATACGTATTTTGTAATGTATTTCGTATTTTCTTGGTTTTCGAAATGCTTTAAAATTTTCCCAAATTATAGATTTTCTCCTTGGCCGGTATACCGACGGTGTACCGGAGTATACCGACGGCATGCTGCCTGGACAGATTTTTTATATTTTAGATATTTTCGATTTCAGATATTTTCGTGAATAGTGTTTCCGATATTTTCATGAATAGTATTTTGGATATTTTGATGAATAGTATTTAGATATTTTCGTGAATAGTGTAGATGCATTCTATTATCCAATGGACGATTGGTTTTCTTTCAATGGCTAGGATTGATCTAGAATTTTGACACGGATCACGATCCGACAGTCATGATTAATTCACCCTCTCTATATATATCCTATGAGTTTCTCTCTCCTCTCTTTTTTTTTCTTTTTCCATTTCCTCTTCATTCTTCCTCAAGCCTAGGAAAGCTTGGCCTTGAGGTCTAGAGTGTGGTTTCGTGCCCCTCTTGGTGGTGGAGTAGAAGATAAGGCTCGGTTGCTAAAACCTAGGCAAGTACATCTTGCTCAAAAGTGACATGACCATACTTTATTTTTGTTTTCCATAGAAACTAAAGTTTTATTGGCCTATAATATGCTTCTTTAAATTGTTAACATGTTTAGTATATAACACTTTTGGTTTTGATCGACAGTATTGCGTAGATCTGAGTTTCTAGATATGATTTTTGAGTATTTTGAGGTATTGATCTATCAAATGTTTTAATTTATGAAAACTAATACTTTCATGTTGTAGGAAATTCAATTCTATTCAATTTTGACTTTTGAAAGTCCGAATTTCGATTTAAAATGAAGTTTTTATGGCCGAAACAAGTTTTACCGAAAATCTGAATTTTGTTGCTGTTTTGAAAAACGGTATACCGCCGGTATACCGCAGTATACCGCCGGTATGCCGGTTTTTGCACCAGAAACCTTCTGTCTTTAGTCCGGTATACCGCCGGTATGCCGCAGTATACCGCCGGTATGCCGTTTTATGCTGTTTTAGGCTGTTTTTGTCCGTTTTTGCCCGTTTTTGTCCGTTTTTGATACTTTCTTGAATGTAATGGACTCTTAACATGATTAGATGACCTTGGATAGTTAAAGAATGATTGTACACTCTATATACATGGTACATACTTATGTTCACGTATTGTTCTATGTCCAGATTATAGATAGTGGCCTGTTATGGTGCACTCCAGATTACTATATATGCCTAGCTCGATTTAGTGGCTCGTAGTAGCGCACTCATGACTTGATTTTCTTATTGGTTTTTAGACCCGAGATATGAGTACATGTTCTTTCTTGACACCGTGGATATAGCTTGTTGAATGTTAATCTATTGCATCTTGGCACTGGACAATCGAGTGTGAGTATTGTTCCGTGTATCACGTGATGTTAGTACGGAAATGTTCGTAAGTGATAACTTACGATTTCGTACATAGCACACGTCATCTTAGGAAATTCTTGAGTGTCCACGACTTGAGAATTTGACATCAATATGATAAGGTAAATGACTAGTAAATTCAAGTAGATCATTGTAGGAGGAAATTCGCACTACCAACCCCGAGCTCCAAGGGCCCCATGAGGCATGGCTTAACCCTGCTAGGCAAGGGCTCCATGACCTACCAAGTTTGCGCGTATTGATATACGATCGAGTCACATGTCGTGCCAGGTTGCGGCAGAGTCAGTTATATGTTTTCTTTTACTAGTATATGATATGGTTGTTCATGTTACAAGTCTAGACACGTTTCATCTGCCAGCAGTCTTGTTGGGCAATAGATGTACTACTCGTACCCCTGGACATCCGGGTATCTGCAGTCAGGTAGTTGCGAAAATCCTCAACTTGCATATTAGTAATTAGGATTGTGATAACCCTAGCTAGTTAATGATAGAAAGCCGTAGGCAATGATTGGCCGTGCACTTTTGATTGTGTGTTACTTTATATGCTCTTGTGTCAGTGAGTGGCCAGAGGCTAAGTTCTGCTAGGGAAAAGATCTGTAACCCCGGTCCTTGTTTGGTTTAAGGGTTGTAGCTCCTATTCCTAGTAGTTCCTAAACCTTTTGTTGTTCATCGGATTATTCTGTTCATAGCTATATTGTTCAGTATTTCCATTCAGTTATTTATATTCTTGAGATACGTGCATTGGTACCGCACTAGTCTCGATCCGCATTATTTACTTTTGTCATTATGTTATTGTGTTGTTGTTGGGTTTTGTCGTGCACCTCGAGCTTCCTTGTGGTACTTGCTATTTGGGGCCTGACCCCACTGGTTTTGTATGGCCAGGTTCCATAGTTGATCACGAGGATCTACCGTCTTCTCCTCCGGATGGTTCGCACTCAGAGGACCGACATGGATTAGCGAGTGGGTTACCTTTATTTCCCACTTTATCTTGTACTTTTATTTTGTGGTATATTAGCCAAGGACATATGTTAGTCCTTATTTCTGGGTTTTGTTCCCTCCGTATTAGTACGACGTGGATGTATATTCTGGACAGCTGCTAGTTGTACATTTACGTACCTTTTGTATAGCCAGTTGATATATCTTTTATTATGTCAGCTCTCATGATTGTGTATGTACTTGTGTTTGGGATGCCTTACCCATCTCATATGTGATTTACTCTTTATTGCTTCTTATGTTGATTGGATTAAGATAGGATTTGTTCGACCATAGGAGTCGTCAGTGGCATGCTAGAGTCCACCCACTTGTCTTCTAGACAGCTTTGATCGTATATTAGGGTACTGGCGTACTCTAATACACGTAGCTGGCTTTGTTTCGCCCCTACTTTCCAGTATTCTGGTTCTGGGGCATGACAGTGCGTGCTTTTGTGCGTATGCTGTGCGTACCCTTGTGCGTACGCTGCTCCCCTGACCCCTTGCTTAATCCATTGGCTCTTGGAGTTTTGGTCTTATTTCTTTAAGCTTGGCTCTTCTATAGCCCTGTATATTGATATTTTATTAGATATTTTACGCCCATTTTATATCCTTACGCCTTTTGTCATGAACTTGATTTTACTTAATATGTTTGGAATGACTATTGTACATGGCATGGTATGACAAGGAACTAGCATAACACGACAGTGACCCGTAGTGGTGCACTCCTGACATGACCAACTTGACATGATAGTGGCCCGTCGTGGCGTACTCCTGACAAGTACCCTGACATGATTTATCTTGATGCTGTTGCGACGGCTAACTTAACTTGACTTGCCTTGACACCGTGGGTAGTTCTTTCTTGCTTGCTTGTTAAATCCACTAGTCCTATCTTGCATCATGTCTAGGAGGGGACTCCTGAGTACCACGGTCAGGAGCACCTACTAAATTGGATTAAGGTTAATAACTAGAATAACACAGTAGTCATGAAGGGATGACACAGCTACAGGCAATCCCGTTACCTGGGCGCTCTTGGGATCTGTAGCCTGCCGTCGAGTAGAGCACATTTTCAGCACACCGTCGCGTGTTGCACCCTCTAAGTCACCTAAGGGTACATTTGTCTCCCGGGCGATGTACCCACCAGAATTCAACCCCTAACTTTCGACATGGGTAACCTGGATGGTCTGCAGGGCTTGTGGCTGTGGAACAATCTTACTGCATCTTGTTAGTAATTAGGCCTGTGATAACCCTAGTTAGTTAAAGTAGTAAGCCATAGTATCTGCTTGGCCGTGATTGATTGAATGAGGTATAACCAGTTTAGTCATGTCTTGATCCAGTACAAGATTGCTCCCTGTCTTGATTTCTTGCATTATTATCTTGTCGATAAATGGTGGGAAACCAAGTTCTGTTCAGACGAAGGGTTACAACCCCGGTCCTTGTTTGGTTTACGGGTTGTAACCTGGCTATCGGAATAGTTCCATGGTTATCTCGTCGTATATCATCCTGGCATGTTTTCGTAAATTCTAGTTTAATATTAGATTTTTTTGTACTGATTGTTGGCTTTTGTTCTTATTTCGTGGCCCCCTTGTGGCACTTGCTCTTTCTGGGGTTGACCCAGCTGGTTTTGTGTGGCCAGATTTCGGAGCAGCTTTCGAGGATCTTCCGAACTTCCAGCCCAATGGTGGCGACTAGAAGGAACCCGGGCTACGAGTGGGTTTTCTATTTTGTTTTGCTCACTCTATTGTAAAGTTATTCTTTTGAGGCGTTTAGCCGACGAGCACCTGTTAGCTCGATGCACTTTACTTACTGTCTGCCTACGGGCTGTAAACATGATTAACAAATCCTAGGGTTGATCATGTATGACTTAACTCTTGCTAGTCCTCGTATTTTTTACG
The DNA here is from genome assembly GCA_029216955.1 of Iris pallida. NCBI lineage: Eukaryota > Viridiplantae > Streptophyta > Magnoliopsida > Asparagales > Iridaceae > Iris > Iris pallida. The sequence continues at coordinate 3,215,132 of JANAVB010027199.1, forward strand.
ACTAGCTTCATGATCAGCTGAATATATAATATTTGAGACGCCTTATTATTGTATATTTAATGATCATACATCTTGCGACCTTACTTACTTGCTTGTGATTGAGACACTAGGCTTGTTCATGACCATAAGAGACTGTTGGCTTGTAGTAAACCCTCATATTTCTAGACAGCCGTGACCGTATATCGAGGTGGTTTCCATTTCAATATACGTAGCTGGCTAGGTTTGCCCCCGCTCTCCAGTATTCTGGTTCTGGGGCGTAACATGGTTTAAGTGGTGGCCCATATAGGTCTTGTCAATCAAGAAATGTGAGGGTTTACCGAATAGATGTCTCAATCAGTATTCGCCCTTGATCTCCGCCCGTATTTTCAAATCCCTGAAATTTTTGCCCTGATTATATGCTTGTATCGTTGATCTGTCCTGGTTCTTCCTTATTGTTTCCCTGTGTCGTCTTCCTCAGCGGTACTGTACCTGACCCTGTCGATCAGCAAGGAGGAGCACCTCCCGTGGACCAGCAGCAACCTGGAGATCAAGCCCAGCATTCCGGGGTAGCCTCCAGAGTGATACCTGCTGGAGGAGAGTCACCAGTTCGGCCCGTCCAGCCCGCAAAGCCCGATGATGGTACCTTAGTAGGCCTCATCAGAACCTTGATAGCTTTCCAGGATCGTCGAAGCGACGCCCTGCACCAGACAGTTCAAGATACTTTGACCCGAGGCAGACATCTAGGGAACCAGGCGGCCAACAGCTTCAAGCGATTGAACCCTCCTTTCTTCGACGGTACCGAGGATACGATTGCCGCGGATGCATGGCTTCAGGATATCGAGGTGATTCTGGAAGCAGCTAGGACACCCAAGAATGAGAAGGTGGCGGTGGTATGCCTGCAGTTGTTAGACTTGGCTCGCAGTTGGTGGGCGGCGCAAGCCATGGAATTAGTGGCACCCATTGCTTGGGCAGTGTTTAGAGAGAGATTCCAGACGAAGTATTTCGATGCTGTGGCTCGGTACGATCTGCAGACCAGATTTACCAACTTGAAGCAAGGAGGTAGAACAGTCGACAGTTATGCATCGGAGTTTTTTAGGCTCAGTAGGTTTGCCCCCACCTTGGTGGCGACCGAGTTTGATAGGGCCCAGCGATTCCAGCAGGGATTGCATTTGGAGATCTTATTGGCGGTTGAGCAGTTCGAGCACCAGACGTTCGATGCAGTCTTGAGAGCAGCTAGGAGGCATGAGTACACCTCCCAGAGGATCGTGGATAGGACCGGAGGTAGGAAGCGGTCCCACAGTCAGATGCACCAATCATCATCTCCAGTCCCGGCAGCTAGGGGATTGACCATTGGAACTCCGAGGCGGGCGGCCTCAGTAACGTCGGTTCAGCATTCGACCCCGACGTACCCGCAGCAGCAGAAGCAGAAGCAGACTTCCGCAATGGGATGTTCTCATTGCGGGAAGCCAGGCCATGTAGTGGCGGATTGTCGCAGGGCACAGGAATTGTGCCTGGCTTGTGGAGCAGCTGATCATAGGATAGGGGCTTGCTCGAATAGGGGTGGTTCATCAGCATCCAACCCTTCTAGCTCTTCGGTGAGAGGACCGGCCCCAGCACCAGTTCAGCAGCAGCAGTATCAGTCTTCGAGGCCCTTGCCGCCTCAGTCTCAGGTATTCCAGCAACAGCACCCCCAGCAGTATGCACAAGCCCAAGCTCAAACCCAGAATAGGCAGAGAGGTTTCCAGCAGAGGGGACCAGCAGCCAGAGGACGAGGTCAGGCCATGATGATGGCTATGGAAGAAGAAGTTGCACCAGGTGAGGTTATGACAGGTACTATTCTCGTCAACTCCTCTCCAGCGTCTGTATTATTTGATTCTGGTGCATCGCATTCATTTATGTCTGCACGATTCGCGACACGGATAGGATTGGAGCCCGAGTCATTATCAGTGAGGCTTAATATACTTACTGGTAATGGCCTTGTGGGAGTAGATCGAGTATTTTCCTCGTGTCGGATCGTAGTTAGCGGTAGGAAGTTTCCCGCTAGAATCATAGAGTTTCCTATGGCAGACTATGATGTAGTCCTAGGCATGGATTGGTTGAGGAACCAGTATGCTAGGATAGACTGCCATATTGGCAGAGTTGTCTTTAGTATCCCCGGCGAGCCAGAGTTTTTATTTTTCAGAGGCGCGGTGGAGCCATCTTCCCCAGCATTGCGGATGGCAGTAGCAGCAGTGCAGTTACCCCGGATAGTTGAAGAGTTTCCAGATGTCTTTCCAGAGGAGCTTCCAGGGATGCCGCCGGAGCGGGAGATTGAGTTCACTATAGACTTGATTCCCGGGACAGCACCAGTATCAGAGCGAGTCTACAGGATGGCGCCTTCAGAGTTGGAGGTTTTATATAAGATGATTGAAGAACTGAGGACCAAGGGATTCATCCGTGCAAGTGGATCGCCTTGGGGAGCCCCGATGCTTCTTGTGAAAAAGAAGGATGGTACGTCCAGGCTATGTGTTAATTATCGTACCTTGAATTCGGTGACAATCAAGAACAGATACCCTCTTCCGAGGATAGATGACTTGTTTGATCAGCTCAGAGGGGCTTCAGTGTTCTCGAAGATCGACTTGCGGTCGGGATACCACCAGATCAGGGTCAGAGAGCAGGACATCCCGAAGACAGCATTCAGATTGAGGTATGGACATTGGGAGTTCCTTGTTATGCCCTTTGGAGCGACCAATGCGCCGGCCGTATTCATGGACCTCATGAATCACATTTTCATGCCTTACTTGGATCAATTTGTGATCATATTTCTAGATGACATCCTGGTCTACAGCAAGAGTGAAGCAGAGCATGAGCAGCATCTCAGAGTCGTCCTCCAGACGCTTAGGGAGCATCAGTTGTACGCCAAGTTCAGTAAATGCGAGTTCTGGCTCGATCGCATATCATACTTGGGTCACATCATTCCCCGAGGAGGAGTGGAAGTGGATCCCCAGAAGATTGTGGCTATCGAGTCACGGCCGGTACCCAGCTCAGTGGCAGAGGTTCGCAGCTTCCTTGGATTGGCCGGCTACTACCGGCGGTTCGTTTCAGATTTCACAAGGATTTCAGTGCCGTTGACCCAGTTGACCTGCAAGGATGTGCCGTTTGTTTGGACAGCAGAGTGTCAGGAATCATTTGAGAAGTTGAAGCGAGGTTTGATAACGGCTCCCATTCTCACCTTTCCAGATGGGACCGGAGGATTCATAGTTTATTGCGACGCTTCAGGCAGAGGATTGGGATGTGTTTTGATGCAGCATGGGAAGGTAATATCTTATGCGTCACGTCAACTACGTGATCATGAGAAGAATTACCCGACCCACGACTTGGAATTAGCGGCGGTAGTGTTTGCTTTGAAGTTGTGGAGACACTACTTGTACGGAGATAGAGTGGAGATCTTTACTGATCATAAGAGCCTGAAGTATGTTTTCACCCAGAAGGACCTTAATATGCGGCAGAGAAGATGGCTCGAGCTACTGGTGGACTATGATGTGGATTTACAGTATCATCCGGGGAAGGCCAACGTTGTAGCAGATGCATTGAGCAGGAGAGCCGGAGTTTATTTCCTGACGGCGCAACCAGAATTATTGGCAGATCTTCAGAATATGGGAATTGAAGTAGTTCTTCCAACCAGCGTGGCATTGATGGCCAGCCTACAGGTTCAGTCCAACATAGTTGAGAGAATCCGGGTGGCGTAGTCAACAGATTCCAGGATCCAGCGACTCAGAGCAGAGTGTGAAGCAGGAAGAAGGCCAGAGTTATGTATCCATGAAGACGGTACCCTTCGGCACGGCACTCGTCTTTGTGTACCCAGTAGAGATATCAGACAGGAAGTCATGGCAGAAGCCTACAGTTCACAATATTCTATTCATCCGGGTGGTACGAAGATGTACCGTGATATTCGTCAGCATTTCTGGTGGAATGGCATGAAGAGGGAGATAGCCCGGTTTGTCTCTCGGTGTTTGGTTTGCCAACAGGTTAAAGCTGAACATCAGAGGCCCGCTGGACTTCTTCAACCCTTACCGATCCCAGAATGGAAATGGGAACATATAACCATGGATTTCGTGACCGGATTGCCCAGATCTCCGGCCGGCAGAGATGCTATTTGGGTAATTATGGACAGGCTTACCAAGGGGGCACACTTTCTCCCATTCAGAGTTGGATAGTCGACGGCACAGTTAGTAGAGATGTATCTCAGGCAGATCGTCAGGCTTCACGGTGTGCCAGTCAGCATCACCTCGGACAGGGATTCAAGATTCACATCACACTTTTGGCGCAGCTTGCAGAAGAGTTTGGGGACTCACCTTCAATTCAGCTCAGCTTATCACCCGCAGACGGATGGTCAATCAGAGCACACAATCCAGACTCTTGAGGATATGTTGAGATCCTGTACCCTTGACTTTGGTGGTTCATGGGAGAATCATCTGCACCTGGTGGAATTCTCGTACAATAACAGTTATCAGGCCAGTATCCAGATGGCACCCTTCGAGGCTCTTTATGGCAGAAAGTACAGATCCTCGCTAGCATGGGGCGATGTCGGGGAGAGGCAGATGCTCGGACCCGAATTGATTTCCCAGACGGTTGAAGTGGTTAGGAAGGTCAGAGATCACCTCCGAGTTGCCCAGGACCGCCAGCGCCATTGGGCCGATGCTCATCGGCGTCCCTTAAAATTTGCTGTCGACGACCATGTATTCCTTAGGATCTCGCCTAACCGTGGCGTCATTCGCTTTGGTGTGCGGGAAAAGCTTAGTCCTAGGTATATAGGGCCGTTCGATATTCTAGTACGAGTAGGAGATGTATCCTATCGTCTCGCTCTTCCGCCGTCGCTAAGTGAGGTGCATGATGTATTCCATGTGTGCCAATTACGACGGTATATTTTGGACCCGAGCCACATCCTAGACCATTCGGAATTGGTTGTTGGTACCAACCTTTCTTATGAGGAGAGGCCCGTGTCTATATTAGACCGGAGGGAGAAGATACTCAAGAACAAGACTATTAAATTAGTCCGTGTTGCTTGGGGTCATCACTCTCTAGGTGAGTCAACGTGGGAGCGTGAGGACGACATTCGATCGCGATATCCCTACCTGTTTGACTCGTGAGGTATAATAACTTTCTTATGCCTTACGTTTTTCCTTCCTTGCTTGCATTGTATGATTGTATGATTGAACTGCTTAGTGTAACTTGCCTGTGCTTAATGTAGCTTGTCGTGACAATCTCTAGCTCCTTGATTAAATTCGGAGGACGGAATTCTTTTAAGGTGGGTAGAGTTGTCACCCTCATTTCCCGTATTTCTCGTATTCCGTATTTATACTCGTATCTGGATTTTTGCATGTATTTTATTTTTTCTCAACTTGTGGAATTTCGGTATTTCTCGTATTTTAGGTTTTGTCATGGCTCGGTTTTAATTGGATTGGGTTGGTTTGGTTTGGTTTATATGTATTGGAACACCTTAGCCTATGCTCCACCCTCAACACACCACATCCCACCCTCTTTAAAACTCCACCAACTTTTTCTCTCTCCTCATAAACCTCCATTAATTTTCTTCTTCTTCTTCTTCCTCCACACAACTCTCCCAACCCATAGGCAAGTGCACCTTGCCACCACATGAGAACCCTCCTTTATTTGTCCATTTGCTAGATTAGGACATGGTGATCAACATTAGAACTTGGTATTTTGTGATTTGGAGTCTCCATTGTTCTAGATCTAAGTTTTCTCCATTTTTGGTTTAGCATGGTTTTGATCTATTTAAGTTGGATTTTTATGGGTTTTGATGTTTCCATGTGAAAGAGAGTTCAATTCCACCCTGGTTGGAACTTTGGAAATCCGGATTTGGAGTTCGGATGGCCAAGTTGTGATGCCTTGAAGTTTTGGAGCCATGAGAGCTTCTTCTCAGCCATGGAGAAGAAGACCCTTTCCCTGCGTGCGTGTTTTTATGCGTACGCAGCTCTCTTGCGTGCGTACTTTTGTGCGTACGCAGCTCTCCTACGTGCGTGTTTTTACGCGTACGCAGCTCACCTGCTTGCGTGACTTTTCGCGTACGCAGCTCTCCTGCGTGCGTGACTTTTCGTGTACGTAGCTCTCCTGCGTGCGTGACTTTTCGCGTACGCAGCTTTTTTGCGTGCGTGACTTTTCACGTACGCAGCTCTCTTGCGTGCGTGTCTTTTCGCGTACGCAGCTCTCCTGCGTGCGTGTCTTTTCGCGTACGCAGCTCTCCTGCGTGCGTGTCTTTTCGCATACGCAGATCTCTTGCGTGCGTAATTTTGTGCGTACTTTAGCTCTCCTGCGTGCGTGCTTTTGTGCGTACGCTGTGCGTGCCCTTGTGCGTACGCTGCTCTCCTGACCCCTTGCTTAATCCATTGGCTCTTGGAGTTTTGGTCTTATTTCTTTAAGCTTGGCTCTTCTATAGCCCTGTATATTGATATTTTATTAGATATTTTATGCCCATTTTATATCCTTACGCCTTTTGTCATGAACTTGATTTTACTTAATATGTTTGGAATGACTATTGTACATGGCATGGTATGACAAGGAACTAGAATAACACGACAGTGACCCGTAGTGGTGCACTCCTGACATGACCAACTTGACATGATAGTGGCCCGTCGTGGCGTACTCCTGACAAGTACCCTGACATGATTTATCTTGATGCTGTTGCGACGGCTAACTTAACTTGACTTGCCTTGACACCGTGGGTAGTTCTTTCTTGCTTGCTTGTTAAATCCACTTGTCCTTTCTTGCATCATGTCTAGGAGGGGACTCCTGAGTACCATGGTCAGGAGCACCTACTAAAATGGATTAAGGTTAATAACTAGAATAACACAGTAGTCATGAAGGGATGACACAGCTACAGGCAATCCCGTTACCTGGGCGCTCTTGGGATCTGTAGCCTGCCGTCGAGTAGGGCACATTTCCAGCACACCATCGCGTGTTGCACCCTCTAAGTCACCTAAGGGTACATTTGTCTCCCGGGCGATGTACCCACCAGAATTCAACCCCTAACTTTCGACCTGGGTAACCTGGATGGTTTGCAGGGCTTGTGGCTGTGGAACAATCTCACTGCATCTTGTTAGTAATTAGGCCTGTGATAACCCTAGTTAGTTAAAGTAGTAAGCCGTAGTATCTGTTTGGCCGTGATTGATTGAATGAGGTATAACCAGTTTAGTCATGTCTTGATCCAGTACAAGATTGTTCCCTGTCTTGATTTCTTGCATTATTATCTTGCCGATAAATGGTGGGAAACCAAGTTCTGTTCAGACGAAGGGTTACAACCCCGGTCCTTGTTTGGTTTATGGGTTGTAACCTGGCTATCGGAATAGTTCCATGGTTATCTCGTCGTATATCATCCTGGCATGTTTTCGTAAATTCTAGTTTAATATTAGATTTTCTTGTGCTGATTGCTGGCTTTTGTTCTTATTTCGTGGCCCCCTTGTGGCACTTGCGCTTTCTGGGATTGACCCAGCTGGTTTTGTGTGGCCAGATTTCGGAGCAGCTCCCGAGGATCTTTCGAACTTCCAGCCCAATGGTGGCGACTAGAAGGAACCCGGGCTACGAGTGGGTTTTCTATTTTGTTTCGCTCACTCTATTGTAAAGTTATTCTTTTGAGGCGTTTAGCCGACGAGCACCTGTTAGCTCGATGCACTTTACTTACTGTCTGTCTACGGGCTGTAAACATGATTAACAAATCCTAGGGTTGATCATGTATGACTTAACTCTTGCTAGTCCTCGTATTTTGTACGACTAGCTTCATGATCAGCTGAATATGTAATATTTGGGACGCCTTATTATTGTATATTTAATGATCATACATCTTGCGACCTTACTTACTTGCTTGTGATTGAGACACTAGGCTTGTTCATGACCATAAGAGACTGTTGGCTTGTAGTAAACCCTCATATTTCTAGACAGCCGTGACCGTATATCGAGGTGGTTTCCATTCCAATATACGTAGCTGGCTATGTCTGCCCCCGCTCTCCAGTATTCTGGTTCTGGGGCGTGACACGCGGGGAGTGGCCGGCTAGGGCAGTATCGGCGGAGAGGGGCGGCCAAAGAGGTACACCGGGCGGGAGTTGCCGGCGAAGGGCGGTCGGGCGCCGGAGGGGTCGTGCGTCGGGGAGTGGGCCGGCGGGCGCGGCTCGCGGGGCGCAGGGGCTGCTGGCGAAGGGGCGCACTGGGAGGCCGGGCTAGGGGCGCCGGCGTCGGGGTTGGCCGGAGGGGCGGCCGCTGCTGGGGGCGCCGGGCGGAGCGGCACCGAGTCCGCGCGGTTGGAGGTTTCGGGAAAGATGGGGTTGAGGGGAATTGTGAGGGAGAGGGAGTAGAGGAGATGAGTTGGTGAAGGGGTTAGTTTCTTCTCTGATGAAGAATGGGGGAAAGGGGAATGAGAATTTAGTTCTTAAGTAAAAGAAGTGAGGGAATTGGTTCTGTGGTGTGGAGAAGAATTTGGAAGAGAGGTGAATGTGGAGTGAAAGAAGGGGTAAGTGCTGGTCCTTCGTGGACCAGCTCAAAATTTATTATATTTTTTTTTAAAAAGGTAGAATTCAGAATTCAAAGAAAAGAGTAGGACCGGGTCTGGGTTCGAAAATCGGGTCCGGGCTCGGGTCAGGTCAGCAATCCAAAAATCGTTGTAAATTTTGAAATTAATTTCCAAGCTCATAAATAATAATAATAATAATATTACACATTTCAAAACTGGGTTTCACATTTTGGTTTGACTAAGCCAGATGTTTGGATTACTCCTAAATCATACTCTATGTCATCATAATCCATTTAACAATATGTGTGATTCCACTAATTGTTGATATAATCCTTAGGATAGTGAGTCAAAAATCATCTGATTCTGTCACCTCTTAAAGTAAGTCACAATATCTTTCAGTCATGGCTCTAAAGATTTATCTTTACTAGCCATTTGCAAAAAATGACAGTCTAGAATAATAGTTTAAGTGAGTTTGCTAATTTACCTTATCAAATCTTTAGTTTATCAAGTTTTGATCAACTTGGGTTAGCTGTAGGGGCTGGTTCCTGTTGACCAAAACCGGATCACAATCAACCTAATCTTGATAAATTAACAAAAATGATATCTCTCATGTTCCAACTTGACACATCAAGCTCCATCAAGCTCCGAAACAGACAATCGTCACATATCGGCTCAAGACGAACATCATCAACGATTGCTTGACAATGTTACTGTCTATTGTATTCCGAGTCTGTATTTTTCATTTTCTTGAGTCTAGGCTACTATAAGTTGAGTCTCACTGAATATCTCAACCTTAGCCCTTACACCCAAAAGCTCCACAAATAAAAGTCCAAAAATTGCCCAACCCAAAATAGTCCCTTGAACATTCTGTCCCCAAGGAGACAGAGTTCGGGCCAAACTCTACCCCACACAGAGTTCAGGCCGAACTCTGCCCCCTTAATTCTAGGACCTAATTTTTAGGGTTTGCTAATTGCTAGTTGTCCAACGGCTAAATTTTTGAATATTTGGGACAAAGTTTTGGCCGAACTCTGCCTACCTGGGCTAGTGTATATAGGTCTTGTTTTCTCTCATTTCAAACCATCCAATCTTCTCATCTTTTCTTCTCTTATAGCCTATACATCCTAAAGCTAATTCTTCTCATCCAACTAGCCACCAAAATTTCCAACCATCCAAGGTGCTCAGTGTGAGTCAATTAGAAGTTTGAGTGCAAGAGTTTCAAAAAAAAGTCACTTGGAAAATTTCAAGTTTTGCCATCCACGAATCTGTAAGAAGTTTGGCGTGCTCTTCTGAGTAAAGGCACGTGGTTGTATGCTATTTCACAAATAGTGGATTTTAATCCTGAGCTAGAGTTCTCAGGCCTGGACTAGTCCTCCACGAGGAAAACCAGGTTAAAAACTGCTGTGTCTGCGTATGCTTCTCTGATCTCCATATTTATATTCCTCATTTATCTCTGATTAATCTTTTCTGTTAGGCTGGAATAGAGTTAATTTTTTAATTGGAGATTATCGACACATACTATATTCACCCCTCTCTAGAGTTGCCTACACGTCTTCAATTGGTATCAGAGCTCTGTTCTCTTTTATCGGATTAACATCCTAGAGCTGATCCATAGCAACCACACAACCTATCTTTTCCAACTATGGTGAGGGACAGTCCACAAGTAGGCTACCCCTATTTGACGGAACTAACTACACCTATTAAAAAGTAGGATGAGTTTTCATCTCAAGTCTCTAAACTTTGATCTGTGGACCATCGTTACGGATGGTTACAAAAAGCCAGCCAGAATAGATGTCGAAGGAGCTTTTATTGAAAAATCCCACGACAAATATTCTGACTTGGAAAAGAAACAGGCAAGTCTAGATGCTAGGGCTATTAATGCTCTCTTTTGTGCTATAAACAGGACTGAGTTCAACATGGTCTCTACATGCTACACCTCACACGAAGTATGGAAGCTTCTGGAGGTGACTCATGAAGGAACCACACAAGTCAAAGAATCAAAGATCAGCCATCTTACACAAGAATACGAGGCATTTAAGATGAAGCCCAATGAGACGATCACTCAAATGTTCACCAGATTCCTCGACATCGTCAACCCTTTATCTTCTCTTGGAAAAGAGTACTCCAACCATAAGAAGATCCGCAAGCTGCTAAGGGGACTAACAAAGATCTGGAACCCCAAAGTGACGGCAATAATCGAAGACAATGATCTCACCAACATGTCAATAAAAACTCTGATGGGCAAGCTAATGACACATGAGCTCGACCTCAAAGATTTGGAAGAATCTACTCCAAAAGAAAAAGAGATTGCCTTAAGAGCTCATCGCCGAAGAACCACCTCAGAGGAAACAGATGACGATGATTCTGAAGGTGACGATCAAGCACTCACGGTTTGAAACTTTAAGAAGTTCTTACGCTTCAACCGAAGAAAGAGGGACGATGAGGAAGAAACCACCTGCTTTGGATGCAAAAAGATGGGACACGTCAAGAAAGACTATCCTATAGCAAAGAAAGGAAGCAGATATGAAAAACCAAACAAGAGGCCAACCTTAAAGAAATATGCCAATACTAGCATCTGGCACGAAGGCGAGGCCAGCGATTCAGATGAAGAAAAGGATGCTCCGCAAAATACTACAAACGTCTGCCTAATGGCAACTTCGGACAAGGTAAACGACTCTTTTCAAGATTTCTCCTTTGATGAACTGGGTGATGCCTTTAGTGATCTTCTTGGAGACCACAAAAAGGTTATTAACAAGTATAAGCATGCTAAGGAAAAGATCAAGACCCATGAAGTCGAGATCCATAGACTTTCTTGCTTACTTGAGAATGTTAGAAACACTACACCCACGGAAAGCACTGAGGAGGTATCTAAGCTTAAATTAAACTTACACGATGCTGAATCTCTTATTGAGAAGCAAACACATGATATCACTGCTTTAAATAAAGAACTCGCTGAAGAGAAAAACAAGTACAAGATTGCTACTGCTAGAATACATGGCCTTACTACGAAATGTGATGAGTTGCATGTTGCCTCTAAGAAATTAGAGATTAAACTAGACAAGCAGGTTATTCAACCTCAAACTCAGTCTCACAGTCACAACACTCACAAACACAAGACGGCTCAACATAAGAGAGCACGTCACTACAAGAACACTCATCCACATACTACTCAAAATCATGCCTTTATATACACCTATTCATATGTAGCACGAAAAACACACACACGTAAATTCTATCATCATCCTGCTGCACACAATCACCATTATCATTATGCTGCTGCACACACTCACTACAGTCATCCTACTACTACACATAGGTATCATCCTGCACCCACATATAGACACAACTATCATCATGCACCCAATACCAATATGCATGCTACCTGTACTAACTGTGGCGTACACGGACACATATCAACGCAGTGTAGATTTAGAAAACTAGTTGATATCAATCTATATGCATGGGTACCAAAGACTAACTTTTCAGGACCCAAACAAATATGGGTACCAAAGGTCACATCTACCCGTGGTGTAGGTAGACCTTATCGCTCAAACTAGAAGCAAATGGATTCTCGATAGTGGGTGCTTGCGACATATAACTGAAGATGCTCATCTATTCGCAACACTATCGATGAAAGAGGAAGGATACGTTTCCTTCGGCAACAATCTTAAAGTCTATATCATAGGTAGCGGTACAATTGGTTATCCTCCTACTTCTGTCATTAAGGATGTCTGTTTAGTGACCGAGTTAAAGCATAACTTGCTCAGCATTAGTCATCTTACTGATCATAGATATGATATTAACTTTGGGAAAACTAAATGTTTTATCTATGATAGATCAACTAGAGACATCGCTTTTGAAGGGATAAGAGAAGATAACATATATATATTTTCTATCTACGTAGAGATACTAACAGTGCAAGAATTTGCCCCTACGCCCACAAAGACGAAAGGATATTATGGCACCAGCGTCTTAGTCATGCCAATATGGATACCATATCCAGATTATCAACCAAAAAGCTAGTAAGAGGCCTGCCAGACATCACATTCAAGAAGGACATGGTATGTGTCGAATATGAAAAAAATAAGGCTACCAAATCTTCCTTTAAAACCATAAACACTATAAGTACTACCCGACCATTGTAATTACTTCATATGGATCTTTTTGGTCCTAATAGAGTAGCCAGTCTTGGCGGTAAACTCTATGATTGTGTTATCGTTGATGATTTTTCAAGATTCACTTGGGTTTTCTTTCTTGCAAATAAAAATGATACCATTTCAGCTTTCAAAGTTTTTGCTAAAAAGGTCTAAAACGGAAAAGGCTACATGATTACTCGTATCCGAAGTGATCATGGTGGTAAATTCGAAAATTCTAGTTTTGAAAAGTTTTGTGATTTAAACGGTTTTACTCATGAGTTTTCTTGTCCTAGAACTCCTCAACAAAATGGTGCTGTGGAGCGGAAGAATAAGACTCTTGGCGATATGGCTAGAGTCATGTTGAATCAATTTTCTCTTCCAAAATATTTTGGGCAGAAGCTGTCAGTACAGCGTGCCATGTTTTGAATAGGATTTTGATTCGACCTATCTCGAAGAAAACTCCCTATGAACTTTGGTTTGGTAGAACTCAAAATGTTTCTTACTTTCGAGTGTTTGGTTGTCGCTGCTTTATCCTAATACCAAAGACAACTTGGGCAAATTTGATGCCAAAGCTGGAGAAGGTATTCTTCTTGGTTATGCTGCCAAGAGTAAGGGATATAGAGTATTCAACAAATGTCCATGATTGTTGAAGAGTCTACTAACGTAACTTTTGATGAGGACAATAGTAAATCTATCATTCCCGATGATGATGAACCAGCAACCTTCACTCCTGTGGATATACCACCCGAAACCAACTCTCTAGATGGCTTACCAAAGAAGTTCCAATTCAAACCTTCATATCCAAAAAACTTGGTAATAGGTAAGGTATCGAAAGGGGTAACTACTCGATCCTCTTTGAGAGATTCTATTGCTAGTACTGCTTTAATTTCTCAAATCGAACCTAAGAATGTTTTAGAAGCTTTTAATGATGAATTTTGGATATCTGCAATGCAAGAAGAACTCAACCAATTCGAACAAAATCAAGTTTTGGAATTTGTTCCTAGACCGGCTGATCATTTGATTATTGGTACTAAATAGGTTTTTCGTAACAAAGTTAATGAGGATGGTTCAGTCACTCGTAAAAAAGCTTGTCTCATAGCTCAAGGATACAACCAAGAGGAGGGTATCGACTATGATGAGACGTACGCTCCTGTTGTACGACTTGAATCCATTAGGATGCTTTGCGCCTTTGCAAATTTTTAAAACTTCAAAATTTTTCAAATGGATGTAAAAATACCTTTTTAAATGATTTTATTAAAGAAGAGATTTTTGTCAAACAACCCCCTGGTTTTAAAAATCATAAATTTCTCGACCATGTTTTTAAACTGAAGAAAGCTCTCTATGGCCTCAAACAAGCTTCTAGAGATTGGTATGAACGTCTTAGTACTTTCTTACTTGATAAATATTTTTCAAAAGGGAAAATTGATACTATACTTTTAATAAAATCCTTTGATGATACTATTTTATTAGTACAAATTTATGTAGATGACATCATATTTGGGTCTACTGATGAGGGTCTATGCAAAGATTTTGCCAAATGTATGCAGAACGAGTTTGAGATGAGCATGATGGGGGAGCTAAACTACTTCCTTGGACTGCAAATCAAACAATACTCGCAAGACGTCCTCATCAGCCAGTCGAAGTATACAAAGGACATGCTAAAAAAGTTTGAGCTTGACAACCGCAACCCTATCAGCACTCCTATGGCTACTACAACAAAACTGGAACATGATGAAAGCGACAAATCGGTCGATCAACATAAGTATCGAGGTATGATTTGTAGTCTATTGTATTTGACTGCTAGTCGTCCCGATATTATGTTTAGCGTTTGCTTATGTGCTAGATATCAAGCAAATCCTAAAGAATCACACATGACCGCTGTTAAGTATATCTTTAGATATCTTAAGGGAACGATTACAGTAGGCTTGTGGTATCCCAAAACTACTTCCTTTGAATTAATCGGATATTCCGATGCTGATTATACGGGATACAAAGTTGACCATAAGAATACCAGCAACACGTGTCATTTGTTAGGAACGGCTTTAGTTTCATGGTTTAGCAAGAAGCATAATTCTGTCGCACTATCCACAACAGAAGCTGAGTACATCGCAGCTGGTCGATATTGTGTACAGATTCTATGGATGAAGCAAACTCTTGAAGACTATAACTTATCTTTCATGTACATACCTATTTTCTGTGATAACACTAGTGCTATAAATTTGACCAAGAATCCAGTATGTCACTCATGCACAAAGAATATAGAGATTAGACATCATTTCTTGCGTGATCATCAACAGCACGGCACTATTAACTTAGAGTTTATTGACACCGAACATCAGCTAACAGATTTCTTTACTAAACCACTAGCCGAAGAGCGCTTCAATTTCCTTTGTCGAGAGTTTGGAATCTTGGATGAAACCTTCATACAATAATATGTACCTGCATAAATAACGGTTATGACAAGCATCATTTATAATGACTCAGCTTTGGGTACAAGCCGAAAGGGCCCTTCTGACAACATGGCGTAAAAGCCTAAACGACACGGTGCACTAGTTTTTAGACTACCGCTAGCTGGGATCCGGCCCCTACAGCTACCCCAAGGCAGTTTCACTGTAATGATCGATGTCTTAACAGTCATTTATTACATGTCGACATTGTTTTTATGACTTATATCATTTAATTTTTCAAAATTCTAGACTTTTCCTATTCAAACATTGCCTTTTTTGTGTTCTAGAACAGAGAGGCAGAGTTTGGGCTGAACTCTGCCCCACATAGAGTTCGGGCCAAACTCTGTGTGCCTGTTCACAGAACCTCCAGCTGCTCTCAACCATTCAATTTTCTGATCCGATGGCCAGGATTTCACCCGACCTGCTGGCCCCAACCATCTCAAACCCGAGAAACCCTTCTCTCTCTTCACTTTCACCTTCTTCTACCTCCCTCCAAACTACTTTCTCTCAAACCCTAACCCTAGAAAACCAACTTGTAGGGATATTTCCTTCCAAAATCAAGATCTAAGTGTTTTTGGAGGATCTCTTCCATCTCCAACAGTTTGTGTGAGGTATAAATCATTATTCTTTTTTTAAAATTCTCTCTTTTCATTATCAATGGCACCAAAAAAATTTGGTAGAGAAAAGAGGAGAAGAAATGAAGGAGCATCATCTTCTAACCCTCCTCCTCCTATCCATCCATTATTCAATCCACCACCTCCACAAAATCCTAACACCTACAATGAGCAATTTTTTTTGTCTCATTGGATGCTTCCAATGAGTGGTTTTTCGACTTTCGCTCATGTAGCGTGTTTCCGGGACATCGATCAACTTTACAATCTTTTTGGATTATGATTCACTCTTTCATGACTTAAATCTAGATGAACTTGTTTCAACTTCATCTATTGTCTATTTAAATGCCATACAAATGTTCTATTGTAATTTGACTCATGACAACACGCGGATTTATTTTCGTGTCACCGGTATTGATATGTCATTTGATGACTTTGAGCTTGCCGACTATCTAGAAATCCCGAAACCCAACTCTTGGAAGAGACTCGTCGATGCCCGACGATTTCAATTTCCCGATGAATCTTCTCTTGAAAGCTTCAAGGACGACTTGTGTACCCCTAACACCCGTCCTTGCAAGTTTAGAGCAAAATTCCTCAACCCCTACTTCTATGAACTCCATCGGATTATCTTCTCTTCGATCTTGCCCAAAGCGGGATCAACCAATGAAGTTTCATATCTTGAGATATATGTACTCTATCACTTACACTTCCAAGTTCCGTTCAACTTTTCTCGTACTATGATGGACTGGATGATTAGTGCGAGAACCAAGCCATGATCATTGGTCTATGCCATGTATCTGCCGATGATCTTTTGTGTTTTTCACATTCCCCTTGATGAGTGTCAGTTCCTTCCTACTCCTGCCTATCTGTCCAAGGCAAGGAGAACTCTTGATGCTATTGCCCCTCCTGCTGAGTCCGAGTCTTCTGACTCTGATGCTCTGATGCTCTCGAGCCAGAGCCTCCTGCTACTCTGGACTCCATCCAGGCGATGCTTCACGATCTCTTTCGTTTGGAAGACGACCGCTGGCCACAGCTGGATTACCGTACCACCCTCCAGATGAGTGCTATCAGCAACTTATTGCACGACCTCCAGTACACCTTGGCCACCCATCCTACTATGTCGTTCCCTATCGTACGAGACCCTTCTCACGAAGGTTACCGTATTGAAGATTTATGGGTCAGGCGATATCTGGATCCGAACGTGACCTTTGTTGATCTTCGTTGCTCTGTCAGCGACCCTTCAGATTCTTCTGGTCCATCTCGTGCTCCATAGTGGTCGTACCGACTGATGCTGCTGATGTTAGGCTATAGTTTATTTTGTTTTATGTAGTAGTTTATTCCGACTGTTGAGTTGTAGTACTTTTATTTTCCTTCATGCATTGTACTTTTCATTCCAAACCTATGCACTTTGGCTTGTTATTTGAGTTATAAAAACTGCTAGTAGTTTCTCTCTATGGTTCCAAGTTGTGTGATTGCATCTATTCACTTAGACTAATTTTTATGGGGGAGCCACTTTATCATTTTGCTAAATGATAAAGGGGGAGAAGACTTTAGGATATTTGCTTTGTGATAGTTGCTTTTGGAATACTTTGATATGTGTTTTGAGTTTCGATATATACTATATTGTGCTTGTTTAGCTTAGAACTTGTCTCAGGACATATATATTTACTGGGGAGCCAACATGTTCATCTACGGGGGAGCTACTATTCCATGTGTCCAGGTATGAATGTTGCGACATACAAATATCGTATGTTTGTCAATTATCAAAATAGGAGAGATTGTTGAACCAAACCTGATCACAGTCAACCTAATCTTGATAAATTAACAAAAACGATATTTGTCATGTTCCAACTTGACACATCAAGCTCCAAAACAGACAATCGTCACATATTGGCTCAAGACGAACATCATCAACGATTGCTCGACAATGTTGCTGTCTATTGTATTCTGAGTCTGTATTTTGCATTTTATTGAGTCTAGGCTGTTGTAAGTTGAGTCGCACTGAATATCTCAACCTTAGCCCTTACACCCAAAAGCTCCACAAACAAAAGTCCAAAAACTGCCAAACCCAAAATAGTCCCTTGAACATTCTGTCCCCAAGAAGACAGAGTTCGGGCCGAACTCAGCCCCACACAGGTTCGGGCCAAACTCAGCCCCACACAGAGTTCGGGCCGAACTCTGCCCCCTTAATTCCAGGACCTGATTTTTAGGGTTTGCTAATTGCTAGTTGTCCAACGGCTAAATTTTTGAATATTTGGGACAGAGTTCTGGCCGAACTCTGCCTACCTGGACTAGTATATATAGGCCTTGTTTTCTCTTATTTCAAACCATCCAATCTTCTCATCTTCTCTTCTCTTTTAGCCTATACATCCTAAAGCTAATTATTCTCATCCAACAAGCTACCAAACTTTCCAACCATCCAAGGTGCTCAGTTCGAGTCAATTAGAAGTTTGAGTGCAAGAGTTTCAAAAAGAAGTCACTTAGAAAATTCTAAGTTTCGCCATCCCCGAATCTGTAAGAAGTTTGGCGTGCTCTTCTGAGTATAAGGCACGTGGTTGTACGCTATTTCACAAATAGTATATTTTAATCCTGAGCTAAAGTTCTCAGGCCTGGACTAGTCCTCCATGAGGGAAACCAGGTTAAAAACTGCTGTGTCTGCATATGCTTTTCTGATCTCCATATTTATATACCGTACTTATCTCTGATTAATCTTTTCTGTTAGACTGGAATAGAGTTAATTTTTTAATTGGATATTATCAACACATACTCTATTCACCCCCTCTAGAGTTGCCTACACGTCTTCAGTTCCCAGCTAGCGGAAGTCCACATGAGGACGATTAAATACCGTGTCGCTTAGAGCTATTTACGCCCGGTTGATAGAAGGACCCTTTCGGTTTGTACCCAAAATAATCTCAACTTTTAAAAACTTTAGATTTATAGGGATTTGCAATATTACTATACTATTTTCTTTTGACTAAATTGTTTGAATGAATCAAAAGAATTATAACGTCACAGATTATATGCAAACCAATGCTTGTCTACCATAATTTAAATATTATGACAATATGGTCAGCTAAGGTTCATACAAATCGACCTAGAAAAATTATCATATAACATTACTTTAATACAATAATGTACAATACCATAATCATTTCCAAATGATTAGGACTTATTAATAAGAATACAAAAGATATGTCATTTTTATACATTATTTAGAAATAGCTAAACATCCATTAATATCATAAAGAGAGAGCAAAAAACTATTGTTTTACGTACCTTTACCCTTAGCATGTTTGAGCCTTTTCTAACAAGTCACAATCTCTAATCCTTCTTGCTTAGAGAGATAACAATACAAAGATCATGTTAAGAATAAGTGAGTAAATTTGTATTACCGTTATCGTTAACATTTTGCTTCTTTCCAGAAAGTTAAAATATTTTTAATGATACTATCTTCAAGAAAATAGAGGTCATCATGAGATCATTATGAGTTATTGATCTCCTTGAAAAAGCAGTAGATGTGTCCTATCCAAGATTATGTGGGTCTGACAACAACATAACAGACTATACTGATGTACAAATGTAAGACTTCACAATTGCATGCTTGCATTTGGACATAAAGGAGAATTCATGGTTATTAAAATTTAAGACATTGAATGCTCAAAGAAGTGGAGAATTTAATTGAAACGTTAGGCCCGTTTAAAAAATCCAAAGGATTCAAGAAATAAATGTTGACTAACGTACACAATATGGACAAAGCATTCAAGTGCTTAAAGACTATACATACTTGAGCTGCTATAGAATTATAAAGATCAAATATCGTGACTAATATTGTTTTTTCTAAAAAATATATATTTTATTAGTCATCTAAATTGATCCGTTTTTAAAAAAATGACATCAACAGTAAAAAAAATAAAAATAAATCATAAGTGCTTATAAGATGACTTGATAAATGATTTACTATGAAATAAACAAGATCAAACTTCATACTTTTAACTACTATTGCAGTTTGGAACAACATGATTGTGTTGTGTAGTGCACATTTCTCTTTCGAAATTAAAATATGATACTGCTCAAGTATTTCTTCCAAATATCTTACTGATTGAGTAAGTAGATAAAAAAAAAATAATTGGCCTAAGAAAACAATAACTACAACAATTGAAAATGATCTGGCCTTATGAAGAAGAAAAAATTCATTGATTCTCATACATTTACTAACTTTAATTCATATCCTATTGGGCAACAAGGATAAGAGTAAATTTATACATATACTCCAATAATATTTTGATGGTAATTGTATAATATACCTAGTCTGCAACAAAGTGTAGAACTATTACAAATTTAGTGGTTCAGATATATTTATATAGAACACTAATGGAAAGGATAACATGTACAACAACTCATGATATTGTCATCTTATACCTACTTTGTTCACACAAAAATAAAAAAAAATTAATTACACTAGTCAAATAAGTTGGGTCATATAAGCCATAACATATACAAAAAGAAAACACAAGGCAAGAAACGTCCACAACAAAATTGACAAGGTGAGGTACATGTGCACGATAAAGTTGCAAAGAACTCGAAGTGTTATTATAGCGTGAAGAAATTCATATTTCTCACCAAAACATCAAAGGACATACCTATCACACCCCGGTCCCATAGGACCGATCGTCCTCGCTAAGGCGTGATGCCGCACGAGCCTAGGTTGCGCTCGTGTAGGGCGGGTTCCATAACGGCCGATTACAATTGCTTGCGACGGGGTCGTCGCATAGAAGTTCCAAGCATAAACATTTAATAACACCAGCGAAAACTTGAAGCAAAACACAAGTCATTCAAAAATGCTCTTTATTGATATTGAAACAAAGATTACAATGTGGCACGAGGCCATGATTACAATCACTCAGTCTCACTCTTCTCACAATACAAGTCACTCTGCTCTCTCTCATCTCTCAATACAATTTGACGAGCCAGCGGATGCTTCATATAAGCGATGTCCATACATTATGTCCAGTATAAGTTATGACTCTATGCGGCCACACGCCTTGAAATATCAAGGAATTTCGTACCTCGACGCATCCAAGCGAGCTCCGTGCCAACGAGCTTCTACCTGTGCCTTCACATAAATACTGTGTGGGTGTCAGTACTCAACTGTACTAGTGGAGTGAGCTCCTCGCCCATCCATACATAACCAACATGTTCATTTACTTTGTGCAACATATCCTTTTACGATTGTCTTTCTATTCTTTCCTTAGGATCAGTTTTTAGGACATACCCATGGCCTATTTATGTCTCTAGACCATCACCGTGCACTCACATCGATAATTTACTTATCATTGTGCCTCTAGACTATTCTCGTGCTTGCAACATAAATAAACTGACTCGTGCTTATCTTCCGTGCCATACTTCGAGACGCAATAACATGGTCGTGCCATAAATGCCTTTGTGTTACATAATCGAGGCAGTGCCTCGCCATTTAGTAACTCGTCTATACTTGTGTCGTAACAACGTGGCCATGCCACAACATTTCAAGGTCGTGCCTCACAATTCAATAAGACTTAATCGAACATGCCCTACGACCCTTCTTGACTTAACTCGAAAGTACTCAATTCCAACTTATGCAACTCTATGCCGACAACTTATTACTCGACGACATATCTCGTGCCGAAGCACGTGTCTGTACTATAGCTAAATCTTTAGGCCATAATGGTGTTGCAACCGTGCATACCTCCTTAACTCGATCGTGCCATGCTTGTACTTTCTTTAATTCGATCGACACCGTGCATGTGGATTGCCACTCTGCATGCCAACTTATCTATATGAAAGTCACTGGCATTAATAGCCATCGTGAACATAGCTCGGGTAGGCGGCAGGCCTTTCGATGCAAGGTAGCTATCCCCATGGAAAGCCCCCGACTACCTATGTGGTACAATCTAGCGCTGCTATAACGTCTTCCCCCTAGGTCGACCTGGCCCCGGTGCCCCGACGTAATACCAGTCGAGGAAGAAATTCTTGTGCACAAGTTATCCATGACCACGCACCTACGAGAACATCTAGAATCATGTAAATGCACAACCTAATTTGCAGTACAACTTGAACCATACTTAGCAAAACGTGCTTTGGAACCATACTATACAAAACGTGCATAGGAACCATACTATGCAAAACGTACATAGTAACCATGAGACTCCCAAACGAGGGACCGCTTCGGCAATAAACGGTCGCATGAACTTTCCATTATTTGAAACCCAGGGAACGATTATTGTATAGCCTTCCTACGGTAACCACCACTTTTCTACAATAAGGGTATTTTGGTAATTATGTGATTTTATTTTTTTTGGATTAGTTTATAATATTTCAATTGGTGTTGTGTTAGTAGTTGGTTTAACCTTAGCTAACCATGATTAAAGACTAACCATGACATTAGAAACATAATTTCTTGTCATACTCACTTTTTCTAATTAGGGGTATTTTAGTCAATATGCATTATTTGATTTTTATTGATTGTTGTGTAGCTTTGATTGATGTTTCGGGTGGTAAAAGGTGGTATAACCTTAGTCAACCTTGATTAGAAACCAAATAATGTAATTAGATTTATTATTGGCCATTTAGATTTAATTTAGAATTATTACCTATTTTTTTAGAATTATTTAATGATTTTTAAGTCATTTTTTTTATAAGCCTTTAAAGCCTTTTGTCATTGGGCCTTTTTAGCAACTTAAGCGTGCTTGGACCATGACTAACCCTAACCCTAATAACTCCCCATGCATGGTCGGCCAAGCACAGCAGCCCCCCTCTCATTTGTGAAGAAATCACATAGCCTCCACAAGAGCAACCCTAATTTCTCCTTTTCTTGGAAACCCTAACTTTCTCATCCGGCATCCGATTCGTGCCAAACGAATTATGTTACGACCGTGGGGAGGAGAAGAACTTGCTGGAGTATTTTTTGCAAGGAGTTGGAGACGTTCGCTTGGGAGAAACCGGTCGTCAAAGCGCTCGAGGATTCACTTTCATTGAGATTCCAACTCTCAATAGGTAAACCTCGTTCTACCATTTTTCCTTCTGACATTTCTACATTTTAGCATCCATATAGGTACCTTAGACCTATGCATGAAGTTTAGTAGGTTTGTGAGTTCGTTTGATAGCCGTATCGGACACGTGTTGGTCCTATGGAACACGTGTTCGACAAAATGCCACTTAGAACTGAAAAGTGTTATTTTTCAATTTTGTTTTCATGAATTCCTTGATAATATTATTTGTAACAACTTTCATGAAGACGAATCTGAAATTGACACGATTTCAGTATCCGAATCGGACACGGACACGCGTACATGAGGCCCGTGCACGGTCCTGTGCATGCCCTGCTGTCCGAGCGTCATAACTCGACGTACAGAACTTTGTTTCACATAAAATTTGATGAGCACGTGGGGACAACCTCTGTCCACATGCCCATAAAATTTCACGTCGTTTCGTGAAGCATGCGCGGAGAAATCTCGCGTGCACTGTTCAGCCCACACTGTGCATGTGGTTGAAAAGTGCCACTGACACGGCCTTCGTACGCGAACATGGTATGTCGAGGACACATTCCAGGTGCACGAGCACGAAGCCCTATACCTAGACTACCAGAGACTCGATCCCGAGTTACGGCGTGGCTTGAATCACAAGCCACGAGGCCTGACACGCGCCCACGGGCACGCACGTACGCGTGCACGCGCAGGCCGCGCGGGGGGTTCGCGTGTCACTGTGTCACGTAGACGCGACATGGTGTCATGTCAGCATGTCCTATACCTAAACCGGGACCCTACCTAGCTATGAGCACGAGCACGAGACTTCTCGTGTTGTGTGCGGCATCCAATCGGGCGAAACGCACGTATACGACACGCGAGTTCGATTTTCCGATACGCGCTCCGTGGACACAATACAGACACGGGTTCAACCTCGTGAGTATCCGAGCACGTCACACACATAGACACCTTCGTGTTTGCCATGTTTCGTGAGTTCTAGTTGTGTATATTGCATTTTGGGCATTGAGTTGGATTTCGGGTTTCGATTTATATATAAATTTGAGTTGTTTTGTTATATTTCAAATTTCTGAGATCTAATTCATATTTTCTGAGTTTATATGAAGTTACTAAGATTCTGAACTTGTGGGTTTTAGTCCCTAATTTTACTTTCAAATATTTCTATCATATATGTATATATATCCCCTTTTTGCCTTATGTATATATATATATATATATATATATATATATATATATATATATATATATATATATATTAAGAAAAAAATATATATATATATTTTAAGAAGAGACTTTTATTCATGTATAAGGCACAAAATGCCAAAGCCTATACAAGTAAACGTGCCACGCGCGAAAGACGACAAGAAAAGAGAAGGCATCAAACACAAAATGTTGCCCACAAAACGGCTGCTAGATCGAGCATCGGAAGGTTAGACGCTGGAAGCCAGAGCATTCCAAGAGTGCGGCCCAAAACCTGCAGTCGGCACCGTCCAAAGTAAGGCCTGCGTACGACATGCGTTTCCCTCATTAGATCAGGGATTCCCAAAAACTATGCGAAGCGTGAGAGCAACGCCTCTTTCTTTTGTGGATTTGTCGAACGACCTCTCTGTACAATTGTGGGGGCAGGAGCTGACAGCCCTCGTATCTGTGCTTGTTCTTGTTCTTCTACAAGACCCAAATGGCGGCGGCAGCGACGTTCTGATGCCCGTGGGACATGTTCCAGCTGGCCAGCAGATCATTGATGCCCCCGATCATGGGAACAATCCTGAACTTATTATGAAGGTTCGACCAAATATGAGTGGCTAGTTCACCAGAGAGAAGGACGTGATCGGTGGATTCCGATTGGTGTTCCACACAACAGTGGCATCTGGACGCAAGGCTAAATTCGAATGAGTTGATGGCGTCGTCCGTAGGTATTTTCCGACGTGCGGCACGCCAGATGAGAATAGACCATTTGGTGGGTATACATGTCTGCCAAAACTGGGCAGAAGGGGAGGTTGTTTTGTGGGTGCCTCTGACGACGGTTCTTGCAGAAGCCAGGGTGAAGAGTCCACCCAGGTTAGGGGACCATCTAAGCTCGTCTTGCACGTCATTGATCGACGGATCAGAGGCTCCCAGGCTCGCCATAGCCTCTGGGCCTAGCCAGACTCTAACTTTATCCCAATTCTACCCTGAAACGTCATCATCCCATAAATCACGGATCTCGCACAGCGACGGTGTTAGGTTATTGGGCCTGAGGATGTCATCCCTCAGCCAGCGTTCCTTACATGCATGTGAACGTCCGTTACCCAATTGAAAATGCAAAAGCGGTTCAGCAAGGTTTCGACCACGGATGATGTGCCGCCACGATGCGAAAGATCTGTTATTGGCAAACGCCTCTGTCAAATAACAGAATCTGGAGTATCTAGCTCTCATGAACCTGGTCCAGATCGAGCTTTCAGTGCAAAGTTTTCACTATAATTTTACGGAGTGTGCGTCCACAATGTGAGCTAGTCTACAGAAGCCCAGACCACCCTCATCAGTTGGTTTAGCCATGGTGTCCCAACTGGCCCAGTGGTGCTTGTCCATGCCCTCGAGGTGACCCCAAAAAAAATTTGCGAGGAGGGATTCAATTGAGTGGAGCACTTTGATTGGAGACGAGCACACGGCTAGGGTGTATATGGGGATGGAAGAGAGGATATGCTTTATAAGTATCATCTCCCCCCCGGGATAGGGTTGCGTTGTGCTAACCCGTGATTTTCTTGCGAATCTTGCCCACCATGTGGTCGTAGATGCCTGAGTTCGGTTTCCCGTACACCAACGGGCATCCTAAGTAAAGGAACGACGGGTATGCTATGGTAAAGTAGGTCAGGGTAGACAGCACAGTCGAGTGGGTTCTATCTGCTTTATGATGTGTGTAAATCACACTCTTACTGTTGTTAACTCTTTGTCCGGAGCATCTTGAGTAATTAGCAAGCGTCCTTTGAACCACCTCAATGGATCCAATGTCGTCCGCGTATGCAAGGTGAGTTATTAGAGGGCAACCAGTTATTGTGTGAAAGTGGTGGAAGCCAGGAGACCTGGGCATGCTTTTGAGGTTTCTGCTCAGCGCTTCGGCCGTGACGATGAAAATGGTAGAGGAAAGGGGGTCTCCCTGTCTGACCCCGTGGGTAGCTCTACAGAAATCTTTCGCTTGCCCGTTGATGACCATGGAAAACCAGGAGTTTTTGATGGATCTAAAGATGATGTCGATCGAAGGTTCGGAGAATCCGAATGGTCTGAACACCCAGATCATGAATTACAGTCGAGGCGGTCGTATGCTTTTTTTATGTCCAGTTTGATGGCGACGTTCCCCCCTTAGACGAAAATTTTATGCAGGTGATCATTTCTTGGGCCAGAAGGATGTTATCGGTGATGTTGCACCCTTTGACGAATTCGTATTGCTCTTCAGAGATGATCTTGGGGAGGAGATCAGACGTCCTGGTAGCAATGATCTTAGAAATAATTTTGTTGGTGAAAGTGCAGAGGCTGATCGGTCTAAAGTCTTTAAAAGTCTTCGGTTTGTCTTTCTTGGGGATAAGGATGATATAGGCGCAGGATATGGCATTCGGATATCTAGCCCCTTGAAAAAATGCCGTGGTGGCCTCCAAGAGGTCGAACTGGATGATGTCCCAGCTCGTTCTGAAGAAGACTCCGTTGAACCCATCAGGTCCCGGGGCACTGTACGCATTAGTGGACCACACTGCAACCTTAACCTCTTCAGCAGAGGGGGGAGCAGTAAGGAGTTCGTTATCCCTGTCGTTAATCAGGGAAGGTATCTCGGACGAAAGACCCTCGTCTTTGACCACGGCTTCTTTAGCGAACATGTTGGAGAAGTAGTTCGTAGCAGCAGCTTGAATGCTCTCCTGTTCGTCCAGTAGGTTGCCGGTCCCGTCGTCGATACGATGTATTCTAAGAGAGCTTCTGCGACCTTTGACGCACTAGTAAAAGAAGGCAGAATTCTGGTCTCCATCCGTGTCCCAGGTTAATCTGGCCTTTTTTTTTCATAATTTCGTTTCAACCATGATCCTGGGTTTAAGAATGGCCTTGGCGAGATTTAGAGAGGCACGGGCCTCTGAGGAGCCGACGATGGCGAATGCGCTCTCCGTACGGGTAACGTCGTCTTCGGCATCCTTAATGGCTTGGAAGATGTCCCCGAACGCGTTCTTGCTCCAGGCCGTAAGGGCTTTTCTGGTAGCTTTGAGTTTCGTAGCTATTCTGACAAGAGGGTCCATATCGGTCACAGAGCTCCAAGCCTCGGCCACGGTGTGCATGAATTGGGGGTGGTAGCGCCAGAAATCAAGGATGTGAAAAGGTTTTTTGATGTGGTTGTGGTTGTTGACGATCTCAATGAGAAGAGGGGAGTGGTCAGATTCGGTGGAGTTCAGGTGTGAAAGATTGGTGATCAGCCCCAAATCCGACCAATAGTCATTAACCATCGCACGGTCAAGGCGAGAGTACTGACGTCGAGAGCCTTCCTGCATGTTGCACCAGGTGAACTTGCTGCCGTGGAAGAGGATGGAGGATAGGTGCACGTTAAAGGCAAAGTTGTGAAAATCGTCCTTGGCAGATAGAGGGGGAACACGACCTCCGAATTTCTCCTCTTTTCAAGACACGGTGTTAAAGTCCCCGATGCATAGCCACGGAAGGACGTTGTGAGGAAGGGCGGACCCCGACAGATCCTCCAAAAGTAATCTGTGCTCTGGGATGTCGCAGCTACCATGGATCGCCGATAGTAGGACGCGGGACTTGAGGGCAGGGTGCTCGATCCAGCAGGAGAGAGCCTGAGTAGTGTCCTTAATTATGCCGAAACGAAACTCAGCGGCGAAGAAGATCTAAATGTCGTGACGCACGAAAATCGCAGAGGGGAATCCCAGCTTGAGTTAAATTTCTTTAATTCTTTTGTGTGGTATTTTGGGTTCAATAATGACAAGTAAATCTATCCGATTGGATTTTTTTGAGGCTGATGACACGATTCAGCGTCGGTTTATTCCCTAGGCCTCGAACATTCCAGGATAGTATGTTAGGCATTGAAGGAGGAGGTGGGGGTATTATGGAGCTTTGCGGTAGATCTCGTGGTCATCGCCGTTTGCTGTTTCTGTTTCTTGTTTTTCTTTTTCTTCTTACGTGGATTATTTTTTTGACTTCCACTGGCCGATTTCTGAGCCCTATCAGAGCCTGTATTCGTACTGTCAACTGTCGTTGGGGGGTTGACAGTGTCTTCTAACTCTGCCAGAGCGCATAGAGGATTGTCACGATCTAGGAAGCCTGCTTCTTTGGCTTGCTAAAACCTCCCTGCGAGAGCAGGGGAGCTAGGGCGGGGGGAAGCGTAGGTCCGCTTAGGATCAGTACAGAGGTGCGGAACGCCAGGGGATGGTTGCTCCACTTCTGTACCGGAAGAAAAGGGTGTTGGCCGACAGATGGCTGCACACCGGGGGGCACCTGGCCTTAGTGGGAGTCAAGGGGGAGGAAGCGAAGGAGATTGGGGTAATTGGGAGGATCTGGAGGGACACGATGGCATAGCCATTTGGAAGGGGAGGGTGGAGGACTATGGTGGCAGCCGGTGACTGGCGGCTCGAGAGTGCTATCAAAGAGGTCGTTGTCGAGAGTTCCGAAGGAGTTATGGAGGGTGATTGCGAGAGGAGAGGGTGGGGCGGTGGCAGAGTCAGTCTGGGTGTGGGGACAGTGGACGGGCGGTGGTAGGGTAATTGTTGGCTTAGTTGGTGGATTGGGAGGCAGGGCTAGCGCAGTGATGCGGGAGGGGGGTGGCGCACCTTGCTCGCGTGGCTTCCGAGGACCGGTCTTCTTGAGTTCGGGGTGGGCGCGGAAGCAGTGCTGCAAAGAATGGCCACTCATCTGACAGTGTTGGCAGAAGATTATGTTGTTGTCGTACACCAGCGATTGGCTGTATTTGTGATCTTCGAGTTCTATCTCAATCAGTTTTGATGGATCATTGGCGAGGTCTAATTCTACGTATATCTTTGCGTAGTTACATTTTGAGAGGATTCGTGTCTCTTCGGCGATGGCCACCAGGGATCCGAATGAGCTGGCGATCCGCTTGAGGGTTGCTGCGGGAAAACACACCATGGGGAGGTTGGAGAGGGTGATCCAAGCGGTAATGACGGTCGAATCGACTTTAGGGTTGAAATTCGGGGACCATTTGACAATTTTAGCGATCTGTGTGTCTATTTTGGTCGGTCCGTTCGCCCACACTTTGCTGTAGTCCTGGTCTGAGGTTAGGTGTAGAAATATGTGTTTGGGATCGAGAGGAGCTATCCGGTATGTCTCCGAGAGGCCCTACCCAGTGATAGCCTCCCTAACAATTGAGATTTTTGGGCATCCGGATCCGAACTTAAGGACAAAAGTCTTGTTGAAGGGGGAGGATAGAGAGCGGATCTCCGCATTGGAGAAGGGGACTTGGATGGGGTATCCGTCCGGAGGTGGCGCCAGAGTGACGTCCGGCAGCTCCACTTCTGCGATCGGATTGGAGGTATGCTTCGCGCGATCCAGCCTAAGAACATCCGCAAAAGAGGGAACACTAGCAAGGGCTCCGGAAGCCAAGGAGCCCAGAGAAGAGAGGATGGGCAGACCGCGTCCCATGGAGGGGACTTCCGAAGGTGTGGGTAGACCGACGGGAGATCCGACACCAGCGTCCACAGAGACGGAGGACACCGGTGCCGCAAGACCGACGCCGGGAGGGGGAATGGAGGCGACTAACTTAGCTGGCGCCAGGGAGGTAGAGGAAACGACAGGGGCCTAGGGGGTGGGGCTGCGCCAGGGTGACCGGGGTGGCACCGCAGGAAGGTGTCAGAAAGGGGGGACCCCCGGCGGGGATAACCGCACCGGCAACCGCCGGAGGAAAAGTGGCTTGCGCCAAGGTAGGACCCGTACAGGCAAAGGCCTATGGGGGGGAGAAGTCTGCGCAATCGACAGCCTGGAGAGCCGGGACCTGACCCAGCAAGGGGGGTCCTGAGGGAGTTACGCGTAGCGCACAAAGGGAGAGCGGCGGGGGGAGGAGGGGGCTAAAGTTCCCGCGTAAAGAGGGGGGCCTGCGTAAAGCGAGGACACCCGCGTTGAGGGGGAGGCAGGTAGGCCCGCGTAAAGAGGGGAGTCCGCGTAGATTACTGGCCCATTCTGCATAGAGGGGGATGCAGAGAGTCCCACGTAGAGCGGGGATCCCGAGTACTCAGAAGCGCTGGCATCAACGCCCGCCAATCAAGGAGTGGGGTCCACGTGGCTGCAGCTGAATACGGGAACCAATGCGTGAAGGGACGCGTGCTGCAGCTCCACGCACCCCACCGTGGGAGAACCGAGGCAGGGCCAACAGAGCTCGTCGGGGCAGGCCGTCCTACGCCGGGGAGGGGGGTAGAGGCCACCGAAGCGGCGGAGCTAACACCGGCTCCGGATGTGCCAGAGAGGGGGCCCACCGTAGCTGTACCATACAGCCCACCGGGTAGGAAATCGAGGCAGTAGAGGTCGCCGGGACAGGCCATCTAATGCCGGGGAGGGGTGGTGGTGGCCACCGTAGTGGCGGAGCTAACATAGGGGGCAGCCGAGCTGGCGGGATTGGCTCCGGATGTGCTAAAGAGGGGGATCGCCGGAGCTGTACCGCGAGCTTGGGGGAGGGCCAGCCGACCAGGGCGAGCTGCTCCTGCGTCCAGCCAAGGTAAGGGCGAGAAGGAGGGGGAGGAGGGGGGGGAAGCCGAAGAAGGTGGTGGAGGAAGCTAGGGACAGCCGTTCGGGGGCGCCACCCGAAGTAGGGGGCAGCTGTCCCCCTCCGCCGCATGAGGCAGCCTGGCCGACCGGCTCCGCCACTGGGGAAACAACAGCCGCGGCTGCCGAGGGATCGACAGCCGAATATGAGGAAGAGGGACGCAGCTCGGCACCGAGGCTGCAGGTCGCGGCGAGAAGAAGACCGGGGGAGAACGCCCAACACCGGCGAGCAAAGCGGTCGTCCACGCGGGCAGATACCGGGGTGGGGGCATCCCAATAATAGAAGGGAGGGAGAAGCGGGGGAGCCGACGACGGAGACCGAGGTGGGTCCAGCCGGCCTGGGTCCTTCCGACCTGACGGGGGAGGCGGCCCGCCGAAGGTCCAGGTCCGCCGAAAGGTGAAGGGGCGGGGGGATAGGGGGATATGGGAAGGAGCGTCGACTGCGACCGCGACGTCGACGGAGGGCGACATGGGCGGACGGCGGCGCCGACTGGCTGGAGGGTGGAGGGACAGGATCGGGAGGGGAGGGGGCGGACGGCGGTGGGGGCCAGGAAGGGATAGGGGGGAGCAGGTGGGTGCGGGTTGGGGAAAAAGCATCAGAAAATTTATATATATATATATATATTTTTTATATATATATATATATATATATATATATATTCAAAAAAGCATCAGAAAAAGCATCAAAATATATATATATATATATATATATATTCAAAAAAGACAGAATATATATATATATATATTCAAAAAAGGCAGAATATATATATATTCTGTCTTTTTTGAATATATATATATATATATATATATATATTCAAAACACTCCCCATTTTATTCCCAAAAAGAAAGCTGGAACTGTACAAGTATACCAAAAAGGCAGAAGAAGCCTATACATGTATACTAACAAAAGGAGGCAAGGAGGGGGACCAGAGGCTAGGCCCTGGAGAGAAGGGTATTCCAAAAGGCCGTCTGGCCGTGGTTGCAGTGGGATCTCCGCTTGCTGTACTGTATGATCGTTTTCGCAATAAGCTGGTCCGCTGTGAAGTGTTGGCCTTCATATCTAGCCTTGTTGCGGTTCTTCCAGAGAACCCCGATAGTGGCAGCTGCCACGATCTGGTGACCGTACGACGTCGCTCCCCAAGCCGCAGCCTGATCGATGAGGCTCCTGCTCCCCGGATGCAGCCTGCAGATCTGGGAGATGGCGTTCCAAACACAAACCGAAAGCTCGCCCGTACAGAGAATGTGGTCGGTCGATTCCTGATGTCGATCTATGCAGCAGGTGCAAGCTGAGGCAAGACTAAACCGATGGAGTTGAGAGTGTCGTCGATGGGGAGGATCTTCCACAGGGCTCTCCAGATGATGAATGACCACTTTTTGGGGATACATGTCTGCCAGAAGGGGGTGATGATAGTGGAGGTTGGGTTAGTCGTGCTGATGCCCTGTGCAATTCTCCTGGCAGATTTGACCGAGAAGGAGCCCGAGCTGTCGACATTCCACCGGATCTCATCCGCGTCGATTCCGAGTGTAACGCCGTACTGGCAAATGCGGTCCACTGCCTCCTGACCGGCCCATTCGAGGATCGCGTCCCACCTCTATGTATTATCGGTGTGGTCCCACATGTCCTTATCTTACAATCCTCGTGTCTCTCCGTGGATATAAGGAGAGTATCACCGAGCCATCGTTCCCGGAAGGCCAACGACTCACCGTTGCCCACAAATAAGCGCATCTCGGGATCGGCCAGAGAGCGTCCGATCAGCATATGTCTCCACGCCGCGGAGGATCGACTATTGGAGATGGACAACGACGGGTGGGTGTGCTTGAAGTATCTGGCCTGCATGAACCTGTTCCAAAGGTTCTGAGAAGTGTGAAGCTTCTACCATAATTTCATCGAGAATGCTTGGACAATGATAAAAAGTTTGGTGAAACCGAGGCCTCCTTCGTCGGGGGATTGCGCCAAAGTGTTCCAACTGGCCCAATGGTGTTTGTCGTGACCATCGTTGTGGCCCCAAAAGAAGTTGTTGAAGATGCTCTCGATCGATGTCAGGACTTGTTTGGGGGGGGGAGCAAGCTGCGAGGGTGTATATGGGAATGGATGTGAGGACATATTTGATGAGGATAATTTTGCCTCCTGGGGAGAGAGTTGCATTGTGCCAACCATGGAGCATTCTCCTGATGTGATTGATGAGGTCCGCAAATATGCCTGCTTTAGATCTTCCGTATACGAGAGGACAGCCCAGATAGTGGAAGGGGGGTTCTTGATGGGGTATTGTCAGCCCCTGTTTTTCAAATTTGGTTTAATTAGCGTAAACTAGATGTTAATGACCTATTTTGCTTTAAAATGATTTGTAATAATTATTAGGAATTTTTCTAGAATTTTTAAATAACTTTTAAATAATTTTTAAGTCAAAATATATCATTTTGTAATTATTTGAAATATTTTAATATCACTTTGTAATATTTAAATTTGTTTTTATATCAGTTTACAAATATATCAATTGTTTTAATTATAATTTACAAATGTTATTTGCAAACTGTTAGGCATTGGGCTTTCCTGTAAATCCCCAAAATTGGGGGGGCTTTCCTGTAAATCTGCCATCACCTACCCCCGACGACTGGCCAGCTGCCCCGACGACCGACGACCCCTTTCTCCGCCTTTCCCGGCCAACCTAACCAACTTCGACCGACCTCCTCCCCTCTATAAATACTCCCCTCGTCGAAACCCTAACCCTAGACTAATTTCTGACCACCACGACCACCGTCTCCCCCACTTCTTCTTCGTCGAAACCCTAACTCCGGCCGCCCCCCCAGCGCTACCTCTACAGCCGCCTACACCACCCCCAACCGCCACCACCTAGATCGCCGAGGCCAGACGAGTGCAGCGACACCCGAGCGCCACGACGACGACGCCTCTAGCCGCCGTCAGCACCCTCCACAACCCCTAGCTCGACCGGACACGTAGGTAACAGCTCTAAAAACCGTGTCGTGCGTGTCCCAATCTTATCTGTGTGATTCGCCTGGACACGACAACTCTAGTGGTAAGGTTGGACACGTGTTTACAGTGTCGTGCATGTCGTGCTGGGCGCGGACGCACGACACTGGGTCAGATTCTATTTGCTCGTGTCCTGAACAGTCTGGACACGAGCCGAACTGTTATTTAGGCTAAGGGTTAGCGGGTTTAGATTCGTGCTATCGGGTTTAGACCCATTAACCTAAATCTAACCTAAAACTAACCCGAACCTATTTCCTAACCGATGGC
This sequence comes from Iris pallida, assembly GCA_029216955.1. Classification (NCBI taxonomy): domain Eukaryota; kingdom Viridiplantae; phylum Streptophyta; class Magnoliopsida; order Asparagales; family Iridaceae; genus Iris; species Iris pallida. Next base: position 3,248,808 of record JANAVB010027199.1, read on the forward strand.
TCGAGCTGACCCCCTGGCCAGCCCGACCACGCCTAAAACTCGACCCCCCCGGGCCGAGTTCGAGCCCCCTTTCCTTGTTTTCTTTTCTTTTTTTTGTTTTTGTTTTGTTTATTTTATTTTATTATATGTATATATGTATTTATATATATATGTATATATGTATATATGTATATGTATTCATGTATATATATATATATTATTATATATATACTGTTAGATATGTATATATACAGTATTTGTGTATATATATATATATATATATATTTTTATATATATAATATATATATATATATATATATATATATATATATATATATTATATTTAGTGTTGTGTTATATATATTCATATATGTGTATATATATATATATATATATATATATATATATATATATATATATATATATATATATATATATATTTATTTATATATATATATATATATATATATATATATATATATATATATGTATATATATATATATATATATATATATCAGATTCTATTTGCTCGTGTCCTGAACAGTCTGGACACGAGCCGAACTGTTATTTAGGCTAAGGGTTAGCGGGTTTAGATTCGTGCTATCGGGTTTAGACCCATTAACCTAAATCTAACCCTAACCTATTTCCTAACAGATGGCTCGGGTTGACCCCCTGGCCAGCCCGACCACGCCTAAAACCCGACCCCCCCCCCCGGGCCGAGTTCGAGCCCCCTTTCCTTGTTTTCTTTTCTTTTTTTTGTTTTTGTTTTGTTTATTTTATTTTATTATATGTATATATGTATTTATATATATATATATGTATATATGTATATATACAGTCTGGACACGAGCCGAACTGTTATTTAGGCTAAGGGTTAGCGGGTTTAGATTCGTGCTATCGGGTTTAGACCCATTAACCTAAATCTAACCCGAACCTATTTCCTAACAGATGGCTCGGGTTGACCCCCTGGCCAGCCCGACCACGCCTAAAACCCGACCCCCCCCGGGCCGAGTTCGAGCCCCCTTTCCTTGTTTTCTTTTCTTTTTTTTGTTTTTGTTTTGTTTATTTTATTTTATTATATGTATATATGTATTTATATATATATGTATATATGTATATGTATTCATGTATATATATATATATATATATTATTATATATATGCTGTTAGATATGTATATATACAGTATTTGTATATATATATATATATATATATATATATATATATTTAGTGTTGTGTTATATATATATATATATATATATATATATATATATATATATATATATATATATATATATATATCAGATTCTATTTGCTCGTGTCCTGAACAGTCTGGACACGAGCCGAACTGTTATTTAGGCTAAGGGTTAGCGGGTTTAGATTCGTGCTATCGGGTTTAGACCCATTAACCTAAATCTAACCCGAACCTATTGCCTAACAGATGGCTCGGGTTGACCCCCTGGCCAGCCCGACCACGCCTAAAACCCGACCCCCCCCGGGCCGAGTTCGAGCCCCCTTTCCTTGTTTTCTTTTCTTTTTTTTGTTTTTGTTTTGTTTATTTTATTTTATTATATGTATATATGTATTTATATATATATATGTATATATGTATATATGTATATGTATTCATGTATATATATATATATATATATATATATATATATATATATATATATTATTAGATATATACTGTTAGATATGTATATATATATATATATATATATATATATATATATATATATATATATATATATATATATATATATATATATATATATATATATATATAATATTTAGTGTTGTGTTATATATATTCATATATGTATATATATGTATATGTATTTATGTATATATATATTATTATATATACTATTATATATATATATATATATATATATATATATATATATATATATATATATATATATATATATACTGTATTTGTATATATATGTATATATTCTATATTTAGTATTTTCTTTATATATATATGTATATTTGATATATATATATATATATATATATATTCATTATATGTTTATATATCTAAATATTTATATATATTTATGTATATTAATTACTGCTTTTTATTGATTATGACCAATTGATGTCCAAGCCTAGCATGGGTTTTTGGGCCCAATTGTGTCTAATACATTCAGAGTCTATACAAGTCATATTGGACTTGATTCATGGCTCTGGGTCCTGTATCTGGACTTCGGTTCAATTTTGAATACATGGACAAAATAGTAAATAATTAATTAATTATTTTATAGAAACTGTTGCTTACTATTTTTGAATTTTTATATATATTTTAATACTGTAAAAATATGGAAAAAATTGTATTTAAATACTATGTTAATTTAGATAATTTATTATAATTTTTCTAGTTTTTAATAAGTAATTTTGGTATTTTATAAAAATAGAAAAACATAACATATTTTCAGTATATATATGTTTGCTGATTTTTAATAAATATCTATGAGGGTTTATAAATTCCAGAAAAATTAGTATAAATTTCGATAATTAATAAGGATCATTTTGGTACTTTATTTTATATAAAATAGAGCTTTTTGTCTATCTCAAAAATTGTTGGAACACAGTGTACAGTTTAATTTATTTATTGAATAATTACAACTTTCAATGTTTCGAGTTGTTTTGAGTTATAGATATGTTGGACCTCACCTCGCACTAGTGTAAAGGCCCTAAAAAGTTAGTTAGGGTATTGTGTCACCCCACACTGGTCTCCTATGCTAAAGTCATTATTTGGCTAGGTGTCCAGTCAGAAAGTCGTGTTGCACCACTAGTGTTTTAGTATTTAACTTAGTGTAAAAACTAAGTTTATGTATTTATTTCTACAGTAACGAGTCACCAGGCATCTACAGTATTTTTATCGCTGCTTTGCTTTGCTAAAGGTAAGTATTTCTACAAATTTTACATACTGTTACAACAATGAGCTGCGAATCCAACCATGTTAAATGCTGATCCTTGGGGTAGCAAGTTAAATCTTCACATGTTGTATTTACCTTCAGTCACTACCATGCTTAGAACAGTCTTTATATATCTCTCACATGATTAGAATCTGGGTTATGAGAAAACTGTTAGTAGAGTACGTGATCATGCCCCCTTCTCCGTACGTACGTACCGAGCAAGGTTGACATTTTATGTATACCTTGTCGTAGGCGCACCAGCTGTATTTGTACGTATGTACATCTATCGCTTGTTTACTTGTATGGAAGTACATTTTATATACTTGTGCCACAGTATATTTTATACCTATTGACGATCATGTACCTGCTACAGTTTTAAATATTACATATACATCTGTCTATGTGACATATGTGTCCTTGCCATGATAGAGTATGAGATGCCATGATTCCAGTTTATTCCTCTTATGTTTATTTCATGTTTCGTATATTAGTTTGCTAGAAACAGTACTTGCTCCCGTCCTGACAGGATAACATTGTAGGTATACTTACTGAGGAGGAGTTGCTCTGTGATTCATATTATGGAGTTACTGCCGAGGACCCGGCTTTATCTTACGAGGATGTACCTGCGGGAAAACTCGTCTAGTTGTCTATTTTCTTTGGACTTTTGAGAGTAGTCATGTACTTGACTACGTATTTTGTGACTGGACCTGTATCCAGCTTTACATTTCAGAACTTGTACTTGGACTTACTATTATATGAGATGACTTTTGTGTTTGGAGCATTTATGACTCTTCATTACATATAGAACTGTTAGCACATTTTAGTCTTACCTTGTTATCTTTAAAACAGCTTACTACGCTTTATCTCAAGCGTAGGCTGGACATGACTCGGCCCGGCCCAACAATTTGGGTAGCGGATCGTGACATATTTTTAGTGGTGGCCCATACAGGTCGACACTAAATTGTTTGGCTACGTTATTGTACCAAACATACCTGCAATTAGGAACGTAAGATAACTAGACAACACTAGGAACGACGCTTAGAACACCTAGAGGAATACTAGGATTGCAACATAGGAAACACATCATATGTTCGTTATTATAAATTGGATTTTCCTTGTTATTTATGATTGTTTACTTAAAAGAGTCCTTATAAGTCCTTTTTATTTATTTAGATGGTGCTCACCCGCTCATCCCAGTATACCACATCTGAGAATGGCACACTTCCTACCCAGTCGGTTGACCTGTTGACCGATGTACCTCCACCTACTATACTCCCCTACTCCACAAATCCACAAACCCAAATGCCTCCACCACCTTCCACATCACAGTCCCTGCAGGACCTGATACTCCCACCACCACCCATCACTATACCTACCCAGGCTTCCGTCACACTCGACGGGAACCAACTGCTCACTCTGATCCAGGGGTTCCTAACGACCCATCAGTAGCAGACCACCCAACTCCGTCAGAGCATGGAGCGTTTTGAGGAACGTACTGTGGTCCCACTACCTGTAGAGCCACGGCAGAGAGCGGGGACAATCAAGGACTTTATGGGTCTGTACCCCAAGGAGTTCTTAGGGACTGAGGGCATAGTAGTAGCAGATGACTGGCTAGAATCGGTAGAGAGGAAGCTCCTTGGAGCTAGGTTGCCGAATGACCTCCAGGTCGAGGCAGCGGGATTTCTGCTGATAGACTTGGCAGGAGTTTGGTTCCGGAATGAGCCGCTATACGCGAGAGGGAAGGCCACTTGGGATCAGTTCAAGACCCAGTTCAAGAAGAAATTCTTCTCAACCACCGCTAGGGTAGCCATGGGGCTACGATTCCAGAACATCTAGCAGGGAAACCATTCTGTTGACGAGTATGCGGCAAAGTTTAGTCGCCTGAGCCGTTTCGCTCCTAGTCTAGTTGCAGACCCTGAGGAGATGACGCGTAGGTTTTGCCATGGTCTAGTTCCAGACATTAGCATTCTTATAGTGGCGAACGGTACGACTGACTACTACCAGAGCCTAGCCGAGAGCGCCTAGCCGAGGTGCGTCTTCAGTCTTGTAAGAGACCGGCTTCTGTACACCTCGAGGGACCGTCCAAGCGTCAGGATTTCTAGCCGAGAGCGCCGACGGCGCACCAGCAGACATACCGTCCTCCCACACCACATCACCCGACCACGCCAGTTGGAGCCCCGGGACCCTGGCAGCAGCAGAAGGGAGCTATGTATTCTTTCTGTGTAAGACCAGGGCATGATTACTCCGTCTGCAGAAAGAGGTTGAAGGAGTGATTAGTTTGTGGGTCTGCCACCCATCAGCTTCGGGACTGTCCAGTAGCCAGGGTATCTAGAGGGCCGCTCCCGACTCAGCAACAGAGGTTTGGGCAACATCTGCAGCAGCAGAAGGGACCCCAGGGGAAGACTTATAGTCTGGCTCTTGAGCCGGAGCAGGTTTCGGAGCCAGATTATTTGGCTGACGTCATCACAGGTCATGTTTATTTGCATACTTTTCTAGCTCTATGTTTGTTTGATTCTGGTGCATCTCATAGCTTCCTGTCATTAGAGTTTTTGCATAAACACCACTTAGTAGCTACACCTACCGAGGAGATGAGTAGAGTAATGACGGAAGGCGGACCAGTTCCCATTAGAGCTATCTATAGATGCTCTATTATTATAACCGGGAGAGAGTTTAGGGGACGATTCTTTGTGATGCCACTCCCCGGGTATGATATCATATTGGGGATGGACTGGCTTAGCTATGCTCATGCAGCTATAGACTGTCATGAGGGTAGTATTCTGTTCAGTACCCCAGGCACGGTACCATTCAGTATCAGGAGGACAGGGCCGGAGATCAGCCTAGAGACGAACTGTTGTGCGACAGTTGGGGAGATAACACTGCCACACCCTATCATTAGGGATTTTATGGATGTATTCTCAGAGGATCTTCCTGGTCTTCCGCCTGACAGAGATGTGGAGTTCACAATATATTTAGTACCGGGTTCAGCGCCAGTATCCCGGGCTTGCTATAGAGTGAACCCCAAGGAGGCCGTAGAGATGAAGAAGCAGATTGATGATGTAATGACCCGCTCCGCCCTAGCGGAGCGTCGATTCAAACGGTAAGTGCAACGACTCAAATGAACCGTCGACCCGAAGAGTTGGCATCGACCTGATGAAGAATCGATGCAAGGCTTCCATTGGCTCGTCAAGATGAATCCAGACTTAGACTTTCAAGGGAGCGCTCGGAGTATCGCTCGGCCAATACGAACATCGCTAAGGTGGGTGGCTCCGATGAACCCGTCTCTGCTTAGCCTAGACACATAACAATACGGACACTATTGCTAGAATCGCTAGGCGTCAACACCGCGCATGGTAATAAATGAATGACTCAACGCACCTAGCTAAGGGAATAATCCCATCTTGCATGCTTGTTTAGAACATGGAAAAGAACTCGGCAAATATAGAACTCTCGCACCGTGCTCCACGCTCGTGCTAAGGCACAAGCTTACGTTCAAGTCCCTTAAGCGTTCAACAATGAAACAATGAATGGGTTACAACAATGAAACGAAAGACTATCGACATAGTCGCTCCGAGTAGAGTATAGCAACATTGAAAGACTTCGGGGCCGATGGGTCGCCAAGGCGACTCCCGCACGGAGAGTTGCATAATGTATAAATGAATGAATGAATGAATACGTGAAAAATGAATGAATGAACGAACAAGTGAAAGAAAGAAATGAAAGAGTGAATAAAAGATAAGACATGAAAGACGTTAGCGAAATGTATGACGGGCACGTGCAACGGGGCTCGCTACCCGCGCTGCACGGACGCCAACCTGGTCGATAACGCATTATGGCTCAAAGACAGCCGTTAAGTTAAATGATAAGTCAATCCGAAATGGTCGTGGACAAACGGCACGGGCGATGGGGGGAATACCGTGACCGTCATGAGGAATGATTCTGCGGCACGGGCGATGGAAGGGAATACCGTGGTCGGCCTAGGCGGAATCAGACATGGGGCTTACGGGCTGCTTTGAGTGGGGGCTCGGCCACTCAAAGAGACGTAATGCCATGCATTTTAAGAGACTATCAAGGTGTACCAGCCATCACGTTTTGATAAGTGAGAATGCCCACGTGATATGTCCAAAATGGCTTGTGATGCCAGTGACCCATACATGTAGATTAAGTGGACTATGCTGGTGGCAATCCGCGTGCAAGTCCTTGCATTGAAACAAGTAATCTAAGTTAACTAAATGAAGTGCCTCCTGAACATGCTTGAAATGTAACGTCCTGAACATGCTGGAAATGTAACATCCTGAACATGCTTGAAATGTAACATCCTGAACATGCTTGAAATATAACATCCTGAACATGCTTGAAATGTAACGTCCTGAACATGCTTGAAATGTAACGTTCTGAACATGCCCGAAATGTAACACTCCTCAACATGCATGAAATGTAACACTCTGAACATGCCTACGACGTATTAGATAACGTGCCTACGACATGCTAGAACATGCCCACGACGTGCTAGAACTTGAGGCAGGGACACGCCCTTAACATTGAATGTTAACATGAATCACGTTAAGTTATTACATGTGAATTGTTGACTAACTTGGTTTACTCTGGACAGGGAAGGCCGGACGGTAAGTATAGGTAAGTCGTATATGCATTTCCATGCGACACTTGAATTCGGCAACACGAGATAGGTTATGGAATATGTCATGAAACTGATCCTAAGGCAAGATTAGAAAGACAATAAATGATAGACGGTGCACAAAAGTAAATGGAACGTGTTTGGTAATGATAGCATTGTGGGTGAGCTAGCCTCCCCACCAGTGCATAACAATGTACTGATAACCCCACAGTCTGCTTGTAGGATGCAGGAGACGTCATCGGGTGCGGAGCTTCCCTCGAACGTGCTAAGGCACGGAGCTATCTCTGGAGTCTTGGAGCATTGCAAGGAGCTGGAGCACCATATACAGGACATAATGTATCAAAACATCGCCATGAATCATTCCATGTTGTAAGCCGTTTGGCACGCCTTTTATGTTTCAGAGAGAAAAAGAGCTTGAGAGACTTGTAAACTCGGCCTAGCGCCGCTTGTAAACTTCTTGAATATCAATAAAGAGTTTGAATTCGCTTCTACTTGTGTTCATTTACTTTCCGCTGCAAATGTGGAAACTCTGTGCGACTCAGTAGCCTAGCTCAAATCGGCCGTTTCTGGACTTGGCCTTGCACGGGCGCAACCTAGGCCCGTGCGGCATCACGCCTTAGCGAGGACGATCGCTCCTACGGAAGCGGGGCGTGACAGATTGGTATCAGAGCATGGCTTTACGTCCTTGGACTTCACGTCGATTTCTCTGTTTTGAAAGCTCGTCGTTGGAAAAAGAAGTGTACGCTCACTCTTATTGTGCCTTAGGATGTTCCATACAATAAGTCTAATATTTTCAAAAGCTCGTTCAGGCGTTCAATCGAACGCATTGGTAGGCTATCGCCGAATGCATCGGTAGGCCTTTGTGCCGAACGGTGTCAACTTGTCTTGAATGAAAACACGTGCTAAAGTTAACATGTCGCGTGCGTGCCTGACTAGTCTTGCGTCGACCTAGCAAATGAGCGTGCAAACTCGAATATAGTCTGCACGAGATGGTTATGCGGCACAACTTAGTCCACGTGTCGCGCACCTCGACTTTTTGGTGCAATCGAGTTGCGAGCGATATCAAGTACCACTCGGTCGGGAACAAGCTACACTTAGAGTGTATATCGATAGGAACGATATCGAGTTCACTCTTAGGCGTGCAAGGAAGATTGATTTAGATTTTGAGGAACGGGCAAACGCACGATTGAACCTATCGATTGGGAATCGAATGATCTCTTGAGGATTTATAGAATGACTTGAACCCGAGTGGTGTATGTGATAGGTCTGGAGAAAAATAAGAATGGGTGTCGACGATTAGTTGAGTGGCTCAAACCCTGAGTGGTGTATGGACGTTATAGAAATTGTTCGAGCAAGACTAAAGGATTTACGGATAGAACGAGTATGTCGGCAAGCGATGGTATCGTGCAAAGCCTTAGAACGTGTCACACTTAGTTAGTCGTGACTTCGAATGTCCCGAACGGGATGTCATTCGGACAACTTGTCAATGGGCAACGCAAGAGAAAATGACTCGAAACGATGAATGAAGATGTATGTCTTGATCGAGGAAGCTAGAGGATAGCACTTGTGATTTCGGATTGGGTCAAATGAAATGTGACTTGAGTTTGGAGAACGATATTGAAACTAGCTCGAGGAATAGCGATCGAACGTGATCTTAAATATCAAGAAAATTGTGGGATATCCATTTCGGACAATAGCATCAGTCGCACGACTCGAAATTGGTTGCAAAGGAAGATCGTCAGGTTATGCATATCGTCGATGGTATTGAGGCGTATCAAAGATCGATATGCGATAACTCGGGGGTACTCTGACTCGGCGAATGATGATCGTGAAAATGTCATTGTTCTGACGGATACTATACTCGGGATTTTGAAACGTGTCGAGGAAAATATAGACGTGGCTCGAGGATTTTCTGGTTGAATGAACGACGGTCGGACTATCGAGTAGAGATCTCGGCTTGGATGAAGATGAAATGTTTGGATTGCTTCGACGATAACCCCAACGTCGACATTCTTGTCTTATGCGAGCGCAACTCCAGCCTCGCACATGCGTCGTACCGATTAGGCCGATCACTCCGCGTGAGCGCTGGTATGGTGATTCATATAGTAGGGGTGATTGAACTAGTATGGCGTGGCAATTTGTGTGCTTCGACTTGTGGTGACGCGAAGGTGAACTTGAGAATGACTTGGTGTGCTTGATGATTGAATTTGAGGATTGCGTAGGTCCAATCCGCGTATCGCGAATGAATTAGTCTAGACGCAAGCATGAGTTACGCCCCGATGAGAATGATTATTCTGCGGGGGCGTTGTATGGTGATTCATGAACCACCGTGGATAATCGGACTCGCGTGAGATTGGGGCACAACATATTATCAAAGCTAGATGACCTGGTGATCGAATACATGAATTGGTTAGAATTGGTGAATTGAATGGAATCGAATATGTGCAACGATGTCTTGATACGAATTAGGTGATCGTGCTCGATGTTTAAAAATTTGAGTGACGCGAGCTCGGGTAGAAAACCCCGTACTACCGACTTTGGTTTGACCCTAGGATTGGGGTCAGTGTTGGCATTATTGTTGGAGAACTATGATTCCAATCCTGACATTGACTTAGCCTTGAGAAATGGCCTAGCGGTTAGGCGAGACGCCCTATTTTAAGTGTTTGTAATTAAAAGATTGATCTAAAGATTGACATGGATGGATTGAATGATGCAAGAATAGGAAACCCTGCTCACGAGATTCGGGTGACATACATATATTTCAGGGACGCCTGAGTATGTGCACGATGCGACTCGAGTGAGAATGACGAATTCTCTATCATGCGGCCTGGCTGAATGCATGTATTTTGGGGACACCTGGAATGCGTGCACGATCCAGCTAAGTGATACGTAGAGTTCAAGCATGACTTATGGAATGGAAGAGTGTCGAGAACTTGAAATTGTGTTAAAAAGAAAGGAATGATACTAGTACGAGCATGGCTCGGAATCAAAGAAACGTGTAGGCAGAGTGTGCGTGAACGACGGCGAGATTAGCCCTAAACCAGTGAATGGTATGGAATCGATATCGTACAAGTAAAAGTCGGTATAACGAATTGGACCATTGATAGGAAGATATACTCGATGATAGTGCACTACTTGGTCTTGAATCGGACGAAAATTACTTAGACTTGGTGTAGGCCTTTAAAAATGACAGTCACGCTGAGTTGATCAGGACAGAGTCAAAAGTTACGCTCAGTTGATCAGGACAATATTTACAAATCACGCTGGGGAGACAACTCATCATTTGTCAGAGAGTAATTATGACTGACAGCACAACAGTCGAAGAATGTCTCTTCGTATGCCACGTATGCACAGAATTCGAGAGATCACAGCCGTATATTGCATGATTTTCGAAATCTTCTTCAGCAAGACTCAACCTTCGTCAAGTTGGCGTACCAAAAGAGCTTCTTGTCATTTAATGCGACTGACAAAAGCAATCACTGCCAGAGATTTTGTGTCAGTCGAGGCACACTAAATCAAGACAGCTGGCAGTTCTATCCCAAGTCTGCGTGTATTTTGAGTTTTCCCTCAAATCTGCGTAGATTCTGAAGTTTTCTTCCTCAAGTCTGCATGGATTCTGAAGTTTTCTTCACCAAGTCTGCGTGGATTCTGAAGCTTCTTGCCCCAAGTTTGCGTGGATTTTGAAGCTTTCTATTCCGAGTCTGCGTTGATTTCGTCTTCAACAAGTCTGAGTGGATTTCATCAAATTGGAGTACATGGCAGCCATGCCACTGATCTCTCGCCTGCGTGTCCTGTAACTTGCACACGACTCATGAATGATTGCCATGTGTCCAACAGTTACAGGCCACATCCAGTAACTGCTCACAACCTTACGTATGTTAAATCCTGCGTGATTTTCAACTAAGCACAGGCTGTGAAGACAGTTATCTTTTCAGTTATTATTTTTGACTCTATAAATAGAGTTCTTTTTCTCATTCATTGTACAGATACATAGTTATCTACTGTCAAAATTTTGAGAGCTTTTCTTCTTCGCATAGTCCAAGGGATAAAGTGATCGTCTTCTAGATCAGATTCGTACAGTTGTAATTTTCCTAGATACACAATAAATAAAGGAATTTATTTATGGAAAACAAATTGGCGACTCTGCTAGGGAAAACCATCTTCTCTTCTGAGATGGCAACAACTCAATGCGATACTTCGTCAATCGGCTCGACGAAGAAGGTGATGACGATCCAATTCGATCAACTCGCCTATGAAGAAATGCAGCGGGCTAAGAGTGGTAAGCCCACTACAGCCTCCATCATCACTGCCAAGTCGAAGGGACACTCTGTCTATGTCCCTAAGAATCAGTTGGCAGCCAATGGTGAAGTCTCTGCCACAGTGTCTACTCCTAACACTGGCAAGAACTCTACTGCAAGCACGCACACTCTTGTGCGCTCGAAGATGACAGCAATCAAAGATCATGCTAACAGTATTGGCTCCTTAGCTAAATCTGTTCCAGTGTGTGTCTCCAAAATTAAAAGTCACGCTGACAGTACTGGCTCCTTAGCCAAGTCTGTTCCAGCGTGCAATTTTAACCTCAAAAGTCACTCTAACAGTACTGGCTCCTTAGCCAAATCTGTTCCACTGTGTATCTCCAAAGTTGAAAGTCATGCTGACAGTACTGGCTCCTTAGCCAAGTCTGTTCCAGCGTGCAATTTCAACCTCAAAAGTCACGCTGACAGCACTGGTTCCTTAGCCAAGTCTGTTCCAGTGTGTAATTCTAAAATCAACAATCACGCTAACAATACTGGCTCCTTAGCCAAATCTGTTCCAGCGTGTATTTCCAAAGTCAAAAGTCACGCCAACAGCACTGGTTCTTTAACCAAGCCTATTTCAGCGTGTATTTCATCTATGAAGAATAGCTCTTTAGCTATCTCTTCTTCTTTGCCAAGTTCTACCAGAACTGCGGGTGGTCTTCCACACAAAGTCCCTTCGAAAAGAAATAACTCTTTAGTTGTTTCTTCTGCTCCTGTAGTTTTTACTTCAGGAACAGCTTTGACTGACAATTTTGTTAGTCAAAGAAAAGGAGATGGTCTTTTGACTACTCTTCCTTCTGGACATTCTATGTCTCAAAACTTGAATGAGTCTAAGAAGAAACATTCCTTAATGTCTTCTTCTATGACTTCTTCGAATTGGGCACAGAATTTGTCTAGAAAAGGTCTGTTACCAACTCCTAATCAAGGGGGTGGTTTAACTCTTCCTTCTCTGCAAATATCCTGATCAATGGAAGGAAAACTCCATGTTTCCAAAACCAATATGTTACCTCCAACTGATCTAAGAACAAAAATTAACACTTCTGGTGTTAAGAAACCATACCAGTTGGAAACAAGGATAAGAGATCCAGATGCAGAGTATGCAAGAAACTATGTGGCTCATATTAATCATTCTCTATATAATCAAGAGCCATCAAGACCCAAGAACAGGAAATATACTCCCCAATCTTCACAAACAGATTTACGAGAATATCTTCAACAGAAGAGAAGAAGTGATTCTGTGTCAAAGGACCATACTGAATGTGACTTCTATCCAAGAGTCATAATTCAATGCAGATGTCAATCAATGGCTCATGATCATGTTGATCATGAATGTGACTTTTAGCCAAGAGTCACAATGCAATGCAGATGTCAAACAAAACGACAATCTGTCTTCAATCGGATTCAGTGTGAACCTATGCCTGATGAAGATGAGCCTTTGTTTGCTTCTGTCAATATGACCTCTCGGGATGCTGGGGGTAGAGTTGATAGTCCAGATGGAGTATATAGAAATACCAGAGCAAGAGTCCTGGCCTCTAGTCAAAGAAATTTGATCTCTGAAGATGATTCTGTATTCCTTGGAGAATCTAACTTCCCACCTCTTCCTACTGGGGGTAGTTCTCCTATAATTGACTTTGATGCACAAAGCAATGATTCAGAACAAACAACATCCACCAGTTCATCAATAATTCCTCATACAGTCACGACTTATATGGTTGATAGGAATACTGATGAACCTTCTTCTTCCTTGACTCCTCAAGATCAAAGAATTGCTTCTTTAGAATAACAAATGAAGTCTATGGCTGATACTATGAAGTCGATGTATGAACTCATGGCAACACAGATGCAAAATTGACAGACTGTACCAGATGCCATACCAACTGACACTGATATGAGTCCAGTACAAGTTCCTCCAGCAGTACAATCTAATACTCATGGACCAGCTCAACCAAACCCTAGTCCCTCTGGAGCTGGGGGTAGTGCTTACAATGTTGTTCCTCCTTCCAACTATTCTCTACAAGTTACAACTCCACAATCTTCTGGAGTTGTTAATGAAGAATTGAGGAATCTCAAAACTCAATTCGAGGCATTCAAACAGAAAGATGGTTTACAAAGGTTAGGCATCAAACAACCTTATCCGATAGAATAGAAGCAAGTATCGTATCCTCCTAAATACAAGCCTCCCACTATCTCATTCTATGATGGAACCACTTCTCTAAGTCAGTTCATTAATCACTTTGAAGTGATGACTGATCAGCTGCAACCAAGCGACGCCCTCCTTACTCGGGTGTTTGTTGGATGTCTCAAGGGAACGGCTTATGAATGGTATAGAAGTCTCCTAGATGGGAGCATTACCTCATTTTCCGGTTTCAAACAGATGTTTCTTGAACGGTTCTATGAAGGGCTCAATGACATGACTATGTCTGCTCTTATTAGAATCAAGCAGAAAAATAATGAAACTGCAGAAGAGTACATTGAACGGTTTCGAAGAGAAGCTCTGAAGATGCCTCTTGGAACTCCTGATGCTGTCACCATCGACACATGCAAATCAAACTTGTTGCCAATCATCAGCATGTGGACCGGATCCACTCAATTCCAAGACTGGCCTTCTTTCATAGTTAGTGCCAAGGCCGCAGAAATTAGTGCTGAAACCTTCAAAGGTTTAGGAGTGCAGATGACTCCTAAAAAAATAGGTCAAGGTACTAACAATAAAAACAATGCTCGCAAGGGAAAAGAAACTCTTGAAGTTAATCTTCATAGCAAAGATGCATCAACTGTTCAAACTTCTCATACAACTCAACAATCAAGAACACCTCGCCCCAAAGAAGAATACTCTTTCGATGACGACGATGTCCTTGGTATCTTTGAATGTCTGCTGAAAGGTAATAAGATACAATTACCTGAGATCAAGAAACCTGATGAAGCTGATAAAACAGATCATCCCAAATACTGCCCATATCACAGAATGCTGGATCATACAATTCGTACATGTTATGTACTGAAAGGAAAGATCCAAGAAATGATTAAATCTGGAGCTGTCTCTCTTACTCCAAAAGAGAAGACCGTCACCTCCAACGTCGTCTCTATGCAATTCGGAGATTTTCCTCCTCAACTCCTTGAAAGTGGGATCGTTTCTATTCCCAAGGCAACTCTTGACATAGTGAATCTTCCTTCTCTACAGTCTGAAGGATTAGTGCCAATCACTTTGGAAACTGGAGAAATCATGTGGATCCATCCTGATCTAGTGGCAGATTTTGACTCGCCTTCTCCTCAAAAGACTACTTCTCGAAAGTCCAAGAAGGCTGGAAAGATTAAGTCATGTCATATGACTTCTCTTGGATCTATTCCTGACATAGAGCCAAAAGAGAAAGAAGAAGCACTTGTTAGTGCTACTCGAACGGGAAACCTTATCTAAAGGATTATTGTAGGATGTGGAAAATTATGACACGCTGTCATTTTTATCCATATGCTTAAAGACAGATGTCAGTTGAAGCCATACGCTCATTCAAAAGCCATACGCTCAGTAAATATTTTATTATTTACTGAAGTGACAGCACAGCATATGTTTAAATGAGGAATGAATCTGACACTTCATCTTTCGTGCAAAGACAGCTGTCACGAGAAAAGTAACCGTCGTATAAGTTTTCGAAGAGTCGGTTTTGTCTTTTACGAGGACAACTCAGCAGCCTTCATAAATGCAAAAGCCATTATTCCTGTCAGTTTTGACAGTCTGTCAGCCGTCAAATCCGCAGTCACGACGCTCGAAAAGATTTTGTCAGTTATGGGAAGATATGGTGTACCAAAGAAGATTGATGATAGCCACATGGCCACTTCTTCAGTGAGCGTATCAACCTCACATGACTCCTTCTTCACATAGTCAAGTGAGCGTATGGACCTCACATGATTCCTTGCTAAATAAGCGAGCGTATGACCTCACATGACTCCTTGTCCACAAAGTGAGCGTATGGATTTCCTATGGCGCTACGCTGTCCAAGTCAGCGTATAAACTCTTCTTCAACGAGGCAGCGTATTACAGCAACCATAACCAGGATTACAGTCAACACACGTTCTCACGTGTCCTGTACCAGTTATCCACTTCTCTAGAAGTTATGCAACGTGGCATCCAGGCCATCAATCTCTCCTGAACATGCTCCACTACTTTCAACCGCACGCTAATGTGTCTCCATCAGAATTCGCCACGCGTCCCTGCAGTTATGCACACGTCAAGTAACTACCTGAGCGTATGCTTAAGGACAGTTATGCTGAACTCTATAAAAAAGAGTTTCTTCACATTCATCAGAGACTACAAGTCATTTTCAGAGAGAACAGAGAGATTGCCCAGTTGCTGTCCAAGTTCTTCGAAGTTCGAGTTTTCTTCATCGTATCGTCCAAGGGATAAAGTAATCGTCTTCTAGATTAGATTCCTACAGTTGTAATTTTCTCAGATACAAAATAAATAAAGTGAATTTATTTATGGAAAACAAATTGGCGACTCTGCTGGTGAAAGCTGTCTCCTCCAATGAGATAGCAACAACTCAATGCGATACTTCGTCGATCGGTTTGACGAAGAAGACGATGGTTGTACAATTCGACCAATCGGCTTATGAAGAAATGCTCAAGGCGAAGGAGGGCCGCACTGCTTCCTCCGCTCTTCCTGTTGCCAAGAAGAAGGGACACTCCGTCTATGTCCCTAAGTCTTCTGCAGCAATTCGAGACGCTTCTGTCACTTCTCATGCTGACAAGAACACGTCTTCAACTTCCATGAAGCACACTTCGGCTTCTCTGAACACGGCAACAGTGGTTTTCCCTAGTCACGCTGACAAAATTGGTTCTTTAACCAAGTCAATGTGTTCAAAGAAAACCATCTCTGGACATGTCAAAGTCCCTTCTCCTTCTATTCTTACGACAGCAGTCGGCTCTTTAGCCATTGATGACTCTGAGCGTATGGCATTCAAAGGGCAGCGTACGGCAAAGGTAGCGTACAAAAGCCAACATCAGGCAGCGTACGCTGAGCCAAAGCCAGTGTATGCTAATAAAAAGGCAGCGTATGACCAGAAGTCCAAACTGAAGTCAGCGTATGCTAACAAATACAGTCCTTTGACTGTTTCTGAAAATTAGATTAGGGGTTCTCTTCCACAGAACATACAAATGATTTCCCCTCAACTTGCACATCTTGTGCCAACCAAGGAGAAAGACTCTTTAGTCAACTCCTCTACTCCTAAGGTCTTTACCTCTGGAGTTAATTTGACTAGTACTCTTACTAGATCAAACAAAGGAAAACGCCTTTTGGCTAATTCCTCCAAAGATGGATTATTACCGACTCCTAGTCGGAATAATACTCATCTTCCTTCTCTCAAAATTTCTCGGTCTGAGAAAGGCAAATTACAAGTATCCAAGACTGATATTAGAGTCAAATCTCCCACGGATCTTCGTAATAAGCTTAATCAGAATCGGTTCGGTTCCACTGAGACAAGTACATTAGACCCTGATGCAGAATATGCCAAGAACTATGTGGCTCAAATTAATCAGTCTTTATACACTCAGGAACCAAGAAGACAGAAGAACAAAAGACAAGTTTCTACACAAAAACTATCTTCAAATACTTCCCAATCTGTTCCTACAGATCTCCGAGAATATTTGCAAAATAAACAGAGAATTGACACTCCATCTGGCTATGACATTGCCCATATTCGCCATGAAAAGCATGGTTGTGACTTCCAACCTCGGATTGTCATCCAATGTTGTTGTTCACCAAAAAGACAATCTGTTTTCGAACGGATTCAATATAAACCAATGTTGGATGAAGATGAACCTCTTTATGCTTCTGTCAACATGACTTCCAGAAACATTGGGGGTAGCATACGGTCTGATGCTATATCAGACTTTGAAGATGGTGTTTATCTCGGCACTCGATCCAGGACCGGAGCCTTGACCAGAGCCTCTTCTTCTTCTCATCCAAGTGGCAATCCAGAGATCACAGAAGACTTCCTTGGAGAGTCTAATTTTCCAGTATTGACTCCTGTAAAAAGCCCTGGAAAAGATACTGATTCACACATTGATGATTCAGAACAGACTGTTTCATCATCTATTCCTCGAATGATTACCACTTACATGGCAGAAAGTGATCATGAACCTTCGACTAGCAATGAGGCTCATGAACAGAGGATTTCTTCTTTAGAACAACAATTGCGAGCTATGGCAGATACATTGAGTGCTATGCACACTCTAATGCAGGCTCAACAACAGACAGCACCACCAGTGGTATTAAATACCCCTGTTGTTCCAAACCCTGAACCCTCTACTATTCCGGGGGTACAATCTAATATCCCTGTACAAACCATACCAAGTCACTCTGGAGCTGGGGGTGGTACATATGCTGCAGTCCCTCCTTCCAATTACACTCTACAAGCCACAACTCCACAATCTTCGGGAGTTGTCTCTGAAGAATTGAAGAATCTCAAAACTCAATTCGAGGTATTCAAACAGAAGGATGGTTTACAAAGGTTAGGCATCAAACAGCCTTATCCGATAGAATGGAAGCAGGTATCGTATCCACCAAAATACAAACCTCCGACCATCTCTTTCTATGATGGGACAACCTCTCCAAGTCAGTTCATTAATCATTTTGAAGTAATGACTGATCAATTGCAACCAAGTGACGCCCTCCTTACTCGGGTGTTCATTGGATGTCTCAAAGGAACGGCTTATGAATGGTATAGAAGTCTCCCTGATGGGTGCATTACCTCATTTGCCGGTTTTAAGCAAATATTTCTTGAACGATTCTACGAAGGGCTCAATGATATGACCATGTCGGCCCTCATAAGAATCAAACAGAAGAATAATAAGACCACTGAGGAATTCATTGAGAGATTCAGAAGAGAAGCCCTCAAAATGCCTCTTGGAACTCCCGATGCTGTTACGATCGACACTTGCAAGTCGAACCTCTTACAAATTATCAGTATGTGGACAGGGTCCACTCAGTTCCAAGATTGGCCTTCTTTCATTGTCAGTGCCAAGGCTGCCGAGGTCAGTGCTGAGACTTTCAAGGGTCTGGGGGTACAAATGGCTCCCAAAGAATCAAATCAGAGTGCTAGCAATAGTACTCGACCCAACAATCGCAAAGGGAAAGAAGCTCTTGAAGTCAATCTCCAAAACAGTAGTCAAGAGGTAAAGACTACCCAAGCTACTTCAGCTCCAACAAATCAACAACAGAGATCTCCTCGGCCGAAAGAAGAATGTTCTTTCGATGATGACGATGTTCAGGGTATCTTTGAATGTTTACTCAAAGGTAATAAGATTCAATTTCCAGAAATTAAAAAGCCTGATGAAGCCAATAAAACAGATCATCCAAAATACTGTCCATATCATAGAATGCTGGGTCATACAATCCGGTCTTGCTATGTATTAAAAGGGAAGATTCAAGAGATGATTAAATCAGGGGCTGTGACATTAACACCCAAAGACAAAACAGTCACAGCAAATGTAATTTCAATGCAGTTCGGTGACTTCCCTCCTTTAATGGTAGAAAGTGGGATTGTTTCTATCCCCAAAGCAACTCTCGAAGTTATAAACATCCCACCAGCACAGAATGACGGACTTGTTCCTGTCACAACTAAGAAGGGAGAAATCATGTGGATTCACCCAGACTTAAAAACAGAGTTTGAGACGTCTTCCTCTTCTCCTCGGAAGATTTCCTCATCTAAAAAGAAGTTCGGGAAGACTAAGTCATGCAATGTGACTTCTAGTTTCACACCCAATTTTTATCTAACCTCTACTTTCATCTCAGCAGGAAATTCACTTTCTACGAAAATAAAATCTGTACCTCAAATTGAAGATAGGTACAAACCTGCTTTTCATTTATACAGTTCACAATATCGTGAATTGATGGCGAAAATGGGTTATGATCTAGCCACTGCCCCAGGTTTGAACTCAGGCAAGGGACTCCGAGCACCTTTGGCCATCACCATGAGACATAATCAATCTTGTGTTGGCCTTGGTTTTTGGAATGAAGCTTTCATCAAACATAAAAGAACCAATAGCAAAATAAAGAATTGCAGCATGGTTTCCATAGACCTTGAACCAGAATCTGAAGTTGAAGTTCATGCTGGAACTCGCTCAGGAAAAGTATATTTGAAAGATTATGCTAAAGTTCCTGAAGAAATTTCTGACGTTCCTCCGGTTACAGCTTCAACTCCAGTCTCTACTGAAGAGCCTTTAAATGTTCCTGTTAAGACAGTTCCTTCTAAACCAACAGCAGCTGACAAAGGCAAACAATAAGTCCGCTTCGACAAACCATTGAAGAAGTCATCTCCTACAGGACTTGAAAAGCCTTATAATTTTGATATATTGGCTCAACTAGCCAATACCCCAGCTAAATTATCAATCTTCGAGCTCTTACGCCTCTCTAAAGAGACTCGAGAAACTTTAAGGAAGCACTGCTGCAAGTAGAAACCTGCTTAACTCTTCTCAAGAAGTTGGAAACAGGACCTGTTTCTCATTGCCATAATGTATTGGAATTTATTCCAAACATTACTTTTACGCAGGACGATATGCTGCTAGAGGATAATCGACATGATCATCCTTTATATCATATAGGATATATTGATTCTATGAAGGTTGATCGTTTACTGATTGATCCAGGATCCGCTCTCAGTATTATGCCAAAGGCTATGTTAGATGCATTGAAGATACCTGTGCATAGTCTCTCCAGCACTATCACTACCATCTTGGGATTCAATCAAGGAAAAAGTGAGCCTTTAGGCAAGATTCGCCTTAAATTTCAAATAGGCGATCTTCGTACTAAGGTTACTTTTTACATCATCGACAATCATGGTTGCTCATACAATGCTCTATTGGGGAGACCTTTCTTGCATGAACATAATGTCGTTCCTTCAACCCTTCATCAGTGCTTCAAATATGTTGATGATAATGGAGAGGTTCAAAAAGAAGTGGCAGATCTTTACCCATTCAAAGGAGTCGAAGCTTACTTCAATGACGCTCGCATGTACAAAGATGAATACTCGAAAGTCTTGCAAGCTATGGATAATGAAGATGAGATATCCAAAGTTGATACTTTTGTTATTCCTGTAAAAGGGCGTATCACTCCTCCACAGTCTGTTAGATCATCCGAAGAAGGCTCACTGATAATTCCGGTCAGTGGACGTACTACTTCATCATCTGCCCAGGGCTCACTGATAATTCCTGTCAGTGGACGCACTACTGCACCATCTTTCCAAGCTTCACAAAATTCGCTGATCATTCCTGTCAGTGGACTCATCACTCCCCCTCCATCTTCTCAGGCTAGATCAGATACTCTAGTCATTCCAGTCAGTGGATGCATTACTTATCCACCGTCTTTTTCAAGGGAGCTCACCTCTCCTGAGCCTTTTGTTATCGATCTTAATCGAAACAAAAATTCTAACTGTTCTTCTTCCTCCCCCTTTGTCATTAATTTGACTAAGTCTGATAAGGCTCAGCCTTCTGTTGTAAATACAGCATCTAGTATTAATGAAGCATCTCCTTTGCAGTATATTGATGTTTGTGGTTATGTACAAAGTTATTTACAATTGCTAAATAGCTTAGAGCCACTAACTATAGAGGTTGTTCAAGCTCTTCATACAGACGTATCATTAGACTCTATACAGAAATCATACTTTGTGGTCCCCAGTCGAAAGAAGGGAGAAAATCCAATATTTTTCTATAAAGGACCTCAGAATCCTCCTAACTTGGAAGAAGATGACATAAACGATAATACTGGAAGGTTACAACTGCGTCGCTACAGTCAACAATCCAAAAATATCATCAAAAATATGGGTTATGACTTTAGAACCAGTCTCAATAATGGAAAAGGAAGAAGAATGCCTGTTCGAATTCCTCCATTAAAATACGGAAGGACAAAATGTGGTTTAGGTTATATTGCTCCTACTTCTTTTATCAACATAGTCCATGAAGAGTCAAAATTCAATAAAGACGAACAATCTGAAGATGAACGATCTGAGTCTTCTGATTCTCTCTCTTGGGATTCTGACACGAGTGTTGGCGATCTTCATCGCTCTATTCTATCCATCAATATGGTCTCTGTTGATGGCCCACAAGAAAATGATGAAGATGAGGATGATTTTGAAATATCACCTGAATCAGAACAATGGGCTCAAAGATTAGATGATCAATGGGAATTCAGGTTCGAGCAGAGGGAACCTCCTACCGAAGATAAACTGATCCAAATTGATATTGGTGAAGAAGGTTCCCCTAAACCAATATTCATCAGTGAGAGTCTTTCAGAAATAGATAAGCAAGACATGATCAAGCTTATTCGTGATTATATCGATGTCTTCGCCTGGAGCTACGAGGATATGCCAGGACTAGATCCGAAGATCGCAATGCACAAACTCAATATCATGCCAAATGCTAAACCGGTCAAACAACAACAGCGACGATTTCGTCCAGACATTATGGATGCAGTTGAAGCTGAAGTCAACAAGCTTATGGCTTCTGGATTTATTAGAGAGGAACAACATCCTGAATGGGTGGCTAACATTGTTCCTGTCCTTAAAAAGACTAGCAAGATCCGAGTCTGTATAGACTTTCGCGATCTCAATGCAGCTTGTCCTAAAGACGAGTTTCCTCTTCCAATTACTGATGTCATGATCGACAATACATGTGGTTTCGAACGAATATCATTTATGGATGGGTATTCGGGATACAACCAGATCAAAATATTTCCAGATGATGAAAAACACACTTTCTTCAGAACGTCGATCGGTACATACTGTTATACGGTGATGCCGTTTGGTCTCAAGAATGCAGGAGCAACATATCAGCGAGCAATGAGCACTATATTTCGCAAACATCTCCGAAAAATAGTCGAATGCTATGTTGATGATATTGCAGTCAAAAGTCGATGAAAGGAGGATCATATCCAAGATTTGAAGACTATCTTTGATTTAATGCGTCAGCATCAACTTAAAATGAACCCTACTAAGTCCTTCCTGGGCGTCTCTAGTGGTAAATTTCTCGGCTTCGTCATTACCGCTAAAGGTATACACGTGGATCCCGAGAAGATCAAAGCCATCCAAGAGATGCGTCCTCCACGCACCTTAAAAGAGCTAAGAGGATTTCAAGGAAGAGTTGCTTATATCAGGAGATTCATTTCCAACTTATCAGGACGCTGTAGACCATTCAACAAACTTCTGAAGAAAGGTGTATCTTTTATCTGGAACGAAGAATGTCAAAAAGCATTTGATGACATCAAACAGTACCTCATGAACCCTCCAGTTTTGGTACCTCCCGTCTCGGGAATACCATTTCTTCTATATGTTCGAGCTATGGATCATTCTCTTGGTGCATTACTCGCCCAGAAAAATAAAGATGGTCATGAACAGGCCATTTATTATCTCAGTCGCACAATGACAGGCGCTGAACCGCGTTATTCTCCAATCGAAAAAGAATGCCTAGCATTAATGTTTGCTGTTCAGAAAATACGACATTATATTATCGGTCAAACAATTCATGTCATTTCCAGAGTGAATCCCATCAGGATTATGATGAAGAAACCTGGTATTCTCAACTCCAGACTAGCTAATTGGGGAATCTTGTTAGCCCAATATGACATGCATTATATTCCTCAGAAGTCAGTTAAAGGACAGGCTCTTGCTGATTTTTTAGCAGCTCATGCAGTCCCAGAAGATTCTAAATTATATGATGAGATTCCCGATAAAGTTCTGGATTCAAATCTGGTTTCTGAAGAAGTTCCTACCTGGCGTCTATTCTTTGATGGAGCATCTAGAATAGGTCCTAACGGCGATATTGTCGCCGGAGTTGGAATTGTTCTTGTATCCCCAGAGGGATTAACTATTCAGAGGGCTTATTCTCTGGATCAATCATGTTCAAATAATGTTGCAGAATACAATGCGTTGCTCATTGGTCTTCAACTCGCTAAACATCTGGATGTTCAATATTTAGAAGTTTATGGAGACTCTAAGCTTATCATCAATCAGATCAGAGGAACGTATGAAGTTCATCATCAAGATTTGATACCTTATCATCGAACAGCACTCTCTATGGCCTCCTCCTTTGAAGGTTTCTTTATTGAACATGTTCGACGAGCCTATAATGCAGAAGCTGATGCTTTGGCTAATCTTGCTGCTGTATTAGCCATACCAATCAGACGTCAGCAAGTGATAGTAGTTTATAACCGAGAACTATTCTGCGTCGAAAATAATCTGGCTTTGGCTTTTCCCCATAATCCAGATGAAGATTCTCTCAACTTTGATGCTGAATTAAAATTTGACAAAGTGTCCTTGTCTTCTTCCGATTCTACTATGGAATATGTCTTTTCCAACAAAATAGACACCGTAACTGAAGACTGGAGACGTCCGTTTCTGGACTTTGTGTTGTATGACATACTTCCTGATAACCCGAGTGAAGCAGCATCTATCCGGCGCCGGTCTCTCAGGTTCTATTATAATCATACTACGAAGACACTATATCGTCGAGCCTATGATGGCCTTCTCCTTCGATGCATCGCTGGTGAAGAAGCACAACAGATAATCCGTGAAGCACATGATGGCGTCTGCGGAGCTCACCAGCCAGGTCCAAAACTTCAAGATCGTATCCGACGTATGGGTTATTATTGGCCCACGATGGTAGCTGATACCATTCAATATGCTCGGAAATGTAAAGCCTGTCAAATTCATGCAGACTTTATCCATCAACCATCAGAGTTCTTACACCCAACAGCGGCATCATGGCCCTTTGAAGCTTGGGGCATGGACGTCATCGGTCCTATCAATCCACCATCATCAAAAGGACATCGGTTTATTCTAGCAATAACTGATTACTTTTCTAAATGGGCTGAAGCAATCCCGTTATCTGAAGTCAAGACTTCTAATGTTATCAACTTTGTCAAACATCATGTCATCTATCGATTTGGTGTTCCTCGGCACATTATCCATGATAATGGACCACAATTCGTCAGCCAGAAATTTACTCGATTCTGTGATGATCATCGGATTAATAATCTGGCTTCTACAGCATATAATCCAGCAGCCAATGGACTAGCAGAGGCTTTCAACAAAACAATCATCAAACTCTTGAAAAAGTTCGTTTCTTCCAACAAACGTAACTGGAGTAAAAAGCTTGGTGAATGTTTATGGGCTTATCGTACCACAGTTCGCAATGCGACCGGATATACACCTTTCTCTTTGGTATATGGGTGTGAAGCTGTTCTTCCCTTAGAGATTCAAATTCCTTCTTTAAGGATAGCAATCGCTAATGAACTCACTGCAGAGAACAATGATCGTCTTCGACTTCAAGAGTTGGAAGCTCTAGATGAAAAACGATTGTATGCGCAACAAAATATCGAGCTGTATCAAGCCCGAATCTCAAAAGCTTTTAATCGGAAAGTCAAAGTCAGAACATATCAAAAAGGAGAATTGGTCCTTACTGTCAGACGTCCGATGACCATGACACATATGAGCAAAGGCAAATTTGACGCGAAATGGGAAGGCCCATTCGTAGTAAACAAAGTCTTCTCTAATGGAGCATATCAGCTTGCCTCTATGGACGGGAAAGTCACAATGATGCCTATCAATGGCAAATTCTTAAAGAAATATTATGTATAAATAATATTTTCATTACTCCCCAGCAAGTGTAAAATCAAAAATTTATTTCTTCTCTACAAAAGCTATTTCGATGTCATTTTCCCCAGTAGAAACTGATATTCTACCATGTATCATTTTCTCAGAGAATTTGATATTTTGTCTTATTAGATTCCCAGTGGATTTAATAAAGATCTTGTATAGAAAATCATGTCCATATCACCTCTGAATTTTCTATCTCAGAAAATGATATCTCGTCCTTTTGATTTCTGAGTCTAAAAGATAAGTGAATAAAGGCAAAATAATATACAGCAGGAAGGATACATCATAAACAAAGTTTATTTGAGACAAATTCTTCAAGAAGTACATCATCATGGAAGATCACTAGTATCCCTTTCATACTTGGGACGAGGACCACATACATAATTAGCAAAAGAATTGAATACATCATTTTCTGACCGCATCAAGAACTGACAGGCAGTCAGCCTCATTGCTTCTTCTTCTTCTTCGGTTTCTCCTTGTTCGACCAAGAAATCCAAGATATCTTTCGACAGCTTGGGAGCAGACGAGCTTTCGCCCGTCTCCTTCTTTTGTGAAGTCGAATGCTCTTTAGCATTTTCATCAACTTTGGAGACGACTTCGCCTTTCTTCGTGTTCTCTTCGGAAGACATTTTTGAATAAAAGAGAATAATGTGTGATCCTTCTACTCAAAGAGATGCTCTATTTATAGGCATATATTTGCCAGGATCGAAGGGACGTATTCTTTCCCGATATTCAGTTCATCCATTCATTTCTCACATTCATCCGACGTTTCACATGTTCATTAATACTTGACGGTTCGTCCGTTCATTTATTACATTCACTCGACAGTTCATCTGTTCTTTATTTCCTAACGGTTCATCCGTTCATAATCTTCTATCAGTTCATTAAGTGGGGATTCGTTATTGATCACGATTTCATAACCTCTGAATCAATTCCGAATCTACTTACTCATTTGTCATGTTTTGACCTCTGCATAGACATCAATCTATTTTCTTTCGAGTTCCTATATATTATCATGTCCATAATACCTCTGATAATATCATATACTCTAAAACAGAAAATATGATTTTATTATCTATCATGTCCATAATTCACCCACAAATAGAAATCATTGAGCATAGAAGAATTGTCATTTCCATTCCCATTTTCATAAAAAGTCTATTACATTTCTTAGACTTTCCTACAAATTATAATGGAAATCTATTACAAATCTTAGATTTTCATTCTATGTACAACTGAGATCTATTTCTTCTTGGATCTTCTCTGGCAATCTCGTTGTTTGTGGCAATTCCTGGGTGTCCAGCAGGAATCAAACTCTGGTCTTATCTCTCAGACGAGAGGAGAACCACAGAGTATGGCAACACGATGGCGTGTTGCTGCCAATACAGCGCGTGGAGGAACGGCGGCACCTCAAGCAGATAGGAATGTATCCAAACCTTGGGATACAATTCCTAGTTCTGCCGTGAAAGGAACTCTACTACCCGATTTCTAGGGGTAGAGTTGACTCCACCATCCAACTCTCGTGTATAAAGGCTCTTCCTACCATCTGAGGAAGACCCTTCTATCTCACGAAGAGTTCTGAGTTGTCTGATATACGCGTCAAAAGCGTATGAGCTCCCTGATGTAGATGTCAGAAGAATATTGTCCACAGCATCCATATCACCAATGCCAGTTCTGAAGAAGGTTTTCAGCCAAAACTCTGTAAGAAACAGTAAAAAAAAAATCAGTTAACAGAAACTGGCCAAACAAAGACAGATGCATTCTGTTCATTTCGGGAAGATGAATTTGTCCTTAGCAAACAAGAATTTCGATGCGTGTATATTGAACTTACCGCTGAGTTTGCTGCTAAGGATTGACAGATCCATGTCTGGTAGCGTGCACAGAGATTTGACATCAGACGACATGGCTTTCCTATTTCATTCTCATAGAAAATTCATTCTCAGAAGAGAGGAAGAAGAATGGGAAGATGAGTTTGCGTGGAGTTCATCCATCTATTTAAAGTATGGAGCATGAACCTATTCTTGGAAAGGATCCGCATGAATAGCGCTCGTAAACGTGGAATGAATGACACGTGTACTTTGGAAACCAGCACAGCCTTGGAAATATTCAAAGAGTGCTTTCCAAAACGTTGGAAGATAGCGTAACTTACGGGCTATTTATTGGTGCACGCTATTCATTGGTATACGTTATTTAACGTAAATCACAATATTAAAGGACAGCATAATTTATAGCGTAACATACGCTGATATACGCTATTCAGTGGCATACGCTATCTAGCGTAACTTACAACTTGGAAGACGACGTATTCTGCAGTTATTCATCAGTGCATGTTGGTTTTCAACACAAAATTATACTAAACAGAGAATTCTTGAATATTTATTTTCATTAAAGGCACTGATGGCCTTACAAAACAAAAAAAAAAGAGGGAAAGAAAGGGGTGCAACAAAGTCACGCTCTATTTTCCAGAGCGACTAAGCTTGACGCCTAACTCTTCTACGCTTTGGACCCCCATGCGGTGTAACAGAGCAACGAACATTTTGTGCTTCTCTGCGAGGCTCTGCCCATCAGAAGAAGAGGAGCCGTCCAGACCAAAGTAGCCCAAGAAATTCTTGGCTAAATGCATAGGGTCGTCCTTGAGCTCGATGACGACAGGTTCGGGTTCTTGGCCCCCAAAAGTGGGGTCACCATGGGAACAGAATCCCAACTTACGTGCTTCTTCTTCAGCAGCTTCCTTTGGAGTCATGGTTGCAAAAGATGAAAGTCAAAAATTAAATTCTCTCGGTTTATATAATAGAGCTTGCTGGCTGTTCATATTCTTCTATTAGATTCAATCAATCTCGAAAAATGAAGAGTCATCATGACATTTAATGAACTCATGCCAGCGTGTCAGGACTCATTCCCACTTTCTGTTCAAAGTAATTTCGAACTTTTGAAACTCATAAAGTTCAAAAACTTTGAAGGGGGTCTTGTAGGATGTGGAAAATTATGACACGCTGTCATTTTTATCCATATACTTAAAGACAGATGTCAGTTGAAGCCATACGCTCATTCAAAAGCCATACGCTCAGTAAATATTTTATTATTTACTGAAGTGACAGCACAGCATATGTTTAAATGAGGAATGAATCTGACACTTCATCTTTCGTGCAAAGACAGCTGTCACGAGAAAAGTAACCGTCGTATAAGTTTTCGAAGAGTCGGTTTTGTCTTTTATGAGGACAACTCAGCAGCCTTCATAAATACAAAAGCCATCATTCCTGTCAGTTTTGACAGTCTGTCAGTCGTCAAATCCGCAGTCACGACGCTCGAGAAGATTTTGTCAGTTATGGGAAGATATGGTGTACCAAAGAAGATTGATGATAGCCACATGGCCACTTCTTCAGTGAGCGTATCAACCTCACATGACTCCTTCTTCACATAGTCAAGTGAGCGTATGGACCTCACATGATTCCTTGCTAAATAAGCGAGCGTATGACCTCACATGACTCCTTGTCCACAAAGTGAGCGTATGGATTTCCTATGGCACTACGCTGTCCAAGTCAGCGTATAAACTCTTCTTCAACGAGGCAGCGTATTACAGCAACCATAACCAGGATTACAGTCAACACACATTCTCACGTGTCCTGTACCAGTTATCCACTTCTCTAGAAGTTATGCAACGTGGCATCCAGGCCATCAATCTCTCCTGAACATGCTCCACTACTTTCAACCGCACGCTAATGTGTCTCCATCAGAATTCGCCACGCGTCCCTGCAGTTATGCACACGTCAAGTAACTACCTGAGCGTATGCTTAAGGACAGTTATCCTGAACTCTATAAAAAAGAGTTTCTTCACATTCATCAGAGACTACAAGTCATTTTCAGAGAGAACAGAGAGATTGCCCAGTTGCTGTCCAAGTTCTTCGAAGTTCGAGTTTTCTTCATCGCATCGTCCAAGGGATAAAGTAATCGTCTTCTAGATTAGATTCCTACAGTTGTAATTTTCTCAGATACAAAATAAATAAAGTAAATTTATTTATAGAAAACAATTATTCCAAGAATTCTGAGGATCCTCTTGATATCCCTCCAGCTGATAAAGATGCTTCTAATGTTCCTCCTGAAGAAGAATCATCCACTGAACCTGTTCCTCCCAAGCGTACAGCTCTGGAGAAAGGCAAACAACAGGCTCGGTTTGATAAGCCAATCAAGAAGTCCTCTCCTCTTGGACTTCAGAAGCCTTATAATTTTGACATTTTAGCTCAGCTTGCTAATACTCCAGCTAGAATGTCCCTCTTTGAACTTCTACGTCTTTCCAAAGAGACTCGGGAGACATTAAGTGTAGCACTTCTACAAGCTGACTCTTGTCTTGCACAATTGAAGAAGCCAGATGCAGAACCTGCCACTTGCTTACATTGCAACAGTGTATTAGAGATTATCCCAAATATCACCTTTACACAAGACGACATGCTATTGGAGGATAATCGACATGATCGGCCTCTCTACTACACCGGTTATATCGATACAATAAAGATAGATCGTATCCTCATTGATCCAGGGTCTGCTATAAGCATAATGCCAAAGAGTCTGTTGGATGAATTAAAAATCTCTCTTCACAAGCTCTCTAAGACGGTTACTACTATCCTGGGATTCAATCAAAGCCGAAGCGAGCCTTTGGGAAAGATTCATCTGAAGCTTCAGATAGGCGATTTCAGATCCAAAGTCACTTTCTATGTGATCGAGATCATGGGATCCTATAATCTTCTTCTGGGGAGGCCCTTTCTTCATGAAAATAATATGGTGCCTTCTACTCTTCATCAGTGTTTTAAATACATTGATAGCAATGGAAGAGTAAAAAAAGTAGTTGCTGATATAAATCCCTTCCATGGGGTTGAAGCTTATTTCAATGATTCCTGAATGTACAAAGAAGAGTATACAAGGGTTATACAAGCTACGGAGAAAGAGAATTCACAAAGTGAGACCTTAATAATTCCTGTTAAAGGTCGAACTATTCAGCAACAATCTCCCAAACTCTCTGAAGAAGGTTCTTTCATCATTCCGGTGAGTGGACAGATTTCTCCGTTACCTCAGTCGTTTGCTCAAGACACAATGATCATTCCTGTCAGTGGACGTACTGCAATTCCTGCATCTCCACATATGAAACAGGATACTCTGCTAATTCCAGTTGGAGGGCGGATTATTCTTCCATCTCAAACTTCAAGGGAGCTCACCTCTTCTGAGCCATTTGTTATCGATCTTAATCGAAACAATGCTTCTTCTCGTTCTTCTTCTCCCCCTTTAGTCATTGACTTGGCTAAAATCTCTAAGGCTCAGCCTTCTCCCAATGTAAATACTGCTGCTTTTACATTTAATAAAAAGTCTCCATCTTTGTAGTATGCTGATGTGCGTAATTATGTTCATAGTTATTTACATTTGTTAGATGACTTGAACGCAATAACCATAGGGGTTGTACAGACTGTTCATACAGATGTATCCCTAGAACCTGTACAATCTTCATACTTTCTAGTTCCCAGCAGAAAGCCAGGAGACATTCCAATATTCTTCTATAAAGGGCCCCAAAGTCCTTCTGATTTAGAAGATGAAGACAAAAATGATGATACTGGAAGATTACAACTACGTCGTTATAGTCAGCAATATAAAGACATCATCAAAAATATGGGCTATGACTTCAGGACTGGCCTCAATAGTGGAAAGGGAAGAAAAATGCCTGTTCGTATTCCTCCTCTGAAATATGGAAGGACGAAATGTCGACTGGGCTATATAGCCCCTACT
Organism: Iris pallida; assembly: GCA_029216955.1. Classification (NCBI taxonomy): domain Eukaryota; kingdom Viridiplantae; phylum Streptophyta; class Magnoliopsida; order Asparagales; family Iridaceae; genus Iris; species Iris pallida. The sequence continues at coordinate 3,280,051 of JANAVB010027199.1, forward strand.
CCTTTTATCAATATTATCCATGAAGATCCCGAGTCTGACGAAGATAAGAGATCTGATTCTTCTAGTACTACTTTTGGGATTCCGATACGAGTATCGGTGACTTCCACTGTAACCTTCTGTCTTCCAATATGGTTTCTATTGACTGTTTTAAAAAATGATTCATACTTGACGGTTCATCCGTTCATCTGACGGTTTGACTGTTCATTAATACCTGACGGTTCGTCCGTTCATCTATCCGACGGTTCGTCCGTTCATTATAATCTGACGGTTAACCCGTTCATTCATCTAGTCTTTTGATTTCCGAGTCTAAAGATCATAAAAAATTGAGTTCAAAGATATTTTTATGTCTGAATTCTATTTTTTTCCAATCAGTATTAAACTAAGATTATTTCTGGTTTAATATTATTTGATAGAATTATAAAGTTCGTTTGTATATTCTATTCTACTGAAATATGTCATGTATTATTTACCTCTGAACATATTTTCTATGAATCTATCATTATCAAAACAGCAAAACTAAAAGTCAGATCAAGGATTTTCATTTACTTTCATTCCGGAATCAAAACATGAAATACAAGTGAAAGTGAAAATAAAAGAGGTTCACTCATTTGGAGTTATCAGCTCCCTAATACGATCTAGAACAGCAGTCAGTTTCTCTTCATGAGTTTTTCTAACTCGTTCTGCTGCTACAATTGAAACATTCTGTTCATCAAAAGTAATAATGGTAGACTGGCGACGGCTGACTTCTTCAATTTGTTTCGCCTGCATCTGTTCTCATTCCTTCTGAAGAGTCTCACAGCGTTCAACTTCAGAGATATAAGCAGTAGCAACCTCGGCTTGATCTGTTTCCATGACAGCAATGCGCTCTTGAAGACGAGCTAATTCTTCTTTCAATTTTTTCAGCGCTTCAGTCTTGGACGCTTTATCCTTCTCCAGAAGCTCTACTCTTTGACGAGTAGCTAATATTTCTTCGTCCTTTTCTACTAATTTCTCAGTAGAAGAGGCAAGAAATGCTTCAAGAGCTGCTTGTTGGGACTGTGCTTCATGCTCTAGTTGACTAATTTCAGTTGCAGTTAAAGATTGAAGATCTTCCTTCTTAGTCTCCCAGTATTTTCGGATAGTTACTTCCAACTCATCCAGGAGATGTTTGAAGAAGATGCACTGAGATTCACAACCAGCATGACGCAGCGCCATGAGAGGGAACTTAACCATAGTTCGAAGATCAGAAAATGGCATAGCTTCATCCTTCAAGAAACGTCTGGAATATGTATCTAGATATGAGTAAATGATATCTGAATACATTCCTAGAGTTCTTGTTAACCCAGTCTCAAATCCAGGAGTTGCTGTCATCATGGAAGAAGAAGCTTGAATATTCTCTATCCTCGGAACAGAAGTATGTGCCACCGGAGAAGTTAAGTGTGAATTCTCTTCATCGGCATCAGCCTGGATAAGCGGAGCATGAGTCGAACTCATTGCTGCAGCAGTTCCTACAGTTAAAGAAAAATGTAATCAGCATTTAAAGAAAAAAAAAAGCAGCGGAAACAGAATTTGAAATGAAGTTCTACCTGGCTGAGGTTCATACTCGGTATGTGGAGGGAGCTTTGCTTCTTCTCGCAGCCGGTCCATGATTGTATCCGATACCTGCTTTATATGGCTGCTTCCAGCTCCAGAATTACTGGGTGCTAGAGCGTTGTTCGGTGATTGAGCAGGTTCAGGGCTAAGTTCCATTCTGTTCCCCTTGACTTTGTCTTCATCATAAGGAGTAGAGGTGCCAGCATGCCAGTCTTCTCTTCCTTCAGCTTCTTCTTCTTCTTTGTCTTCAGGATGAGCTTCTGATTCAGAATCAATGATATTTACATCTTCATGAGTCTCTGGAACAATGACGATAGCAAGCCCGGTATTGGCTGCCGGTTCAGTTGTCTCTAGAATATCGGTTCGAAGAATGATATCTTGACAAACATTCTTTAACAGATCATCAGCAGCTGATAGCTCAGACGCCGGCACGTCTTCATCGCCTCTGGCCAAAGAAATGTTTTCTTCAGCTTGAATTTCAGGAACTTCTGACTGTTTGGTAGCTTCTTCCAGAGCTGTTGCTTCTTCAGAGTAATCAATCTGGTCATCCAGTGCTTGAATGACGCCTTCTGTCCCATGCTCAAATGGGATTATCCTCGTCTCTGAGGGTTCAATAGCTACTCCACTTGTGGTCGGAGCAGTTGTTTTCCTGAACTTGAACAGACTCTACTTCAGTATGTTCAGTTGAAGCTGTTACAAGGTGAATATCATCAGATTCGGTCTTCTCAGTAGAAGCTGCTTCATTGATTTCTGGCAAAACTCCTCCACTCATGATCGTTTCTAGGAGTTTGTTGCCCTTAATTTTGCTGACAGACTTCTTGACATATCTGCCTCTTGACTTCCTTATCAAAGGAGTGTCGTCTTCATCAGTCTCTTCGTCTTTATCAGCGGCATCGTCCTCATCAACCGAGATACCGCCTAAAGATGATGTAGCAGTCACTGAGACTCCTTTCTTCTTTTTCCTAGATGTTGGAGACTTAGTACTCCTCTTGGAGATAGTCTCAGATTCATCGCTTCTCTTCCTCTTAGAAAGAGATACGAATATAGGGGGAAGAACTTCATCAGGAAAATTTCCCTCCTGAAACAATTCATACAAAGGTTTAACCTCAGTTGTTTCATCTTCGGGTTCCGGAGGGAAATGTTGAATAACAATCCTCTTCTTTGACCTCTTCGATTCATCCTCTGCAACAAAGGTCTTCAGATTGAAATTCGGCCTAAAAGTGCTCGACGACACATAAAAGCGAGCATATGTATAAAGCATCTTTGGCCCCGAGCTAGATAAAGGATTAGGCATAGAGAATACAACTTTTGTATCCCTAGCCGTAAAATATCTCCAAGCTCGAGCTCCGTCGACAAGCCCTCCACGAGCAGATAAGCAAGAGGTGGCACTTCCAACGTGAAGTTGATCATAACCGAATTGCCTGGCAAATCGGCTTGGTAAATATGGCTCTAGATACGCCATTTCTTCATGACGATACACTAGATGGAAAGGCCGTATCCTCTGCAACCACTGAAAGGCTACATCGTCTAACCTGTTCCCCATATCTCCGTCCATCATGTTTAAGGGCATGCTCTCATAGCCCTGTGGTGGAGGGACACATTGGATAGACCAATGTGATGCCCGATTCAAGACATTTCTACATTCTGGGAGGGTATGAACCTTCCAGAACGTCTCTCCAGAGTACCTCTCCAGAAAAAGACTACTACTTCCTCCTGCCCCTGGAGGTATCAGACCATCATGATGAAGGAGAAGCCAACCATAAAGATACGTGAAGGGCATCTCTATCCTTGGGAATTCTTCAGTCATCATCCTCTGAGCAAACAGCATGCTAGTGACAAAATTTCGGAGACCTGCATTCAGCCTACAGGTCATCGCCGATAACAAATCCAGCTTGTAACCATACACAAGGTGCACCGCTGCAAAGATAACACCTCTGTGTATCCTGTCCAAAGAGCTGGAGCCAGGAATGATGAATCTTCTTAACCACAGGGATAGGAACCCGGCCAGATGACCGTTCCTTGACAGACTCTTTCCGCTCTGTCTAACATAAGAGCTGAAAGTGGTTCCAGCTTTGAACTCGTACCAGTCTTCAGTAATAGTAAAATCTTTGCAATCATATTTCTCCAGCAAATAAGTAATTTCACTTTCAGAAAGAGGTTTGAAGTTGCTAATCTGATACCACCTCTTCTCATTTATTTTCTTTTTATCCTTTTCACGGTTCATGAAAAGGTAGGACATCCACTTCTGAATGTGGTTGCCAGCTTCATCCTTGGAACCCTTGTAATATAGAGTACATGTGCCAAAATGGCACATCATCTCTTCAAATAGATGGACCATCTCTGGGTTCTTCTTTGACAGAAAGTTCAGTTCCTCTGTCGTAGGAACATATTCCTCATATGGCAGCGAGCCTGAAGGCAGGTGTGAGATGTATTCCATCTCATGAAGGGCGAAGCCCATCTCTCCTTTTGGAGTCATAAAGGTCCCCGTCCTGTGATTGTATCTCTCAACCAAAGCCAGGAATAGGAAGGGGTTAGGCTTGAAGCCGTAGGATGAATTGACGACGGCATCATAGAGATTTATCTTCTTCAGCTCAGTCACGAAATTCTCCAAAGCCCAGTTGACCAAAGTCTTCCATCTTACATTCTCCTGATTCATTAGGCCGTTCATCCTCGGCGTCGAGTCGGTGGGATAGAATGCATTCTTGTTAGACATAAATTCATTTATGAAAATGGGCATCCTGAATGGCATCAATATGGCTGAATCTTCAGGCGGTATGCATCCAGGCTTCAAACCCCGAAACACTGATACATGATCCTCCGGGGCACTGAAAAATCCCTCCTTCCTGTAAATAATACGGCTTGCCTTCGCCTGCTGATATTCTGTCAAATACCAGGACATCTTTCTCGGGTAGCTGGCATGCATAAGTCTCATGATTGATAAGCCCCGGGAAACCTTTGGCCAGTACATGGGTTGTTTCACATCCCCCTCAAAGCAGAAACACACCTTCTCTCTGATGCCCTTCGGCTGAGATTTTTGTGCTATAGCATCTCCGAACAAGAATGCTGGTTTCTTATGGGATACCAGATCCAGACTCTGGAAAGGTTGTCCATTCATCAAGCAGAGTAAAGTTGTGTGGTCTTGATTGGCCAACAGTGATAGTCTTACTTCAGGAAGATCAAATTGAGGGAATGTTATATGAGATAGATCATGCTTAAATGAGATACTCAAGCACCCTTCAAAATCTGCTTCTTTGCTTCGGATGTTCACTACAGGAAATGACAGAAGACAAAGTCAGATATATCTATGTCTATGCGTGTATTACAGTATTTGAAAGAAATTTCAAAAAAAAGTCACGCAGACTCTATATGGATATACCACCATGACATGCTGAGTGATTTATTCACGCGGATGATTAATTCACGCAAAGTCCGGACAGATTAAGATGAAAGTCACGCATCATTGCCAGAATCACATTTAAGTAAAAATGACAAAAAAAACACGATGACAGATCAAGACTAATCTATCCAGAAGATGACTCTCAGAAGTCTGCATGAATAATTCAACATTGACATCTCTGTCAACATGTGAAAAATCACGCAGCGTCATCCTGAAAGCTGCGTGACTATTTCAACATGAACATTTCTGCCAACGTGAAAAGTCACGTAGAATCATGAGAACCATGCTCCTTTGCGTGAAACACAGAGCTTCGTAAACACGAAGATGTGAAGTATGGCCGACCCTAAAGAGGGGGCATACTTTATTAAATATCCTTTGCCCTAAGGAGGGGGGATATATTTCTGAATTTTAATATCATAAGATCCTAAAAAATTCTATGTGGAGTTCATCTTTATCGTCTTCGACAGTTCGTGTTCTCCTATCACTTACGATGCATAGGAGCTTGCGGGACTTCTTGTCGAGGAAGTCTGTCAGTTGTGGCACGCGACGAAGTCGCAGGGGCTTTCCCCTTGGCCTGAGCGTCAACTTTTTTGGGAGCCATTGCTGCTAAAATAGTAGAAGAAGAAGTCGGAGAGGAAGGAGTTCGTCGGAGAAGATGAAGTTCTCTTCTGTGGGTTCTCTCTTTCAAATGCAAGTAAAGAAAGAAAAAAGTAATCTATGGCTTATTTATAGGCTTATAAAGAATTCCAAACGGCCCATCATGATTTGCCTCGATTTAGGAGATTGATACGGGATCTTAACTGCACAGAATCCCAACAGTTCAATCATTCAGGAATAGATATCTCTTTAAAGTCATCACAGCGTGACTGATTTCATTTTATCATCTTATTTTCAAAGTATTTCAAAAATTTTGAAGTCTTTTCAATTTTTCGAAAACTTTGAAGGGGGTCTTGTAGGCCTTTAAAAATGACAGTCACGCTGAGTTGATCAGGACAGAGTCAAAAGTCACGCTCAGTTGATCAGGACAATATTTACAAATCACGCTGGGGAGACAACTCATCATTTGTCAGAGAGTAATTATGACTGACAGCACAACAGTCGAAGAATGTCTCTTCGTATGCCACGTATGCACAGAATTCGAGAGATTATAGCCGTCTATTGCGTGATTTTCGAAATCTTCTTCAGCAAGACTCAACCTTCGTCAAGTTGGCGTACCAAAAGAGCTTCTTGTCATTTAATGCGACTGACAAAAGCAATCACTACCAGAGATTTTGTGTCAGTCGAGGCACGCTGAATCAAGACAGCTGGCAGTTCTATCCCAAGTCTGCGTGTATTTTGAGTTTTCCCTCAAATCTGCGTGGATTCTGAAGTTTTCTTCCTCAAGTCTGCGTGGATTCTGAAGTTTTCTTCACCAAGTCTGCGTGGATTCTGAAGCTTCTTGCCCCAAGTTTGCGTGGATTTTGAAGCTTTCTATCCCGAGTCTGCGTGGATTTCGTCTTCAACAAGTCTGAGTGGATTTCATCAAATTGGAGTACGTGGCAGCCATGCCACTGATCTCTTGCCTGCATGTCCTGTAACTTGCACACGACTCATGCATGATTGCCATGTGTCCAACAGTTATAGGCCACCTCCAGTAACTGCTCACAACCTTGCGTATGTTAAATTCTGCGTGATTTTCAACTAAGCACAGGCTGTGAAGACAGTTATCTTTTCATTTATTATTTTTGACTCTATAAATAGAGTTCTTTTTCTCATTCATTGTACAGATACATAGTTATCTACTGTCAAAATTTTGAGAGCTTTTCTTCTTCGCATAGTCCAAGGGATAAAGTGATCGTCTTCTAGATCAGATTCCCACAGTTGTAATTTTCCCAGATACACAATAAATAAAGGAATTTATTTATGGAAAACACTTGGTCGACCCCGCTAAGAAGAAATTATACTGATTTCGTGGACAAGAACGCTTGGGAAGCGAAACGGGTCATCTCGATGACCGAGATAAATGAATGTAAGTTTGCCTCAGCCCACGACCCGCGCATTTGACCAATTACGACGTGCCTCGTATGACCATTTCAATCCCATGACACGAAGAAATAGCAACCAAGACGAAGAAACACATGCGACATAAAACTTGGAAGGATAACCGAGCATGGTTCGATGCCATCGAACGATAGATCCGTTCGATTGAATTGTCTAAGAAACACGACGACATGAGTTAAGGAATGGTAGGATGACCTGCACTCAGGAAGTCTCGAGGATGAGACTTATTTTGAGTGGTGTATTATGTAATGACCCGCTCCGCCCTAGCGGAACGCCGATTCAAACGGCAAGTGCAACGACTCAAACGAGCTGTCGACCCGAAGAGTTGGCATCGACCTGATGAAGAATCGATGCAAGGCTTCCATTGGCCCGTCAAGATGAATCCAGACTTAGACTTTCAAAGGTGCGCTCGGAGTATCGCTCGGCCGAGGCAAACATCGCTAAGGTGGGTGGCTCCGATGAACCCGTCTCTGCTTAGCCTAGACATATAACAATACGAACACTATTGCTGGAATCGCTAGGCGTCAACACCGCGCATGCTAATAAATGAATGACTCAACGCACCTAGCTAAGGGAATAATCCTATATTGCATGCTTGTTTAGAACATGGAAAAGAATTCGACAAATATAGAACTCTCGTACCGTGCTCCACGCTCGTGCTAAGGCACAAGCTTACGTTCAAGTCCCTTACACATTCAACAATGAAACAATGAATGGGTTACAGCAATGAAATGGAAGACTATCGACATAGTCGCTCCAAGTAGAGTATAGCAACATTGAAAGACTTCAGGAGCGATGGGTCGCCAAGGCGACTCCCGCACAGAGAGTTTCATAATGTATGAATGAATGAATGAATGAATGAATACGTGAAAAATGAATGAATGAACGAACAAGTGAAAGAAAGAAATGAAAGAGTGAATAAGAGATAAAACATGAAAGACGTTAGCGACAGGTATGACGGGCACGTGCAACGGGGCTCGCTACCCGCGCTGCACGGACGCCAACCTGGTCGATAACGCATTATGGCTCAAAGACAGCCGTTAAGTTAAATGAAAAGTCAATACAAAATGGTCGTGGACAAACGGCACGGGCTATGGAGGGAATACCGTGACCGTCATGAGGAAGGATTCTGCGGCACGGGCGATGGGGGGAATACCGTGGCCGGCCTAGGCGGAATCAGACATGGGGCTTACGGGCTGCTTTGAGTGGGGGCTCGACCACTCAAAGAGACGTAATGCCAGGTATTTCAAGAGACTATCAAGGTGTACCAGCCATCACGCTTTGATAGGTGAGAAGGCCCACGTGATATGTCCAAAATGGCTTGTGATGCCAGCGACCCATGCATGTAGATTAAGTGGACTATGCTGGTGGCAATCCACGTACAAGTCCTTGCATTGAAACAAGTAATCTAAGTTAACTAAATGAAGTGCCTCCTGAACATGCTTGAAATGTAACGTCCTGAACATGCTGGAAATGTAACATCCTGAACATGCTTGAAATGTAACATCCTGAACATGCTTGAAATGTAACGTCCTGAACATGCTTGAAATGTAACATCCTGAACATGCTTGAAATGTAACGTTCTGAACATGCCCAAAATGTAACACTCCTGAACATGCTTGAAATATAACACTCTGAACATGCCTATGACGTGTTAGATAACGTGCCTACGACGTGCTAGAACATGCCCACGACGTGCTAGAATGTCACGACCCACACCCTAGAGTAAGGGCACGAGACGTGAGTACGTCCAGCCTACGCCGCAGTATCGGCGGTAGAACGCTGTCCTAGATCTACAATCAACTAGCAATATATCTCTAAACAGTTTATACTCCCCGAATGGGGGTGACATAGCAGTAAAACTCAATCACAACTAAGGAAGAGATAGCACGATATGAAATAGAACTCAAGGAAATAAATTGATGAAAAGTAGTCTAAGATAATCCCAGCAATATCCAGAAGTACATGGTCTCAGTTACAGAATGAAAGAATATATACAACTCTGAACTCCAAATAAAGTCTAGCTAAAACATGCCTCAAGACTAAATAAAAGAAGATAAGCCTAACTAATCTAGTCTAGACAATCGGAGTGATATCCTCAGCTAGAGCTGGGTCCTTCTGAGGGTCCAGCTCGCAGGTGTCATCTAAGGCTGCCCCGTAGAAAGTGTCCAGGCAGGCCTCCTCCTCGTCCTCTATAATATTTCAACAGGTCCAGTCAGGACAGGAGCGAGTATAGTACATCTCAACAGTTCATAGCAGGTTAGAAGATATAATCATACAGTAAAGTAAGATACAAGTACTGAAAGAAGTGCAGTATGTAAACAGGGAGAGAAAGCTGTAATAGAAATATCTACTATAAATAAAGAGCTAACATGTGGCTAGTGAGTCAGAGTACAACATGGACATGTAAATGGCATGGGATGATTCTGATAAGACACTACGGAATGATTCCGATAAGATACTACTGGTGTATTATTCACATGTGTCACGACCCGCACCCACCGTAAGGGTACGAGTACGTAACATTGCCCAGCCTACGCCGCAGTGTCGGCGGTAGAACGCTGTCCTAGGTCAAGAACTATGACTAACTAACATGAAAACTCTCCATACGGAGGCCAACACAGAGGTACAACTCAATCACAATCTAAGGCAAAATGTAGCACGATAAAAGATAAGAGAAAACATCAACTGAGGTACAACAGAAATGAATAACAATCTCAACATCTACCAGTTCAATATCTCTAAGAATATACAACTCTGAAGATAAGACAACAGCTAAAACATGAAAAGAGAACAGACTAAGCTATCTATACTAAGCAAGGGTGCCATCCTCAGTAGCTGCCTGAACCTCCCCAGGGGTCCAGGTCGCGAGTGTCATCTAGGCAAGCTCCAAGTAAGGGGTGCAGGGTTCCTCATCATCCTCTGTAAAATTTTTAACAGGTCCAGTCAGGACGGAAGCGAGCACAGTACATCTCAACAGTTCATAGCAGGTTAGAAAATATAATCATGCAGTAAAGTAAGATATAGATACTGAAGGAAATGCAGTATGTAAACAGAGAGAGAACTGTAATAGAACTATCTACTATAAGTAGAGAGCTACCAGTGACTAGTGATTCAGAGTACAAAGTCGACATGTGAACGGCTTGATTTGTACATGGCTATACTAAAGAGGGGTACATGGCTATTCTACTTTGGAATTGTTCACATGGCTATTTATACTCCCTCGTACCCCCAACTAATACACAAGGATCCAAGCAGATTAGGTTATGATTCTATGTAACAGCCCCCGAAGGGTAGTAGACCCCGAAGGTGATGGACCCCGAAGGTAATGGACCCCGAAGGTGATACATAGTAGTCCCAAAAATGGGGATTTTGATAGACCCAATAAATGGGATAAGGATTCGAAGAAGACTCTGTGATCATATGAGTATATGTCACAAGTGATCAAAGAACCGAAGAAGCATATGATACGCCATGTAAGTGAAACGCACAGAACATAGAGTACCCGATGCTCCCTGAAGGGATAACATCTCAAGAAGGGATCCATATAGTACTAATCCGTGTGACCAACGTGACAGTATCAAGTAAAGTAATTTAATGCAGGAAATAATTCTAAGCAGAATATGAAATGATCAGAGAATGTACTCGCCTGGTATCTGAATAGCTATGAAAATGTACTGTCCGAGATGAGGCACCTGACTCCTAGTTAGAGCAACACAAGTCATAACAAGTCCAGAACAAGGAAATAGACTGCTATAATGCATCTACCTAAGCCAATACAACCTATATTGGTAAATACATTGCTTCTACACAATATATACATATAATCACACATTCACATATATAGGAAGGCCTATATATATATGTCTATAGTGCCTAAACAAACACAAGGTACATTTCACATATTTTACATTCATCTAATATATATATATAGGAACTAACATCACAACAATCATGTATCATTATTCCATATGTATACAAGGAAATATACAAGTGTTGTGTGTGTGCATGGGGGTATCCAAGTCACAAAAACAGGGCAAAATATAATACTGTGCATGGCAGGAAGGAAAGGAAAGGAATTCAATTTGCATTTGCTTACACATTTCAGTTTTAATAGTTAAAAGCATGAAAGAATTTGGTGATCATGTACAAGTTCATACACACTCAGGTTTGCTTAAAACAGTTAATCACTAATCAAAAACATTCAATGAGGGAGGGAAACCAATACTTGACAGTTCAAATGAATGAGAAGAAAACTGGAAATACTTCAAGAATAGGGAAAACTGGAAACACTCAATCTTGTTCTCACTAATTTCAGTTAGGCCATGAACTGGGAAAACAGGGAAGTAATATATATAATGAACTATTCATGAAGTTATTTAAGGAACAAAACTGGAATTAAAGGTAACTCTACATAGGTTAATAGTGAACATAAAAACCCAATCCCAGTTTAACAGGATGGAGAGAACTAGGAACACTCAATACTCAGTTCACAGTGAATAACATTTCAGTTTTAGTTTAAAACTGGAACTCTTTTGTTCCCAGGTTTTATAATAGAAACCATATTGCATTCCCAGGTTCAAACTTCAATTTAGAAATCAAAACTGGACATAACTCATGCACAGGTCAATCAACTTAGCTAATGCTAACATCAACACAAGGCAATGAAGGAAAATTTAAGTTAACAACTAACAGGAAGACCAGTTCAAGGAATGAAACTGGAAACACCATATTCAGTTTAGTCTACTCATTAACAAATCCCAAGTTGAAACAACCACCCAGGTTCCAATTTCAGTCTAATAGTGAATATGCATTTCAATTAAATGAGGAAGTTAACAGTTCAATGAAAAGGGAAAAACTGAACTCATATTATGAGATGGGTTAACAGTAACAAAAGGACCATGACAAGGGATGTAATTCTCAGGAAATGCATATAGTTAAATGAAGAAACATTAAATCATAGGTTTAAATAGAGGGAATCAGTTCACATTAAACAGGAAAAAATCACAGAATGACAGTGAACACATTGAAGAATCAACCCAACTATCTAATTTCTATATACACAAACCCGAGCCAATTTTCGAATGCCAAAGCTAAGCTAACATATATTATGACATGTAGGTTCAAATTAACTTGAGAAATCATAACAGGAAAGGGGATTTAAATTGGTTGGAAACTGAAGAAAACAGTATCAGGAAACACACACTGTTCTTCCTAACCAATCGAACCAAACATCACTCAAACCCCAAGCAATCATGTAACACTATTATCACAAAGATTAACATAATTATTAGGATCTAATTAGGCATTAAACAATATTTAAAAATCATTTAAAAATGATTTAGCAACAGAGATAACACACAACACACGCACGCACACTGTGGTTGCCCCGTGCACACTGAATATTGTGTCTGATACGATACGAGGACACGTGCAACTTGACACACGGGGTGGCAGACATTGCCCCTTGGTGTGTGTGAAGTTTCAAGTGTCCACGACGCGTGTTCGTGTCGCAATCACGCCCGAGCAGCAGGGCACGCACAGTGCCTGTGCACGCGCGCGCGCGACCACGAGTACACGCGCTCGTGTCGACTCGACACGACACTAAGGTGTGCTCAGTGCTATAGAAACGTGTAAGCAAGATCAAAACCTAGCATCCTATTCGAAAACAATCTATAAAAACAATCGAAATGCCCTTTGAGGCATTTCGACAAACATAATACAAACGACACTGATACGTGTCTAAATAGGACACAAAACTTATGATACCTGACACGAAACCTATACAGACACTTAGGGGACTCCTAGGGTTTCCTAACCATAAAGAGAAATCAAAAATCCATGGAGAAATGAGAAAGTTACCTATTGTGTTCCTTCACAAGGAAAAGTCCCAAAAATGAGATCTCCTCAAGCTAGCCAATGGCTCCAAATTGTATCAATCCTGAGAATAGCCTCCACCAACAGTAGGGGGATACTAATTAGGTTACAATGGAAGAAGTTTCAATGAAAATGGATTAATATTGAATAAACTATGAAGGATTTTCAATAGAGAGCAAACCTTTCCTTAGAAAAATGGAGGGATGAATAAAGAGGAGGCACAAACTTTGAGAGGGATTTTATAGCAAGGAGGGGGAGTCCCTAGGCTGGTCATAATGTTTGGGTTAGGGTTTTGGGATTCAATCTAAGGGCTCTCATCCCATCTAGCATATTCAAAGGTCAAAATCAAGGTCCCCTTTAATCAAGTTGCAACCTAATCATTCTAACTAGTCATGACTAACCATGACCAAAACAATTTCTAACTTAGTCTAACCATGACTAACTAGGACTAACCTAGGTTAGGTCAATTCTAGGTTGGGGCTAATAACAATCACATGGCAATTAATTAAATAATATTAAACCACACCATTTAATATAATATACATTAAATTTCAAATAATTTTAATAAATTCAAATAAATTCAAGATAACCAAATTACCCTCAAGCTAAATGTACTAAACAAAATCTCTACCCACATGGTTAGGCTCTAGGGCAGACAGTCACTACGGCTCACTAGCAAAACACCTAAAATCACAAGTCATGAATTTAGATAGTTTAAAATTAATTAAAAATCACTAAAAATTTTGATATAAAGTAAATATCATTCAATAATAATTATAATCACAAAATTTCAAAATTACCCTCTTTTTAGAAACTGGGTGTTACAATCCTACCCACCTTATAAAAATTTCGTCCTCAAAATTTAAGATGGTAGCAGTCCTTCTAGGTCAAACACCCCACAATCAAAGTCTCAAACATACCGTCAGATAATCATATGCGTCTGTCCAAAATTATGATACTCAAAATCTTCGTCATGCTAGTGAGCAAGGCTACGATAATCACAGAGTCCTCGACTAAGGCACAAACCTCTAGAATCATGGTATTTAAAAATTTTACATTGCCGCATGCTTGGCAGCGAAAACCTTAAATTCCTATACCCGAGAAATACGTCCTAAATCTGACTATATGTCCTCACTATGCCAGCTAACACGACTATCGAAGATTCTAGATTCCATAACTGGGTGACCTAGCCCATATGATTCATCTCAGAAGAAGGTCAAACATAACACAAGAACAACAGGACAAAATTGATAAATCAACAAGGAACAGAAGGAATCGGAATTTCAAGGCAGTTATAAGAGACAATTGCAGAATTTGATTCAAAAGAACGAAACCTGTAACTAGATCTCCAACGACCTGAGCATCCTCGACTGTCCTGGCGAAAGCTCGCCTTTGCTGGCCTCCTCCGACCTGCTGCTGATGCTACATGTACCGCTGCTGCTGAGTCGGTAAGGGTAATCCCCTCTGCTGGCCTACTGGAGCCCTAGCTCCTGTTCCCTGAACTGCCTGTCCTGATGACTCAGGACACTCTCTCAGACGATGATCGGATCCCCCGCAAAGCAAACATCTGCCCAACCTCTTTCGGCACTCGCCCCAACTATGCCCTGGTCTCTTACAGAAGGGGCAAATAATAACTAGCTGCTGTTCCGGGGCCTGCTGCTGCCTCTGTGGCTGCTGCGTCTGCTGAAAGGGTACACAGCCCTGAAACTGACGCTGCTGAAGGTAGACCCTCGGCTGCTGGTACTGCTGCTGAAACTGTAGAAGTAGCATCTACTGCTGGAACTGTAGAGGTAGCATATGTTGCGGATACTGCTGCTGAAACTGTAGGGGTAGCATATGCTGCGGATACTGCTGCTGAATTTGCAAGCGGGGCATCTGATGCGGATACTGCTGCTGAGTCTGTAGGTGGGGCCTCTTGGCCGGGCCTGCACTGCCACTAGCTCCCTGAGTGTCTCGCGTCCTCTTCTCCTTCAGCCCAAGATCGTCCTCCGCTGTCATGGCTCCTACCAGAATCTGCTCGAAAGTGGCGTCGCGGCCGCTCTTAGTATATGACTTGATCTCCTTGATCAAACCCTTGCGGAACCTCCTCGCCTTCCCGACCTCGATAAGGTCCTCGATGAATCTGCTCAAATGGCTGAACTCTCCAGCGTACTCCTCAACGGTCTGGTTCCCCTGAACCAAACTCTCGAACTGCGCCTCCAGAGCACGGAGAGCTATATCAGGAAAGAATTTCTCCTTGAACAGCTTCTTGAATGTTGCCTAAGTTTGACCGGCTGTACCAATCCTCGGGTCCGTCTGGTACCAGGTATGGGCCAAGTCCTGCATCTGACTGGCGGCTGCCTCGATCTGTAATCCTGCTGGTATTTGTGCCAATCGGAATATCTCCTCAATGTGCTCTATCCAATCGTCAGCGTATATAATGCCCTCTGTACCTTTGAAGTCTCGGGGTCCCATCTTCTTGAAGGAATGGATGTCTGGAGTCCTCGGCTGATACGGCTGCATCTGGCCTCCCTGTGGCTGAGCAGCCACTAGCTCTACTGTCGTTTTGACTAACTGATGAGTATCCTGCATGCTCTGTCGGATATCAGCAGACTGGCTCTGCTGTATCTGTCGCTAGGACTCCAAGAACTGCTGAAAAAGGGCAAACATCTGAGCCGCATCCACTGTCCCTGAAGGTAACTGCTGCTGGAACATATCTGGGATGACGGAAGAAGACCTCCGGACAGGTGGAGGTGCACTCCCAAAAGCTACAGAAGTACCTATGTGAGCAGAAATAGGGGGTGCTGTGGTCCCAGCATCCACAATCGGGTGAGGGGTGGTAGGCCTCTCACCAGCGTCTGCTGAGCCAGAGCGATGCGATCGTGTCTCAATCACCATCCTGGAGACAGATTAAACAAGGAATCAATACTGAGATAGAAACGATAGTTCAAGGGAGGACAGTTATTCAAGGAAGTATCAGAAATTTAGATAGTAGGAATTCAGTTAGAGTTTTTCCTAATGTGATTGAGTACCTCAAAAATAACTCCTAAACCTACTGCAGGCTGTAGTGGTACTCTAGTTCGAATACCACTACATAAACTCGACCTGCATGGGCCACCACTAAAAATGTGTCACGACCCGCACCCACCGTGAGGGTACGAGTACGTAACAGCGCCCAGCCTACGCCGCAGTGTCGGCGGTAGAACGCTGTCCTAGGTCAAGAACTATGACTAACTAACCTGAAAACTCTCCATACGGAGGCCAACACAGAGGTACAACTCAATCACAATCTAAGGCAAAATGTAGCACGATAAAAGATAAGAGAAAACATCAACTGAGGTACAACAGAAATGAATAACAATCTCAACATCTACCAGTTCAATATCTCTAAGAATATACAACTCTGAAGATAAGACAACAGCTAAAACATGAAAAGAGAACAGACTAAGCTATCTATACTAAGCAAGGGTGCCATCCTCAGTAGCTGCCTGAACCTCCCCAGGGGTCCAGGTCGCGAGTGTCATCTAGGCAAGCTCCAAGTAAGGGGTGCAGGGTTCCTCATCATCCTCTGTAAAATTTTCAACAGGTCCAGTCAGGACGGGAGCGAGCACAGTACATCTCAACAGTTCATAGCAGGTTAGAAAATATAATCATGCAGTAAAGTAAGATATAGATACTGAAGGAAATGCAGTATGTAAACAGAGAGAGAACTGTAATAGAAATATCTACTATATGTAGAGAGCTACCAGTGACTAGTGATTCAGAGTACAAAGTCGACATGTGAACGGCTTGATTTGTACATGGCTATACTAAAGAGACGTACATGGCTATTCTACTTTAGAATTGTTCACATGGCTATTTATACTCCCTCGTACCCCCAACTAATACACAAGGATCCAAACAGGTTAGGTTATGATTCTATGTAACAGCCCCCGAAGGGTAGTAGACCCCGAAGGTGATGGACCCCGAAGGTAATGGACCCCGAAGGTGATACATAGTAGTCCCAAAAATGGGGATTCTGATAGACCCAATAAATGGGATAAGGATTCAGAGAAGACTCTGTGATCATATGAGTATATGTCACAAGTGATCAAAGAACCGAAGAAGCATATGATACGCCATGTAAGTGAAACGCACAGAACATAGAGTACCCGATGCTCCCTGAAGGGATAACATCTCAAGAAGGGATCCATATAGTACTAATCCGTGTGACCAACGTGACAGTATCAAGTAAAGTAATTTAATACAGGAAATAATTCTAAGCAGGATATGAAATGATCAGAGAATGTACTCGCCTGGTATCTGAATAGCTGTGAAAATGTACTGTCCGAGATGAGGCACCTGACTCCTAGTTAGAGCAACACAAGTCACAACAAGTCCAGAACAAGGAAATAGACTGCTACAATGCATCTACCTAAGCCAATACAACCTATATTGGTAAATACATTGCTTCTACACAATATATACATATAATCACACATTCACATATATAGGAAGGCCTATATATATGTCTATAGTGCCTAAACAAACACAAGGTACATTTCACATATTTTACATTCATCTAATATATATAGGAACTAACATCACAACAATCATGTATCATTATTCCATATGTATACAAGGAAACATACAAGTGTTGTGTGTGTGCATGGGGGTATCCAAGTCACAAAAACAGGGCAAAATACAATACTGTGCATGGCAAGAAGGAAAGGAAAGGAATTCAATTTGCATTTGCTTACACATTTCAGTTTTAATAGTTAAAAGCAGGAAAGAATTTGGTGATCATATACAAGTTCATACACACTCAGGTTTGCTTAAAACAGTTAATCACTAATCAAAAACAATCAATGAGGGAGGGCAACCAATACTTGACAGTTCAAATGAATGAGAAGAAAACTGGAAATACTTCAAGAATAGGGAAAACTGGAAACACTCAATCTTGTTCTCACTAATTTCAGTTAGGCCATGAACTGGGAAAACAGGGAAGTAATATATATAATGAACTATTCATGAAGTTATGTAAGGAACAAAACTGGAATTAAAGGTAACTCTACATAGGTTAATAGTGAACATAAAAACCCAATCCCAGTTTAACAGGATGGAGAGAACTGGGAACACTCAATACTCAGTTCACAGTGAATAACATTTCAGTTTTAGTTTAAAACTGGAACTCTTTTGTTCCCAGGTTTTATAATAGAAACCATATTGCATTCCCAGGTTCAAACTTCAATTTAGAAATCAAAACTGGACATAACTCATGCACAGGTTCAATCAACTTAGCTAATGCTAACATCAACACAAGGCAATGAAGGAAAATTTAAGTTAACAACTAACAGGAAGACCAGTTCAAGGAATGAAACTGGAAACACCATATTCAGTTTAGTCTACTCATTAACAAATCCCAAGTTGAAACAACCACCCAGGTTCCAATTTCAGTCTAATAGTGAATATGCATTTCAATTAAATGAGGAAGTTAACAGTTCAATGAAAAGGGAAAAACTGAACTCATATTATGAGATGGGTTAACAGTAACAAAAGGACCATGACAAGGGATGTAATTCTCAGGAAATGCATATAGTTAAATGAAGAAACATTAAATCACAGGTTTAAATGGAGGGAATCAGTTCACATTAAACAGGAAAAAAATCACAGAATGACAATGAACACATTGAAGAATCAACCCAACTATCTAATTTCTATATACACAAACCCGAGCCAATTTTCGAATGCCAAAGCTAAGCTAACATATATTATGACATGTAGGTTCAAATTAACTTGAGAAATCATAACAGGAAAGGGGATTTAAATTGGTTGGAAACTGAAGAAAACAGTATCAGGAAACACACACTGTTCTTCCCAACCAATCGAACCAAACATCACTCAAACCCCAAGCAATCATGTAACACTATTATCACAAAGATTAACATAATTATTAGGATCTAATTAGGCATTAAACAATATTTAAAAATCATTTAAAAACGATTTAGCAACAGAGATAACACACAGCACACGCACGCACACTGTGGCTGCCCCGTGCACACTGAATATCGTGTCTGATACGACACGAGGACACGTGCAACTTGACACACGGGGTGGCAGATATTGCCCCTTGGTGTGTGTCAAGTTTCAAGTGTCCACGACGCGTGTCCGTGTCGCAATCACGCCCGAGCAGCAGGGCACGCACAGTGCCTGTGCACGCGCGCGCGCGACCACGAGTACACGCGCTCGTGTCGACTCGACACGACACTAAGGTGTGCTCAGTGCTATAGAAACGTGTAAGCAAGATGAAAACCTAGCATCCTATTCAAAAACAATCTATAAAAATAATCAAAATGCCCTTTAAGGTATTTCGACAAACATAATACAAACGACACTGATACGTGTCTAAATAGGACACGAAACTTATGATACCTGACACGAAACCTATACAGACACTTAGGGGACTCCTAGGGTTTCCTAACCATGAAGAGAAATCGAAAATCCATGGAGAAATGAGAAAGTTACCTATTGGGTTCCTTCACAAGGAAAAGCCCCAAAAATGAGATCTCCTCAAGCTAGCCAATGGCTCCAAATTGTATCAATCCTGAGAATAGCCTCCACCAACAGTAGGGGGACACTAATTAGGTTACAATGGAAGAAGTTTCAATAAAAATGGATTAATATTGAATAAACTATGAAGGATTTTCAATAGAGAGCAAACCTTTCCTTAGAAAAATGGAGGGATGAATAAAGAGGAGGCACAAACTTTGAGAGGGATTTTATAGCAAGGAGGGGGAGTCCCTAGGCTAGTCATAATGTTAGGGTTAGGGTTTTGGGATTAAATCTAAGGGCTCTCATCCCATCTAGCATATTCAAAGGTCAAAATCAAGGTCCCCTTTAATCAAGTTGCAACCTAATCATTCTAACTAGTCATGACTAACCATGACCAAAACAATTTCTAACTTAGTCTAACCATGACTAACTAGGACTAACCTAGGTTAGGTCAATTCTAGGTTGGGGCTAATAACAATCACATAGCAATTAATTAAATAATATTAAACCACACCATTTAATATAATATACATTAAATTTCAAATAATTTTAATAAATTCAAATAAATTCAAGATAACCAAATTACCCTCAAGATAAATGTACTAAACAAAATCTCTACACACATGGTTAGGCTCTAGGGCAGACAGTCACTACGGCTCACTAGCAAAACACCTAAAATCACAAGTCATGAATTTAGATAGTTTAAAATTAATTAAAAATCACTAAAAATTCTGATATAAAGTAAATATCATTAAATAATAATTATAATCACAAAATTTCAAAATTACCCTCTTTTCAGAAACTGGGTGTTACAACATGTCCACTTCTACTCCCCTGTACCCCCAATCAATACACAAGGATCCAACCAGGTTATGTTATGATTCCATACAAGGCCCCCGAAGGGTGGTACATGGATGTCCCATAAATAGGGATTCTAGGAAACCTAATGTATGGGATAAGGATTCAAGGAAGACTCTGTGATCATAAGAGTATATGTCACAAGTAATCAGTGAACCAATGAAGCATAGTGATACGCCATGTAAGTGAAACGCACAGAACATGTAGTACCCGATGCTCCCTAAGGATAACTCTCAAGAAGGGATCCATATAATACCAATCCGTGTGACCAACGTGACAGTACAAGTAAAGTAATCTACTGCAGGAAATAATTTTAAGCAGGATATGAAATGATCAGAGAATGTACTCGCCTGTATCTGAGTGTCCAATATGAAAAGTACTGTTCGAGAAGTGGTGTCTGGCTCCTAATAAGAACAGCACAAGTCACAATAAGTCTAAAATGGCAATATGAAGTTCTACTATGCATTCTACATGATTCTAGGTCAATCTGGGCCAAAGTCAACTCTTGGTCAACTCTGGTCAACCCTAGAAGTCAAACTAGGTCAACCAGGTCTAATCTAGGTCAACTAATCCATACAAGTCTAATCAAGGCTAAACTAGCCCATGCTAGTACACCAAGTCCATACACAACCTATACAACACAAATCAAACCAACATCACACAAACCTATATTGCACCTAGGCCTACACTTGGAGATCACATAACACATATATGTATACACATGGCTACCTATATATATACCATCATACCTATTTAGTATATATATAATAGCCCACACACACATATTATAATATATATGATGCCTACATATATACATAACATACTCTATAAATTAGGTACTCATATAAATTAGATACATTACATAATATATATATGCATAATATACATTAGGTCTATAAGATGAAAAGAGGGATTATGAGAGGAGTAATATGTGAACCTTAGCCAACCCTGTGTGTGGATGTGTATATAAAATGAGGCATATATGAAAGCAATGTGTGTGTATGACTAGATGGATAAAATCTGGAAAAACAGTATAAACCAGTTCACTGTTAACAGTTAAGGAAACATGGAAATGGAAGAAAACCAATTCAAGACTCAAACCTGAGTTTAATTTCAGTTTTGCTTTTACTACCAATTTCAGGGTTTGCAACATAGGAACATTGAATTCAAACTGTTGACAGTTATAAAGGAGAACAATATTGAAATAGAATGAAAGAACAGTGAAGGGGAAAATGGGAAATCAACAATCTAAGAGATACACTCTCAGGTTTCACTTAACAGTTAAAGGGCAGTTTGAAAATAACCAATATCAATAGCCCATATAAATTCCAGTTAGCAAATGAAATCCTAGGTTTCATAACTGGGAACACAATCCCAGTTCAACAATTCGAAATGAATCCACATACTAATATTCCCTTCCCAAACCAAAGCCTATACTTGAATTTAAAAAGACTTAGATAACATGCATTATAACATGTAGGGATCATAATAGTTGAAGAACATAACAAACAGTAAATTAACACATTCTCAGGTTTCCATCTTAATACAATTTAGGAAAACATTTGAAATCAATGTTGACAGTTTTCATTTGAATCAACCCAATGGCCAAAAAGGCAATTAACAAACAAAAACTAATTTTGAAATGATAAACCTCAACAATATGGATCAACACAAATGTAGGGGGGTGATTTACAGTGAAAAAGCATTTAAACAGCAGGAATTTAATCTCCAGGAATTGGAAAACAGTATCAGGAAGTTGGTTTCAGCCATGACATACTCTAACATTTAAAACCCAAATTTCTACATAAAGAACTAACTTAATCATGTAAACTAATTCTACACACATTATATAACATGTTAGGATCTAAATCATCAATTAAAACTTAAATTAAAAGCATTAAAATTGAATTAAACAGAACCCAAGCTCAGTGCACTGAACCGCACAGTCCATTGCACATGCTCATGCAAATACGTGTCCGACACGACACAAGGGCATCTCAGATTTGGAGGGACTCGTGTCAGTCATTGTCCCTTGGCCCATGCCAAGTGGCATGACCTGAGTTGTCGTGTCTATCGAGGAATCCACCCTGAGAGGCAGGACACGCAGCCTGTGCGCGCGCGTATGCACCCTCGTGTGCACGTGTCCAATTCGACACGACCCGACACCAAATCCACATCAGAAGAACAGGAATGCATAAACAACAATAAAATCTAATTTCCTATTTAAAAACTTTGCTCAAAGGAAATCGAAATGCTCTCAGTGGCATTTCGACAAACACCTAGGACAGTGCACTGATACGTGTCCAATTTGGACACGAAAGGACACGAAAACTTAGGGTTTTCTATTCCTACTGTTAGGTTAGGTCTAGGGCTACCTAGTCATGAAGACAAAATGAAATTTCATGGAGAAATGAGAAAGTTACCTATTGTTGAACTTTCAAGAAAAATCCCCAATCAATAGCTCTTGTCTTGATGTCCCAATCCACTCAAATCACATCAAACTGAGATGGAACCTTAACAATTGCAAGAATAGGTATTTTAGATCCTAATGGAAAAGATTAGAAAGAAAAAGGAAGAGGAATGGAGTTCTAGGGATTAAAATACAATAGGAAACTAACCTTCTTGAACTTTGAGCTTTTCCTAAGAAAGAGGCAACCCTAGATTTTAGGAGGGATTTTATAGTGGGGGAATCCCTAGGTTAAGCTAAGTGGTGGCCGGCCAAGTGAGGTTGGACTAGGGTTTCACTAGGTTGGGTTGAGCCTCTAAGGTTTAAAGTCATGATCATGACTTGTGATTTCACAAGTCATTCCTAGATCCAACTAACTCCAAATTCCCTCAAAATAATTCTAATGAGCTTGAATTCACTAAATTAGGTTATACTAGGGTTTCTTAACCTAACCAAGTAGTCCTGACCTAGGTTAGCCTATAGGACAGCCTCCTAAGTCAACATGAGTCAATGTCTAAAACTAGCACCAATCAATTCCAAAATAATTCCTAAAAATTCCTAAAAATTCAAATAAATTCTAATAAATTTAAATTACCCCAAAATGACAAAAATACCCTCACACTAGAAATGTGGTAGTGACAAATCTACCCTTCTTAAAAGAATTTCATCCTCGAAATTGAAAGGCGAAATACAACTGATGAGAAAGGTAGAAAGCATACCTCACGGTCCAAAAAGATAAGGGTAGTGCTCGCACATCTCATCCTCCCGCTCCCAGGTAGACTATCCTGGAGAATGATGCCTCCATGCGACGCGTACCAAAGGTATCACCTGGTTCCTCAGAACCTTCTTCCATCGATCCAGAATCTCCACTGGCTGCTCTGGATAGCTGAGAGAAGGCCCAACCTCTATCTCTGAATGATCGAGCACATGGCTAGGGTCAGCCACGTACCGTCTCAACTGTGATACATAAAATACATTCTGGACCCCCACTAGTACAGGCGGCAAGTCTAGCCTGTATGCAACGTCACCGACTCTCCCGCTGATAACGAAAGGGCCGATGAAGCGCGGGCTAAGCTTTCCGCCTCCACCAAAACGTATCGTACCACGAGTCGGAGATATCCTCAAAAAAACCTGGTCTCCGACCTAATCACAAGCAAGGTCTCAATTAATATAATACACAAACATGATCAAAATCACAACAAACAAACCTAAATCTAATCCTACTCTAATTTGTACCTCAAACTCCAATGGCCTCCGGTGGCTATCGGCCCAGTGTCGATGTCTGTCCTGTGCCACGCGAAGTCTGTCCCTGATGAGCTTCACCTTCTTGGCTGCATCAACAACCATCTCTGGCCCCAGTAAAGCTCGCTCACCAACATCATCCCAGGATAAGGGTGTACGGCACCTACGCCCGTACAAAGCCTCGAAAGGTGACATCTCAATGCTAGCCTGGAAACTATTGTTGTAAGCAAACTCCACCAAATAAAGATGATCCTCCTAGGAACCAGTCCAGGACGCACGTCCGCAGCATATCCTCAAGTGTCTGAATAGTCCGCTCTGACTGTCCGTCCGTCTGGGGGTGGTATGCAGTACTAAACTTGAGCTGAGTGCCCAAGCTGGTCTGCAGACTCCTCCAAAAATGGGAAGTAAAACGGCTATCCCGATCTGAGATGATGCTGATCGGAACTCCGTGAATCCTGACTATCTGACGTATATACATCTCCGCCAGCCTCTCTGTAGACGTACCCACCTTGAATGGCAAAAAGTGGGCCGATTTGGTCAACCTGTCAACGATGACCCAAATCGCATCTTTCCCTCCTGGAGTACGCGACAATCCTGAAACGAAGTCCATCGTGATATGCTCCCATTTTTACTCGGGAATGGGCAGCGGCTGCAACAATCCACCAGGTCTCTGTCTCTCTGCCTTGACCTGCTGACAGACCAAACACCTAGCCACAAAGCGAGCCACGTTCCGCTTCATCCCTGACCACCAAACATGCTCCCGCAGATCTTGGTACATCTTGTTGGCACCCGGGTGTATAGAGTACTGAGATCTGTGGGCCTCCTGCATAACCTGCTCCCTGAGGTCTCCGCTGGACACACATAATCTGGAACCGTGCCTCAAGGCACCATCCTCTGCAAGAGAAAACTCGCCCTCCAGTAATCCTGCTCGAACCTGCTCTCGGAGACACCGCAGAGCAACGTCCTCAAATTATGCTGACTTGATCCTCTCCACCAAGTCTGATTGAATCTGCATCCCCCATAACTGTATATGCACTCCGGGCACGATCACCTCAATCCCAAGGCTCTCCAAGTCGGCAAGCAAATGCCGATCCATGGTCAAACATATGGCTGTCGGATACCTACTCAAGGCATCGGCAACCACGTTGGCCTTCCCCTGGTGATATTGAAGTAGGATGTCAAAATCCTTCATCAACTCTAGCCATCTGCGCTGTCTCATGTTCAACTCCTTCTGAGTGAACACATACTTTAAGCTCTTGTGATTTGTGAAGATCTCCACCCTCTCACCATACAGATAATGCTTCCACAGCTTCAGAGCAAAAATCACTGCTGCCAGCTCCAGGTCGTGGGTAGGGTAGTTCTTCTCATGGGAACGTAATTGCCTGAAAGCATAGGCAATCACCTTCCCGTGCTGCTGCAAGACGCAACCCAGCCCCTTCCCTGAAGCATCACTATAAATAGTGAAACCACCTGATCCTGAAGGCAATGTCAGAATCGAAGCTGTCGTAAGCCGCTTCTTCAACTCATCAAAAGCTGCCTGACACTCCTCTGACCAAACGAACTCAGCATCCTTCCGGGTCAACCGAGTCAACGGCTCTGCAATCCGGGAGAAATCCTGCACAAATCTCTGATAATATCCTGCCAGCCCCAGGAAACTCCTGATCTCTGCAACTGAAGTCGGTGTTGCCCATGCCTCAACTGCTACAATCTTCTTGGGGTTAACTGAGATACCATCTCCAGTCACCACATGCCCCAAGAAGTCCACCCGATCCAAGAAGAACTCATATTTGGAGAGCTTCCCGTAAAGCTGCTCTTTCCTGAGAATCTCCAGCACTATCCTCAGATGCTCCTCGTGCTCCTCCTCAGTCTTGGAATATATCAAGATATCGTCTATGAACACCACCACAAACTGATCCAGATACTGGTGGAACACCTTGTTCATAAGGTTCATAAACACTGCTGGTGCATTGGTTAGCCCAAACGGCATAACCAAAAACTCAAACTGCCCGTACCGCGTCCTGAAAGCGGTCTTGGAAATATCCTCCCTCTTCACCTTCACCTGGTGATATCCCGACCTCAGATCAATCTTGGAAAATACTCGAGCTTCGCTCAACTGGTCAAATAGATCGTCGATCCGTGGCAGTGGGTATTCGTTCTTGATCGTGAGGTTGTTGAGTGCCCTATAGTCAATACACATGCGCACTGACCCATCCTTCTTCGGCACGAACAATACTGGTGCACCCCATGGTGACGAACTCGAACGGATGAAGCCCTTGTCCTGCAGCTCATCCACCTGCTTCTTCAGCTCCACCAGCTCGCTGTTGTTTACTCGATAGACATGCTGAGAGATGGGTTTCGCTCCTGGAACCAAGTCTATCGAGAACTCTATGTCTCTGTCTGGTGGCAATCCCGGCAACTCCTCTGGGAAAACATCCATATAATCTGCTATCAAGGGGTGTAGAATCGTCTGCTCCTCGACCGAGACTCCACAGAAAACTCCGCTGCTCTGCTCTGTCTGACGTCTGGAGTACTCGAACTCTGGCTCCCCCAGCGCTATAAAGAGAACTCTACCCCCTCTGCAATCAATGCTAGCGTGGTGCCTGCTCAACCAATCCATACCTAGTACTATATCGTAGTTCGGTAATGGCATTACGAGCAGGCTCACCTCCAACTCACGGCCTCCCAAAACTACTCTCTGACCCTTACAAACATCACTCACGAGGATAATGCCACCCCCGGTCGTGATCGTGTATGTCCTAGGCAACGATGCAGCTATAATACCGTGTCTAATCGCAAAAGATACTGATATAAAGCTATGCGAAGCACCAGAATCGAATAATGCAAATGCTGGACTGGAGTCGATAAGGATCGAACCTGCAATCAGCTCTCCGATCGCCTCTGCATCCTCTGCTGCCATGGCAAAAGCTTGCCCCTGCTGGCCTCCCCTGGCCTGCTGCTGGTGCTGGATGAACCTCTGCTGCTGCGTCGACAGGGCTGGTTCCCTCTGCTGGCCTGCTGGAGCCCTGGCTCCTCCTCCCGGGCCTGCTCGTGCTATGCGACACTCCCTCATCTGGTGGTCTGCTGAACCATACACTAGGCACTGGCCCAGCCTCTTTTGGCACTCATTGGTGACATGCCCGGGCTTCTTACAGTAGACACAAGTGATAACCTGTCTCTGGCCCTGCTAGTGTTACCTCGGCTGCTGCTGCTGATGAACTGGCCTCTGCTGAATCGGCTGCGGCTGAAACTGCGTCAGCTGCTGGTGTTGAATGTGGGGCCTCTTGGCCTGGCCCCCGCTGCTGCTGCTGCCCCCAACTGGGTCTCTCCCCTTCTTGAGCCTAAGCTCAAGATCATCCTCTGCCAACAAGGCTTACGTCAAGATCTCCTCGAACATGGCATCCCGGTTGCCCTTGGTCAAGGACTTGACCTCCTTGACTAGACCCTTCCGGAACCTCTGGGCCTTCGCCGTCTCGCTCAAGCCCTCTACAAACCTACCGAGGCGGCCGAACTCCCCGGCGTACTCCTCCACTGAAAGGCTCCCCTGGACTAGGCTCTCGAACTGCGACTCCAAGGCTCTGAGTGCTGAATCTGGGAAGAACTTCTCCTTGAAGAAGCCCATGAACTGCTCCTAAGTCTGCCCAGGTACCCCCACTCTGGGGTCTGACTGATACCAGGTGCGAGCAAGATCTCACATCCAGCTAGCTGCGGCCTCGATCTGATGATCTTCTGGTATCCTGGCCAAGCGGAAGATCTCCTCTATATGCTCGATCCACTCATCGGCATATAGGATCCCCTCTGTCCCCAGAAAGTCTCTGGGGCTCATCTTCTAAAACTGCTCGATCCCCGGTGTCCTCGGCTGCTGAACCACCGGTCGAGCTGTGACCGTCGTAAGGGCCAGCTCCATGCCTCTGTCCTGTCGAGCCTGCTGTCGGTCCATGAACTGCTGGAAATATGCGAACATCTGAGTTGCGTCCACGTATCCTGTAGGCGGTGGCTGCTGAAAGGGATCCTCTGGAATGATCGGGTCCTGCCTCCGAGCCGGTGGAGGCATACCCCCTGCTGCTACTACCGAGGTCTCAATACGAGCAGAGGTGGCAGGAGCTGCAGTCCCCTGGCCTCGCCGTACTGGCTGAGAGGTAGCAGTCCCCTCTATAGCATCCTCATGAATGGCACGCTACGATCGAGTCTCTACCATCCAGAAGATAGACAAACAAGAGTATCAATTTCTGAGAAAGAAGCGAAATAACAAAGGCGGACAATTATAATTCAAAGGATCAGCTGACAAAAAGGATTTAGATGGCAATAAAAGAAATTTTCCTAAAGTGATTGAGTACCTTAAAATTAATGTCCTATATCCCACTGCAGGCTGTAGTGATACTCTAATTCAAATACCACTACACTTCTAGTCTAGACCTGTATGGGCCACCACAAAAAACGTGTCACGACCCGCACCCTAGAGTAAGGGCACGAGACGTGGGTACGTCCAGCCTACGCCGCAGTGTCAGCGGTAGAACGCTGTCCTAGGTCTACAATCAACTAGCAATATATCTCTAAACAGTTTATACTCCCCGAATGGGGGTGACATAGCAGTAAAACTCAATCACAACTAGGGAAGAGATAGCACGATATGAAATAGAACTCAAGGAAATAAATAGATGAAAAGTAGTCTAAGATAATCCCAGCAATATCCAGAAGTACATGGTCTCAGTTACAGAATGAAAGAATATATACAACTCTGAACTCCAAATAAAGTCTAGCTAAAACATGCCTCAAGACTACATAAAAGAAGATAAGCCTAACTAATCTAGTCTAGGCAATCGGGGTGATATCCTCAGCTAGAGCTGGGTCCTCCTGAGGGTCCAGCTCGCAGGTGTCATCTAAGGTTGCCCCGAAGAAAGTGTCCAGGCAGGCCTCCTCCTCGTCCTCTGTAATATTTCAACAGGTCTAGTCAGGACAGGAGCGAGTACAGTACATCTCAACAGTTCATAGCAGGTTAGAAGATATAATCATGCAGTAAAGTAAGATACAAGTATTGAAAGAAGTGCAGTATGTAAACAGGGAGAGAAAACTGTAATAGAAATATCTACTATAAATAAAGAGCTAACATGTGGCTAGTGAGTCAGAGTACAACATGAACATGTAAATGGCATGGGATGATTCTGATAAGATACTACGGAATGATTCTGATAAGATACTACTGGTGTATTATTCACATGTCCACTTCTACTCCCCCGTACCCCCAATCAATATACAAGGATCCAACCAGGTTATGTTATGATTCCATGCAAGGCCCCCGAAGGGTGGTACATGAATGTCCCATAAATGGGGATTCTAGAAAACCTAATGTATGGGATAAGGATTCAAGGAAGACTCTGTGATCATAAGAGTATATGTCACAAGTAATTAGTGAACCAATGAAGCATAGTGATACGCTATGTAAGTGAAACACGCAGAACATGTAGTACCCGATGCTCCCTAAGGATAACATCTCAAGAAGGGATCCATATAGTACCAATCCGTGTGACCAACGTGACAGAAAGTAATCTACTGCAGGAAATAATTCTAAGCAGGATATAAAATGATCAGAGAATGTACTCGCCTGTATCTGAGTGTCCAATATGAAAAGTACTGTCCGAGGAGTGGTGTCTGGCTCCTAATAAGAACAGCACAAGTCACAATAAGTCTAAAATGGCAATATAAAGTTCTACTATGCATTCTACATAATTCTAGGTCAATCTAAGCCAAAGTCAACTCTTGGTCAACTTTGGTCAACCCTAGAAGTCAACTAGGTTAACCAAGTCTAATCTAGGTCAACTAATCCATACAAGTCTAATCAAGGCTAAACTATCCCATGCTAGTACACCAAGTCCATACACAACCTATACAACACAAATCAAACCAACATCACACAAACCTATATTGCACCTAGGCCTACACTTGGAGATCACATAACACATATATGTATACACATGGCTACCTATATGTATACCATCATACCTATTTAGTATATATATAATAGCACACACACACATATTATAATATATATGATGCCTACATATATACATAACATACTCTATAAATTAGGTACTCATATAAATTAGATACATTACATAATATATATATATATATATATATGCATAATATACATTAGGTCTATAAGATGAAAAGAGGGATTATGAGAGGAGTAATATGTGAACCTTAGCCAACCCTGTGTGTGGATGTGTATATGAAATGAGGCATACATGAAAGCAATGTGTGGGTATGACTAGATGGATAAAATCTGGAAAAACAGTGTAAACCAGTTCACTGTTAACAGTTAAGGAAACAAGGAAATGGAAGAAAACCAATTCAAGACTCAAACCTGAGTTTAATTTCAGTTTTTCTTTTACTACCAATTCCAGGTTTTGTAACATAGGAACATTGAATTCAAACTGTTGACAGTTATAAAGGAGAACAATATTGAAATAGAATGAAAGAACAGTGAAGGAGAAAATGGAAAATCAACAATCTTAGAGATACACTCTCAGGTTTCACTTAACAGCTAAAGGGCAGTTTGAAAACAACCAATATCAATAGCCCATATAAATTCCAGTTAGCAAATGAAATCCCAGGTTTCATAACTGGGAACACAATCCCAGTTCAACAATTCGAAATGAATCCACATACTAATATTCCCTTCCCAAACCAAAGCCTATACTTGAATTTAAAAAGACTTAGATAACATGCATTATAACATGTAGGGATCATAATAGTTGAAGAACATAACAAACATTGAATTAACACATTCTCAGGTTTCCATCTTAATATAATTTAGAAAAACATTTGAAATCAATGTTGACAGTTTTCATTTGAATCAACCCAATGGCCAAAAAGGCCATTAACAAACAAAAACTAATTTTGAAATGATAAACCTCAACAATGTTGATCAACACAATTGTAGGGGGGGTGATTTACAGTGGAGAAGCATTTAAACAGCGGGAATTTAATCTCCAGGAATTGGAAAACAGTATCAGCAAGTTGGTATCAGCCATGACATACTCTAACATTCGAAACCCAAATTTCCACATAAAGAACTAACTTAATCATGTAAACTAATTCTACACACATTATATAACATGTTAGGATCTAAATCATCAATTAAAACTTAAATTAAAAGCATTAAAATTGAATTAAACAGAACCCAAGCTCAGTGCACTGAACCGCACAGTCCATTGCACGTGCTCATGCAAATACGTGTCCGACACGACACAAGGGCATCTCAGATTTGGAAGGACTCGTGTCAGTCATTGCCCCTTGGCCCATGCCAAGTGGCATGACCTGAGTCACCGTGTCCATCGAGGAATCCACCCCGAGAGGCAGGACACGCAGCCTGTGCGCGCGCGCATGCACCCTCGTGTGCACGTGTCCGATTCGACACGACACGACACCAAATCCACATCAGAAGAACAAGAATGCATAAACAACAATAAAACCTAATTTCCTATTTAAAAACTTTGCTCAAAGGAAATCGAAATGCTCTCAGTGGCATTTCGACAAACACCTAGGACAGTGCACTGATACGTGTCCAATTTGGACACGAAAGGACACAAAAACTTAGGGTTTCCTATTCCTACTGTTAGGTTAGGTCTAGGGTTCCCTAATCATGAAGACAAAACGAAATTTCATGGAGAAATGAGAAAGTTACTTATTGTTGAACTTTCAAGAAAAATCCCCAATCAATAGCTCTTGTCTTGATGTCCCAATCCACTCAAATCACATCAAACTGAGATGGAACCTTAACAACAGCAAGAATAGGTATTTTAGACCCTAATGGAAAAGATTAGAAAGAAAAAGGAAGAGGAATATGGAGTTCTAGGGATTAAAATATAATAGGAAACTAACCTTCTTGAACTTTGAGCTTTTCCTAAGAAAGAGGTAACCCTAGATTTTAGGAGGGATTTTATAGTGGGGGAATCCCTAGGTTAAGCTAAGTGGAGACCGGCCAAGTGAGGTTGGACTAGGGTTTCACTAGGTTGGGTTGAGCCTCTAAGGTTTTAAGTCATGATTATGACTTGTGATTTCACACTTCATTCCTAGATCCAACTAACTCCAAATTCCCTCAAAATAATTCTAATGAGCTTGAATTCACTAACTTAGGTCATACTAGGGTTTCTTAACCTAACCAAGTAGTCCTGACCTAGGTTAGCCTAAAGGACAGCCTCCTAAGTCAACATGAGTCAATGTCTAAAACTAGCACCAATCAATTCCAAAATAATTCCTAAAAATTTCCAAAAATTCAAATAAATTCTAATAAATTTAAATTACCCTAAAATGACAAAAATACCCTCACACTAGAAATGTGGTAGTGACAAAGAACCTGAGGCAGGGACACGCCCTTAATATTGAATGTTTACATGAATCATGTTAAGTTATTACATGTGAATTATTGACTAACTTGGTTTACTCTGGACAGGGAAGGCCGGACGGTAAGTATGGGTAAGTCGTGCATGCATTTCCATGCGACACTTGAATTTGGCAACACGAGATAGGTTATGGAATATGTCATGAAACTGATCCTAAGGCAAGATTAGAAAGACAATGAATGATAGACGGTGCACAAAAGTAAATAGAACGTGTTTGGTAATGATAGCATTGTGGGCGAGCTAGCCTCCCCACCAGTGCATAACAATGTACTGATAACCCTACAGTCTGCTTGCAGGATGCAGGAGACGTCATCAGGTACGGAGCTTCCCTCGAACGTGCTAAGGCGCGGAGCTACCTCTGGAGCCTTGGAGCATTGCAAGGAGCTGGAATACCATATACAGGACATAATGTATCAGAACATCGCCATGAATCATTCTATGTTGTACGCCGTTTGGCATGCCTTTTATGTTTTAGAGAGAGAGAGCTTGAAAGACTTGTAAACTCGGCCTAGCGCCGCTTGTAAACTTTTTGAATATCAATAAAGAGTTTGGATTCGCTTCTACTTGTGTTCATTTACTTTCTGCTGCAAATGGGGACACTCTGTGTGACTCAGTGGCCTAGCTCAAATCGACCGTTTCTGGACTTGGCCTTGCACGGACGCAACCTAGGACCGTGCGGCATCACGCCTTAGTGAGGACGATCGCTCCTACGAAAGCGGGGCGTGACAGATGACCTGTTGAAAAAGGGTTTCATTCGATCTCGTGCTTCTCCATGGGGAGCGCCAGTACTCTTTGTGCCTAAGAAGGATGGTACAGTTCGGTTGTTCATTGACTACCGGATGTTGAATACCATCACCATTAAGAACAAATATTCTCTGCCCAGGATAGATGATTTGTTCGACCAGTTGAGTGGGGCGAAGGTGTTTTCCAGGATAGATTTGAGATCCAGGTACCACCAGGTGAAAGTCAGGGCAGCAGACATCCAGAAGACGGCGTTCAACACGAAGTACGGACAGTACGAGTTTCTGATGATGCCATTTGGTCTCATAAATGTGCCAGCTATATTTATGAATTTGATGAATAAGCCATTTCACCAGTATCTGGATAAGTTTGTCGTAGTATTTATCGACGACATCCTGATATACTTGAAGACACCGGAGGAGCACGCAGAGCACTTGCGGATAGTTTTGGGGATTCTGAGGCAGGAGAGGTTGTTTGCCAAATTGTCGAAGTGCGAGTTCTTTTTGGACCGAGTGGAGTTTCTCAGTCATATAGTTACTGGAGAGGGGATCTTGGTGGATCCCAGGAAGATTGCTACAGTTGAGACTTGGAAGGCTCCGACGTCAGTTTCAGAGATCAGGAGCTTTCTGGGTTTAGTCGGCTATTATAGAAAGTTCGTCCAGGACTTTGCTAGGATAGCTAAACCCATGACGAAGCTGACGCGGAAGGATGTAGAGTATATCTGGTCAGAGGACTGCCAGGCAGCATTTGAGGAGCTGAAGAGGAGGCTGACGACTGCTCCAGTTCTGACATTACCTTCAGGGTCTGGAGGTTTCACCATATACAGTGATGCTTCGGGAAAGGGGCTAGGATGTGTCCTATAGCAGCATGGAAAAGTGATTGCTTATGTATCTAGGCAATTACGGACTCATGAGCAGAACTATCCTACCCATGACCTAGAGTTAGCTGCTGTGATCTTTGCACTCAAGTTATGGAAACATTACTTATACGGAGAGCGTGTGGAAATCTTTACTGACCACAAGAGCTTGAAGTATGTGTTCACGAAGAAAGAGCTGAACATGAGGCAAAGACGATGGTTGGAGTTGATGAAGGACTTCGACATCGATTTACAGTATCACCCCGGAAAGGCAAATATGGTGGCGGATGTGCTGAGCAGGCATCCGATGGCATGGTATCTGATGATAGATCGACATTTACGGGAAGATCTGGAGAAGCTCGGTATCGAGATAGTTCGGCCAGGATCAGTGATACAGATGATGGCGCTTGATATTCAGTCAGGTTTGATGGAGCAGATCAGGGTGGTACAGCCTACAGATGAGAGCCTTCGCAGACTTCGAGCCCAGGCTTTAGCTGGATTGCTGGATGACTTCACCATAGCAGAGGATGGATGTCACGACCCGCACCCTAGAGTAAGGGCACGAGACGTAGGTACGTCCAGCCTACGCCGCAGTGTCGGCGGTAGAACACTGTCCTAGGTCAAACATCTAACAATAGCAGAGGATGGATCCTTGAGGCATGGCAGCCGATTGTACGTGCCGAAAGGAGAGCTGATAGAGGTAGTCTTGCAGGAGGCATACCGATCTCGATGTTCTATTCACCCTGGTGCCAACAAGATGTACCGTGACTTGCGGGAACATCTTTGGTGGCACGGGATGAAGAGAGATGTGTCACGTTTTATTTCGAGATGCCTAGTTTGCCAGTAGGTCAAGGCGGAGCGCCAGAGGCCAGCTGGTCTATTACAGCCGTTACCCATTCCCGAGTGGAAGTAGGAACACATTACGATGGACTTCGTCTTAGGGCTTCCTCGTTCCCAAGGAGGGAAGGATGCCATTTGGGTCATCGTGGACAGGTTGACGAAGTGTGCGGACTTCATACCCTTCAAGGTGGGGCTTTCCACCGAGAAGTTGGCGGAGCTATACATGCAGCAGATAGTTCGCTTGCACGGAGTACTAGTGAGCATCATGTCAGACCGAGACAGCAAATTCACGTCCTACTACTGGAGGAGCTTGCAGGAGGAGTTGGGCAGTCGGCTCAAGTTCAGTACAGCGTACCACCCGCAGACAGATGGGCAGTCCGAGAGGACAATACGGACGCTAGAGGACATATTGAGGACTTGTGTGCTGGACGTTGGCGGATCATGGGAGAGCCATCTGTACTTGGTAGAGTTCTCATACAACAACAGCTACCAAGCCAGTATCGGTATGTCTCCTTTCGAGGCACTATAATGACGACGATGCCGTACATCGCTCTTTTGGGATAATGTTGGGGACAAAGTTTTGCTTGGGCCAGAGATGATCATGGATGCAGCAGAGAAGGTCGGGATGATCAGAGACAGGCTCAGAGTAGCTCAAGACAGACAGAAACACTGGGCCGATGCTAGTCGCAGACCGATGGAGTTCGCTGACGGTGATATGGTGCTAGTAAAGATATCATCTACTAGAGGGACGATCCGGTTCGGACGATGAGACAAGTTGAGCCCCAGATACATCGGGCCGTTCGAGATACTTGGCAGGATCGGAGAGGTAGCTTACAGGGTTGCACTTCCACCCAATCTAGTAGGAGTTCACAATGTCTTTCACGTATCTCAGCTGAGGAGATATGTTCCGGACCCCAGCCATGTGCTAGATCATTCAGAGTTGGAGATCGGACCGAGCCTTGCAGTCACTGAGCAGCCAGTGGAGATATTGGACAGGAGGGAGAAGAGGCTGAGGAACAAAGTCATACCCTTAGTGCGAGTAGCTTGGAGCCGTCACTCTCTGGGTGAATCTACTTGGGAGAGGGAGTCGGACATGAGGGAGAGATATCCTTACTTGTTCAACCCAACAGATGCGAGGGAACCACCCGTTCCCGCTTGATACCTTAGAGGTTAGTTTTGATCGTAGCCTTAGTCATTTGTTGTATTGCTTGTTATGTTAGAATGATTGTAGAGTTTTCTATCCTTGGGAATTTCGAGGACGAAATTTTTCAAGGAGAGAGACTTGTCAGCCCCTGTTTTTCAAATTTGGTTTAATTAGTGTAAATTAGATGTTAATGACCTATTTAGCTTTAAAATGATTTATAATAATTATTAGGAATTTTTTTTAGAATTTTTAAATGATTTTTAAATAATTTTTAAGTCAAAATATATCATTTTGTAATTATTTGAAATGTTTTAATATCACTTTGTAATATTTAAATTTGTTTTTATATCAGTTTGCAAATATATCAATTGTTTTAATTACAGTTTGCAAATGTTATTTGCAAACTGTTAGGTATTGGGCTTTTCTGCAATTCCCTAAAATTGGGGGGGCTTTCCTGTAAATCTGCCATCACCTACCCCCGACGACTGGCCAGCTGCCCCGACGACCGACGACCCCTTTCTCCTCCTCTTCCGGCCGACCTAACTAACTTCGACCGACCTCCACCCCTCTATAAATACTCCCCTCGTTGAAACCCTAACCCTAGACTAATTTTTGACCACCACGACCACCGTCTCCCCTACTTCTTCTTCGTCGAAACCCTAACTCCGGCCACCCCCCAGCGCCACCTCCACAGCCGCCTACACCACCCCCAACCGCCACCACCGAGTTCGCCGAGGCCAGACGAGTGCAGCGACACCCGAGCGCCACGTCGACGACGCCTCTAGCCGCCGTCAGCACCCTCCACAACCCCTAGCTCGACCGAACACGTAGGTAACAGCTCTAGAAACTGGGTCGTACATGTCCCAATCTCACCTATGTGATTCGCCTGGACACCACGACTTTAGTGGTAAGGTTGGACACGTGTTTACAGTGTCGTGCGTATCGTGCTGGGCGCGGACACGCGATACTGGGTCAGATTCCATTTTCTCGTGTCCTAAACAGTCTGGACACGAGCCGAACTGTTATTTAGGCTAAGGGTTAGCGGGTTTAGATTCATGCTATTGGGTTTAGACCCATTAACCTAAATCAAACCTAAAACTAACCCGAACCTATTTCCTAACAGATGGCTCGGGCTGACCCCCAGGCCAGCCCGACCGTGCCTAAAACCTGACCCCCCTTGGGCCGAGTTCGAGGTATTTTTGATAGCAGGGATTATGAGAGGAGTAATATGTGAACCTTAGCCAACCCTGTGTGTAGATGTGTATATCGACAAATAAAAGGAAAGGGAGCTCGAACTCGGCCCAAGGGGGGTCAGGTTCTCGACAAATACCGACAATATCTCGGTATTTTTGATCCAACTTGTCGGTTTACCAAGTTTACCAAGTTGATCCAAATTGACAATACTCGGTATTTGTATATATATATATAGATGCATTACCTAGATGCATTACCAAGTTTACCAAGTTAACCGACAATATATATATGCATTACCGAGTCAACCGACAAGTTTACCAAGTTACCAAAAGTCAACTTTGGGTCAAACTTGATCCAAATTGACTCAAACGAACTTAGAATGACTTGAAAACTTGTGATTGACCTAAAAATTAGTAAACGGACTAGTTGACTTATAGTTGACCAGATTTGACCAGAGTTGACCAGGTTTGACTAGAGTTGACTAAGGGTTAACTTTGACCTAGAAGGACCTAGAATCATGTAGAATTGTATTGTAGGCATTCCTTATGATATTTTAGACCTTGTTGTGACTTATGGTTGTTTTAAATAGTATTACATCACTCCAGTTCAGTTACACTTCCTCATCAGCAGCTTGTATTGCCAGACGAGTACATTCTCTGACCGTTTCATTCTTGCTTAGATATATTTACTTATTATAGACTAGTTTACTTGTTGTTGTCACGATGTTATCACGGATTAGTACTATATGGATCTCTTCATGCGATGTTATCCCCTCGGATACATCGGGTATATTGTGCTCATGTACTTTATCGTGTGCATCGTCTACTCTTCGTATTCGTATTTATTCATGTTTACTCATGTGACATTCATGTATACTCATGATCATGTGAGCCTTCATGTATAACCCAGTGTCCTTGTGGACTAGTGTCACGCCCCAGAACCAGAATACTGGAGAGCGGGGAAATGACTCAGCCAACTACGTATTACGGGTAGATGAATACCGTATAATACGATTAATGCTGTCTAACCAGACGAGGGGGTGCATACTACATGAAAGTATTACTATGGTCACTTCACATCTATTGTCTCAATCCTTCAAACAAGAAGCAAAAATAGAGAACATGTAAGATAAAGTAGTAAGGCATCCCAAATGCTCAGTCAAAATGTTCTTGATATCTGGCTTTATAAAACATAGCCAGATGATATAGTAGCATATACACAATTGTTATCAGCTGCAGTCTGACTTTAGTTACAATCATGTAAAAGTAAGTGCAAGACAATCCGACTAACATGTCGGTGCCAAACGGCTAAGTATAAAGTAAATAACAAAACGAGCGGTGAAGTAAGGAACCCACTCGAGTCCTCCTGCGATCATTCCCCTAGTATTGACCATCTTGGAGGTAGAAGTAAGCTGGATCCTCGGGGACCGGCTCTAAATCTGGCCATGCAAGAGGTTAGACCTCTAATAGCAAGTACCACAAGGAAGGACGATATGAAGGATTAAACCAGTAAGCAAGAGAATATAATAATAGATCTCTGCTTTCCACTAGGATTCACATAACATCACGACACTTCGAACCAACCTCCCAACCAAACAAGGACAGAAGTTGGCCCGTCATGTTCTGACATTCTGATCATCTCAGTTAGGCAATAGAGTAGGTACAGTACACAAACAAATCATCTTGAACGGCCAATCAACTACTACGGCTTGCTATTGTGAGTCCCAAGTTATCCTGGAATTATGCAAATAGGGATTCCTCAGTTCTTACTATGTGCGAGCAAGGCTAGTCTATCCAGTCAATCAATTGCGCCAATCATGTAATTAGACGAGTTCCAGCGGGACGCCCGCCGTTAATATAGCATGTACAATTTAATAATATAAGCAGATACCATTCCCTACCCGTGTGACAGATTTACAGTATCTGTGGGAACCAGCCGGCCCGTCGGGCACTACTAGTCCCAAGGGGGCTGCCATGTAAGAACTCGGGAATCCATTCTCTCCATGCAATTATTATTTTATTTAACTTAAAGCCTCTATGTTAAGCAAAATCCCATGCCGTGGATCATGGTCATTCAAATGAGTACTTTTGTACGGGGTACGATATGCACAACTCTACAACGATACCCGTGCGGCTATGTTGTAGGTCTTACATAGCGTAATGCAACAATCAAATCTAACCACGGAGTCATCATGCCTTGACCATAAAGTACACATGCTATTTTTGTAAGATAAATAAATAACTAAATAAATAAATAAATAATTTGAAGCCTGCATGTGCCTGTATGCCAATATTCGGGATCGGCTAATCGATTGCAATATTTTATTACATGAACGTGTCTCATTCATTCAATTCAATAAGACGACTAGCCAGTCTCTTAGTTCCAACTAGAAACGCATGATCAATTATTAGTCAATGTCACAATCATTATCAATGGTGACAAGACATGAAAATCAATTAGTATTTCATGGGGTCGAGCCTATAACTCCTCAGAGTTAAGTTCTAGTCATACTGGGTATCCATGGATCAATCAAGACACATGACACATTCCACATAACAATCTGTATTAACAATATTAACATATCATGATTTATCAAGTTCATGCAAAAAGGCGTAAGGATATAATAGAAGAATTATCATGCCATCATTAAATAAATAAGTTATAGAGCAAATAGTAACACCCAGGTTAGAAAGTTACGCCAAGTCTAGTAGGTGTGAGCGTAAAAAGTGATTCATGTTGGCACACACAGTGTGAGCGTGAAGGAAAATTCACGCACGCACAGTGTGAGCGTGAAAAAGTGAGCGTAGAAAATGGGCGTGAAAAGTAAGCGTGGAAAAGTGATAAGAAATACACGCACGCATGCAAAGATGGTGCGTAACTAAAAATTCACGCACGCAAAGATGTGCGTGACTAAAAATTCATGCACGCATGCAAGGATGTGAGCGTGACTGAAAATACACGCAGACACGTAAGAACGTGTGCGTGACTGAAAATTCATGCACTCATGCAAAGATGTGTGCGTGACTAAAAATTCACGCACGCTCGTCAAGACGTGAGCGTGACTAAAAATACACGCTGGCACGTGGGAACGTGAGCGTGACTAAAAATACACGCAGACACGTAATAACGTGTGCGTGACTAAAATACACGCAAACATGTAGAGACGTGTGCGTGACTAAAAATACACGCAGATACGTAATAACGTGAGCGTGACTAAAATATACGCAAGCACGTAGAGACGTGTGCGTGACTGAAAATACACGCAGACACGTAATAACGTGAGCGTGACTAAAATACACGCAAGTACGTAGAGACGTGTGCGTGACTGAAAATACACGCAGACACGTAATAACGTGTGCGTGACTCAGGAACCTTCATCCCAAGCCAGAAATGAAGTTCCCATGGTTCAGAACCCATGGACAGCCGAGAATACAAGCCAAGTTGGGAGATCAAAACCCATGGTCAACCGAGAACACAAAAACTTAGATCTGGGAGAAACAAGCCAACGAAATCCAAAATACTAAGTACTAAACTCTCTCAGGATCATGAGAGGAAGAGAAATGAACCATAAAAATGGTTCTCCAAGCAAGAAGCAAGATTGCACTTGCCTGCTGCTACTGCTGGTAGGTGGAGGAGTGATGAGAGGAAGAAGAAGAAGTAATGGTGAAGAATGAAAGTTATGAGGAGAGAGAATGAGATGGAAGCTTTAAATAGGGAGGGTGGTGGTAGGTGGGGTTATAGGGTCGGGTTTGATCGGGCCTAACCAAGGCCAACCCGAAAGCAAAGAGAGGTTAAAAGCAGAAAATAAATGCAGGAATAAAATTGCAGGAAATTAATTAATATGAAAATTAATGAGCAGATAATTAATTAACATGAAATTAA
The DNA here is from genome assembly GCA_029216955.1 of Iris pallida. NCBI lineage: Eukaryota > Viridiplantae > Streptophyta > Magnoliopsida > Asparagales > Iridaceae > Iris > Iris pallida. The sequence continues at coordinate 3,321,052 of JANAVB010027199.1, forward strand.
AGGAATTTAAATACAGAATAATACATGATAAATACTAAATAAATATACATGAATTACATATGTATAAAAATACGCATTCTGGGAACAGGGAGTGACATCTCTACCCACCTTAGAAAAATTCCGTCCTCGGAATTTAAACTCCAAGCAGGTAGAAATATCGGAGCTAAACTAATACAAGCAATTCTAGTGAGCAAGCAATCATTTTACCATATCAAAAGCAAGTACTATATATGTAAATTCATCAATCCATGATATCAAGTAGCTCTACCCATAAGACGACAAGCATGAAGAATCAGGACAATCAAAGTATACAGAAAGAGATATACCTTGTGAGTCAAACAGGTGTGGATACCGTGATCGGATATCATCCTCACGTTTCCACGTTGACTCTTCCAAGGAGTGATGACCCCAAGCAACACGGACAAGACTAACTGTTCGGTTCTTGAGTATCTTCTCTCTTCGGTCCAAAATGGACACAGGCTGTTCCTCGTAAGACAGGTTGGTACCAACAACCAGCTCCGAATGATCGAGGATATGACTTGGGTCCGATACATACCTACGTAATTGAGATACATGAAACACGTCATGCACCTCTCGTAACGAAGGCGGGAGGGATAAACGATAAGCAACATCGCCTATCCGATCAAGGATAACAAATGGGCCCACGTACTGCGGACTCAATTTCCCGCGAACGCCAAATCTAATGACCCCACGAGTAGGTGAGATCCGCAAGAATACGTGGTCCCTAACAGAGAACTCTAACGGCCTACGATGCTGGTCCGCCCAATGACGATGCCGGTCCTGTGCAACTCGAAGTTGCTCTCTAATTCCCTTAACCACTTCAACCGTCTGAATAATCATTTCTGGGCCTAACATCTTTCTCTCTCCGATATCATCCCATACAAGCGGTGACCTGCACTTCTTACCATATAGTGCTTCAAATGGCGCCATCTGGATGCTGGCTTGATAACTATTGTTGTATGAGAACTCGACCAAGTGCATGTGACTCTCCCAAGACCCTCCAAAATCCAAAGTGCAAGCTCGCAACATATCTTCTAAAGTCTGAATCGTTCTTTCTGATTGCCCATCCGTCTGCGGATGGTAGGCCGTGCTAAACCTTAACTTGGTACCCAGACTATGATGTAAGCTCTTCCAGAAATGTGATGTAAAACGGGTATCTCGATCCGACAAAATACTGACAGGGACTCCATGCTGCCTGACTATCTGTTGCATATACAACTCTGCCAACTTTTCTGTAGATTGTCCTACTCTGAAAGGAAGAAAGTGTGCTACCTTTGTAAGTCGGTCCACTATTACCCAAATAGCGTCCTTACCACTTGGTGATCTCGATAAACCGGTCACAAAGTCCATTGTAATATGCTCCCATTTCCATTCCGGGATAGGAAGCGGTTGTAATAACCCAGCTGGCCTCTGCTGTTCTGCCTTCACTTGCTGACATACCAAGCAACGGGAAACAAATCTAGCTATCTTCCTCTTCATCCCGTTCCACCAGAAATGTTGCTTGATATCTTGGTACATCTTGGTCCCTCCAGGATGAATAGAATACTGAGAACTGTGAGCTTCTGCCATAACCTCCTGTCTGATATCTCCACTAGGCACACATATACGTAATCCAAACCTAATTGTACCATCTTCATAAATTCTTATCTCCTTCCTGAGTCCTGACTCACATTCTGCCCTAAGCTTCTGAATCCTTGGGTCTTGTGCCTGAGCTGCCTTGATCCTGCCTACCAAGTCGGATTGAACTTGCAGACTTGTTAGAACTTCTACATCACTAGGAAGTATAACTTCGATGCCCATCTCCTGAAGGTCTTCTAAGATATGCCTCTGCGTTGTCAACATAAATGTGCCACCTCTCCTGCTAAGAGCGTCTGCTACTACATTCGCCTTGCCTGGATGATACTGAAGCTCCACGTGATAATCCTTGATCAACTCCAACCATCTTCTCTGCCTCATGTTCAGTTCCTTCTGAGTAAAAATGTACTTCAGACTTTTATGGTCCATGTATATCCACTCGATCACCATATAAGTAATGCCTCCATAGCTTCAAAGCAAACACTACTGCCGCTAATTCCAAATCATGAGTTGGGTAATTCTTCTCGTGGTCCCGAAGCTGCCTAGATGCATATGCTATCACCTTTTCATGCTGCATACGGACACATCCAAGTCCTTTACCTGACGCATCACAATATACTGTAAAACCTCCGGGTCCAACTGGCAATGTAAGAATAGGTGCTGATATCAACTTCTGCTTCAAAGTCTCAAATGATGCCTGACATTCTGTCGACCAAATGAATGGTACATCCTTCCGGGTCAAGCGGGTCATGGGTGCTGAAAGCCTTGCAAAGTCTGACACAAACCTTCTGTAATATCCTGCCAATCCCAAGAAACTCCGCACATCTTCTACGGTCTTGGGTACTGGCCAACTTTCTACTGCTTCTATCTTCTTGGGATCTACTGCTACCCCGGCTTCTGATATGATATGACCCAAAAATGAAATGTGATCCGACCAAAATTCATACTTACTGAGCTTGGCATACAACTGGTTCTCTTTCAGAACCTGCAACACTTTTCTGAGGTGGTCTTCATGCTCCTCTTCACTAGCAGAGTATACAAGAATGTCGTCAAGAAACACAACGACAAACTGGTCTAAGTATGGCATAAAAATACGATTCATCAAATCCATGAATATTGCTGGAGCATTGGTCAAACCAAACGACATTACTAAAAATTCATAATACCCATACTTCGACCTGAACGCTGTCTTGGGAATATCTTCCTTCCGAACCCTCACCTGATGGTACCCTGAACGAAGATCTATCTTGGAGAAAACTCTAGCTTTGCTCAACTGATCAAATAAGTCGTCGATCCTGGGTAATGGGTACTTGTTCTTCACTGTTGTCGTGTTAAGCTTCCTGTAGTCAATGCACAATCTGGAAGACACATCCTTCTTTTCCACAAGTACCACTGGTGCTGCCCATGGTGACACGCTAGCTTGGATGAACTTATTCTCCTTCAGTTCCTCTATATGCTAATATACCTTGGCCTGCTCTGAATCCGCAATTCTGTAAACTCGATCTGATATCGGTTTAGTTCCTGGTGCCAATTCTATACTGAACTCAATATCTCTCATCGGTGGTAGACCTGGAAGTTCTTCGGGAAATACGTCTAGAAACTCTTCAACTACCTTCGGAATCTGAACTTCTTCCATTGTCGCTATTACTCCCTGCTCTCGCTGAGTTGCCTCTGATCTGACTAAGGTGAACCGCTCCATGCTTGGAATATCAAAAGATACACTCCCTCTACGATAATCTATTGTCGTATGACTGTCTTTCAGCCAGTCCATGCCTAAGATAACGCCGAAATTTCTAACAGAAAATTCTATCAACCGGGCGGGTAAGGAATGCCCGCAAACTACAACGCTACATGATAAAATAACTCTACTGACTCCTACGAGCCAATTACCAGTGAGTATATTCAACCTTCCTGGCAATGCCTCGAACTCCATTCACTACAACAGATATGGGATACGATAGCGTGCGCGGAACGCTGTAGAATGCGTATTATAGCGTATTCCGTCCGCTGTAAATGCCCCCGCTATAATTGCCCCATGTACAGGAACGCTATAAAGTTATAGCGTTCATGAACACTATTGATGGTCTATAGCATTTAATGACGCTATAGTGAGTTTATAGCATTTTGGAACGCTATAGGCCATTTATTGCATTTTGGAACGCTATACAAATGTTATAGCATTTATGAACGCTATATTATTGTAATAGCATAGATGAATGCTATGGATTTATTATAGCATACATGAATGCTATAGTCTGATTATAGCAGTGCCGAACGCTATAAAGTTTACATAGCATTTACGAGCGCTATAGTTCCTTAACAACGTTATATTCATTTTCATAGTGTTTCTTTCGCGCTATTATATGTGCTGTAATAGCATGTCAGAATGCTATTGCAGAATGTATTAGTGTAATTTATATATTTGCAGAATGCAGAATGCAGCACAATAGTATTACAGCACATTAGTATCAACACATCAGATATGGTATTGCAGCACATCAAAATATTGCAAATATACAAAATGCCACAGATATCTATTGCATATATACACGAAGTAGTACCAAACATATATCCAAAAATATATCCAAACATATGTCCAAAAATTGTTTTCATACATATATGCCATGTAGAACAACGAAGTGGTACCAAACATGTCCAAAATTTTAACATTAACAGCGTACGTAGTCAGCGTTTAATTGTTTCCATACATATACCCAAAATGTTGCGTATCCAAAATTTAGCTCGAATCCTTCGAGACTATCCACAACCAAAGCTCCTCAAAAAGCATTCTCTTACTTCACCCAACCTACACAAATATAAGACAGGTTCAGTCCATTAAATATCTTCAATCAAAAAATGAAGATGGAACAATATTGAAACTAGTTGATTAAACAGTGTATCACATCAAACAGAAAATAAAACAGAAAATATAAAATATCCCTTTTCATTTGTTCAAAATATATTTCTCTATATACTTTCACCACAAGTTGGAAAGTAATCAGAATAATTAGAGAGTATACAATTATTTTGACATGGGAATTTCCAAATAAGGTACCAAAATTGATATGAGAACACCTACTAATTGAATTACCTTATAATTCCTTATTTACATTCATTACTTGTCTTGCAATTGACATAGCTTCTAAATATCAACTTATTTACTCGGGGATTGTTTTGTCACCTGTACCTCTGTAAAGGTAGCACTTTTGTTTTCCAGTCGAACTACTGTTTGAGAATGCTTATCTTGAGCAACTAATTTTGATTTAGTTGCTCCGGCACCGCCTCCTCTAATCCTACCCCGTTTTTCAGATTGCCGTACAACGTACAATAGAAATAACTAAACAAGACAATTTAGTTCATAACAATGGTAACAAGCTTTGATATCTTTATAAAATGTTGTAGACATATATATAGAACTTCAAGGAAATAAAAAAATTATACCTGAAGCTTCCTTAGTAGAGTAGAGAGATTCTCGATTTGTTTATTAAACCTAAGACAATAAAGAAAACATTAAGCTTCAACCAACTTAGTATAATTAGATATCTAGATCAATTAATTCTAATTTTATGATAGTAACCTGAAGAAAGAAGGCACGGTGACAAATTCATTTAAAAAAAGTTAACAAGAAGATGCCACATTCTATATTAAAAGGACATTACTGTTCATATTGTCTGCATCTGGAAGTTGTCGAAGGCGCTGCAGTAACAAAGGAATTCCAGTTTCAAAGCAAGGCAGGACATCATCACTCTTACGGCATCTCGTTCATACGTTGCCACTGCCTTCACAGACATTCTATGGTCAATTATGCACTTCAACACCTCTCTGGTTACCTGTACACTGACTTCTTCATCTCGGTATTGGTTTTCAATGGGATCTATGAGCTATTGGCATCCAAGTAATGCAAGATTTGTTAAGGGGTCATCAATGAAATGAAAAAGAATACTATGTAGAGAATTTAACATATCTATAAACTTCTAATGAGAAGAAAAATATGAATGACCAATGTAGTAAAATGATTAAACTCTTAAACATTAATCCACAAGGTCTTGCAGTTTTCAACTGTATGTATAACACCCAAAAATATATTTATATAGTTTCGCATAACCATAGGTTCTTTTGTCAAGCATACCTTACTAAAGTTAGTTTTATGGATCATGTATTCAATGTATGTCTAAGATCCAAAAAGATACATAACCAAGCCAAACATACCCAAAAGTATTATGCCTAATTCAAGGTAAAATCAAGCCCTAGAAAGCAATTAACTTAAATTAGGTTACATCTGAGTCCAGATGCAGAAAATGTTGCTCTACTGTAGACATCAAATCTTCCTATGTGATTCCACTCTCTTCCATACATAAGAAAGGATATTTGCATTATGCTTGCTCCAGCACCAAGTATAATGCAAAAATGTTTGGACTTCCTGAGATATAATTTAATTTTGACTACTTTGTTTTTAGGTATCCATCTTATGTGTCACATCCCCCATTCCTAATAATGACCAGAGTGCCATAGCACACTGAGGTGATGATCATTGTTTTCCATAAGAAGCACACTGAGATTGCCGCTCATCTTGTTCAATAATTACTCTTACCACACTCCCTTAGGTTCTCATTTCCATTCAGCTTGCCTATTTCTGCACCAAGACGCACACAAAAAACTAGGGTTTTATATTGGCTAAGATCGGTCATGTATGTATAGTGGTGTTATGTGGATGATGGAATTGTGGACTGGCAACGATAATTTATTAAGTTTATGTACATAAATAAAACCCTGCAAATAAATAAAGAGCAACATGCATTATATACCTTCTTCAAGTCCTCCAGTTTGCTCATGTATATCGATTCAGTTTTTCATCATAAAGCCATTTTTCAGTTTCTTGTAGGTTCACAGTTATGCCTTCCTTTTCAGATTCAGATGCAAAGCTTCGGTACCTCTCAAAAAGCTAAAACCACATATCATTTCAGCCATCATATCAGAAATAAAACTTTTTAACAAAGAAGTCAAATGTACTTGGCTTTACCTTGTTGTGAACTTCATAGACATAAGCTTCCAGTGCATTCTTTTTGTCCTTCAAAGGCTGTCATACAACAACAGTACTTTCCATCCCCGTCAACCTATATTGATATAAACCAAAAAGCATGTAGTTCCCAAACTCTATTTGTATGTCCCTGAGTCAGTACCCATATCAGGATTCCTGGTACATAGATGTCAAATGAGATTAATTTTTAAAAAAAATCTAGATTAAACTAACGGATTAGTTTCAAATTTTAATACATTTGTTGTTCGTTTTATCATTATTGTTCAATACAGTGTGCAATCTCATCACTTATCATTATTTTGTTCGCTTTTCTCATTAACAGACGCTCTTTGTAAAGGTTTAACTATATCAATCAATAATTGAATATATGGAGTAGTGCAGCTAGTGCTAATTAAAAATCTACAAGCAAGTTATCGAGAAATTTATCCCTAGAGGAGAATGAATATAAATTTATAGACATATATTTAACTACTTACCCAACTTTCAAAAGGCTATCCCATCCAGGTAAGGGTTCCCTATTGTTCGAGCACAGAGAGAAAACAGTTGTTGCCAACTGCAAAAAAAATATTAAAAGAAAGCCCTGAACAGTATCAGAACTGGAAGCAGATATCAGAGCATTGGGCTAATAATTATAATAAAAGTTATTTTTAATTCGGAAACTAGTCACTATTCATTAAGTACTACATTCATAAGGAAAATAATTAGAGACAATATACATTTATGTAAACTGGTATTACATTCATGAACAAAATAGTAACAGGAAAAATGAGCAACATCTATCTCGTAGATCAGAAGATAGGTCATAGAGCAAATGAGTAATTAGAACAAGTAAACTAAACTTCAATGGAGGAATGGTGCTCATGAAGAAAATCTGAAAATGCAATCTTGAGACTAAAGAAAGCAGATAACTAGATATCAGATTCAAAACCACCAAAACAACAATATCATTGTAAATGGAGTGGCTGGTGTAAATGAACAACCACCGAACTTCATTCAGCAGTCCAAGAGTTATACATGGAAGACATATGTGGCATGAATTAGCATTACTGCACTTTTTGCCTAACAAAATGTAATCTATTCTACTATATAATAGGAAAACTTGATGGTGAAACTTTTGAATTCCGAAAATATCCTTACATGTCTATACTACTTAAAAATGGTTCATTAATTTTAATAAGGACAACTTAGTAATTGCGAAGACTATCCTTTGGTCTTCCTAAAAAGTCTTCCTAAGTTGATTAAAAGAATGTTAGAATACGTGTAAGGCACGTGAATATATGCTAGTTACTATAATCCAAAAAAATCGAAACCTATACACTCAAGTAGCATGTAGACGCTTAGATAGTCAGTACTATCCAAAAATAACAACTAGTTCGTAAGAGTATTTGTTGTATCTTGCATTGAAATACTGATTGTGACACAACATATATCTGTTAAATTGTAAAGCCACCTTTTCAAAAGTTATTTCTCCCAGTCCACTTCGGTAGCATTCATGCACCATAGCCACTAACAAAATTTTGCCCAGCCTTGAACACGTTCTCATTATCTGTAGCGAGGAAACAAACTAAGATTTCTCTGGATATGAGGCAATAGAAAGAATGATCAAGATTTTGAAGTAGTCACACTAGTCCAACTTCAGTTCCCACAGTCCGCTGTGGAACCTGGAACTGCACTCTCTTACTCTGAAAAAGAGATTCAACAACTCACTTGTATATGTGGAGACTGAAACACTTTCTGTATTGCAGCTTCAATGTCGGTCATACCAACAAGACACTTTCCTGAGAAGCAAGCACAAAAGTAGGACATCCACTTAGCTATATACCCCCAGACTACTAATAAAACTTTGTAGCATAGCAGATTAGCTTCCTAGATACAGAAATCTTTAGGTACTATCATATATCACTCTGCAAAAGAATACTTTAAAATAGCAGCATAACTCAATAGACAAATTGCTCAAAGCAACTGCTAACAATTTCATTAAAGATAAGGTATTAACTATCATGTGAAATCATTAATCTTGATCAAGTTACAAAATAAACTCCTAGCTAACATAGGTTAACAGCTATCCTAGATGATTTGTAGGAATTGACTCCACAAATGAACCTACATATACCTGTAGAGGAACTAGATGAGCTTAACGACTTGGAGGACTGTGGTAATTGCTTAAGTCGATAATCTGCAATCTCTGCAGCACGCCGACATATTTCCAGGGCACGTCTAGCATCACCAGACATAGCCGCAACCTGCTCGCTACATTGAATGGTAGGTTAGGGTTGAGAAGACAACAGACTTGCTTGGCCTTGTAGCAAAGGCGGCATGCCTTATCGAGTCGGTACGGATGGGTGACCCGCACGATCGACGGGTGCTGCCGGTATTCCTAGTAGCAGGCACACTGGAGGAACTGCATCAAATTAAGGTCCTTGGTATTTATTCAAATTAAACACGCATTTCATCAAACATGTCGTGGCCATGGGGGATACTCACCGATACCAGCTTAGGTTCCATCGGGATGGCGATGCTGAGATCGGTAGGAATGAGGGCGTTCCTCTAGCCGGGAATTTGTTCTCTACAACACTGAAAACATATAAAGAAACATAGTGAGAGTTGATGCCATTGAGGATGACTCTCTTCCTCCTGCTGTGACTCTAACATTAGCAAATGTCATATCCTTTAGAGCATTAACCAAAGTTTCTTTATGTCTAAACCTACTCCTTAGTTCTAGTTAACTAAAATCCTATCGCTGCTAACCAGAGCGTATATTATTCCTCTTTGCACATGTTCAAACAATCTCAGCCTATTCATCCTATCTGCAACCTTGAGCTTCTAACAAATGCACATATCTCTTATCCTATCTTTTAGTTAGGTAATAGAAAAAAGATGATGCCAATAAAGCGACAAAAGCTGACAGTCTTTTCTGTGATATATGCTATAATGAATTATGATGCAAACCATCACAGAGAATGGTGTATGTACAATGGCATGTACCTAATTATTTTTTGTGTTAAACATTTTTACAATAACCCATGTAACCATGTAAATCCACTGATCTAAAAAGAAAATAAAAAGTTTGGTACTTTCATATATCTCATATATCTCTCATGAATGACAATCTAAGTTTTCAAATTTTATCTATAGAGAAAGAGCTAAAAAGTGACAACAAATGGTAAACTCTTGCCTGATATGCGATAGAAATGAATTTCTACCCTAACCATGAATGAAGAATGGTATTTTCACAATGTCATCTATGGAGAAATTAAAGTAGATAAACACCAAGCACGTCTCGTTGTCTTGGTTGCACTTATGCATCATGTGGCTTAGCAGCAATAGGAAGAGAACCATGAATGGTTAACAACCAATACAGTTAAAATATGAATATATATAGGCCATCTTCATCTTTTTGAAGCAAGGGTTAGGTGAGGAATTACCACAAACACATACTGTGCCACTCGCTCATGCTCACGTCCACGAGCACGACCGCGTCCGTGCACCTCAGACTTCTTCAAACCAAATTCCCTTGCTACTAAATCAAATGGGGCACAAGAAAGAGGCTTCGACCATCGTGCCTTCCTTTACAACAATCATAAGGAGGTGCCTTCCTGCGTCGGAAGTGGCGATAGCGACCGTCATACCTTCTTGTTAAATCAAATAGAGAACAAGAATAAGGCTAGAGCGGTGGTGACTGTTGGAACTGGTGGCATCCTCGTTGCCTCCAGAGGCGCCACGGTCGGTGCCGTCGTGGGTGTCGATGAAAGCGAGGGGCTTATCTAGGGTTTGCGGTAGGAGTAGGAGTGGGGAGTTGATCTAGGGTTTCAGAGGGTGAGGAACGGGATGGGGTTTCTAGGGTGAGGTTTAGGGATGTGGGAGGATGAGTTATAATTTGAGGAGAGAGAATATGCCAATAGAATGAGAAGAGATGATTTGGGAGGGAGGCAGGAGAACCAGTGAAATAGAGGAGGGAACTATTGGAGGGAAATGAAATTTTGTTCAGAACTTTTTTTTTTGGTCATTTTGTTTTGTAGTGATTTGGTATTTCCGTCGAGATTATTTGGGACGGTCTTATAATTTATTTGAGACATAAAATTTTAATAGTTCCAAATAAGAGATCTATTTTTCAATATGTCCCAAACAATACTATTTTTTGTTACCAAAAAAATAGTCGTCCCTAAAACTAAATTTTTAGGATGGTTCAGACTAGCGTTCCAAATAGTGTCGTCCCAAAAGTCTACTTTTTTGTAGTGATATATAGACGTGATTCAAGCTGGATCCATTCCAGACGCCGGCAATGGAGGGATCCATTCCAGACGACGACCGTGACGACGGACGGAGCCACCAAAGTTGAGGGCACGATGATGCTTGCCAGCCGAAATGAGCCATACAGGGGGCCCCAACGTTTATATGAGGAAGAATAGGAAAACCCTAAATCCTAAGATCCTAACAAACCCTAACCCTAAACCTAGTTATAACAACCTATTCGACCATTATCATCCGCAGCAATACAAGTAGATGAGGAGGAGGAGGAGGAGGAGGAGGAGGAGCAGTAGGAGGAGAATGAGAAGAAGGGGAGAGGGGAACCAAAAAACGAGACTTGTAGAGAGAGAGAGAGAGTGAGGAGTCTTTTATTAGGGCTCGGGAGAAATGAAAAAAGAGAGTGGGGAAGTGAAAAAAGAAAGCGGGATGATTTGAGATTTTTGGAACATTTTATGACCCTTTTATTTTCGGTTAATTTAGTTTCAACCGAAACGAAATAGTCAAAATCGAATAAACCGAAATTTTAAAACTCCAAAACCGAAACCGAACCGAAATTAGCCAAAACCGAAACCGAAACCGAACCCAACCGAATAAACTATTCGATTATTTGGTTTATTCGATTGAACCGAATAGATAGAAATCATATTTTAATTATATTAAAGAAATTATAAGTTTGTACACATTTTTGTTATATGTCAAAAATATATCCAAAGTAGGACTTCAAAATATATACATAGAATTGTTGCTTTCAAATGTATACATTTTTAGTTACTAAATATACATAGAATTGGGATATTTATAAATTACATAAATCTTATTCGGTTTTCGGTTTTAAACCGAAACCGAATCCCAAAACCGAAACCGAAACCGAATAAGAAATTTTAGTATTTTCGAAACCGAAACCGAACCGAATTTTTTTTCAAACCAAACCGATCGAATATCTTATTCGGTTAGGTTCGTTTCGGATTTCGGTCCAAAAACCGAATAATGCTCACCCCTAGACATACGGGCATAGCAACGTTCAGAAAAAACTATACCTTTAACAGCGTTCATAACACGCTATATAAAGTTCTGTTAACAGCACTGTATAATGAACGCTACTGATAATGACATTCTAATTGCAGAGAGGCTTCAACGCTATAGATAAACTGCTATTGTATGAACGTTTAATAGCACTTCAATATGAACGCTATGGATGATTATATTATAATAGCGGGGAGGCTCGAATGCTATAGATAAACTGCTATTGTATTCTATTTTAATAGCTCTGCGGAAGGAACGCTATTGATGATGACATTCTATAGCAGGGAGGCTTGAACGCTATAGATAAACTGCTATTGTATGCCCTATTTGTTGTAGTGATTCCTAGTCGTGTCGCAAATTGTGCAGATATAAATGAATGGGATGCTCCCGAATCAAACAATGCTACTGCGGGATATGAGGCGACGAGAATGTTACCTACCACAACATCTCCCGATGCCAATGCCTCTTCTAAGGACAAAGTGAATGCTTGCCCTCGACCTCCTTGCTGATTTTTATGCTGCGGCCTAGCCTGATACTGTTGCTGGCCCCTGCCTTGATGATGCTGGGGTGGACTATGCTGGTGTTGCTGCATCGGCGGCCCCTGCTGCCGAAACATTTGAGCCTGCGACATTAACAGACGCTGTGCCAATGGCCTTACTGCCACTGCTGGTCCTCGATACTGCCCTGCCCCTGGTGCTGGCAGAGCAGGAAACTGCTGCCGTGGTCCTCCTGACCTCGAATTCATGGGACATGTGGTAACCCGATGGTCTGGATTTCTACATATCAGACACAGTCCATTCAATATCCGACACACATCTCTAGTGTGCCCCATCTTCCCACAATAAGTGCAGCCCGCCGGGGGTTGCTGGTTCTTCCTCTGTTGCTGTTGCTGCTGCCTGGGTGGTGGTGCTGGTCCTCGTATCGCCACATCGTGGGTACGAATGCCAGTGGATGGTGCTGTTGTTCGGGGCGCTGCTCTCCCTCCTCCTTCAATCTGACTGTGGGATCTCTTCTGACCCCCAGTCCTCACCGCAAGCCTCTGAATGGTGATCTCATGCCTTCGAGTTGCCGTCAATACTTCGTCAAAAGTTTGGTAATTGTGTCCCTCTATCAATTGCAAGAGCTCAAGATGAAACCCTTGCTGAAACCTCATAGCCCTCTGGCGCTCTGTTGCAACCATCTCTGGGACGAATCTACTCAATCTGCAGAACTCCACTGCATAAGCATCTACAGTCTTGCCGGCCTGCCTGAGGTTGATAAACTTCTGTTGTAGCTCAAACTGCGCCACAACTCCATAGTACTTGGTCTTGAATTTGGCAGTAAAATTGTCCCAAGCCACAGGACGTCTGATGCCCACTTCCTCTGATTCCCACCAATCACGTGCGAGATCCTGAAGTAACAACTTTACTAGATCCACACGTTCTTCTGCCGGCACCTTAGCTGCTGTCAGAATAGCCTCAATATCCTTAAGCCATACATCTGCTGAGATGGCATCCTCCGTGCCCTCGAAACGACGGGGGTTGTATTTGCAAAACCTGGCTGATGCTCCTGAATCAGTCCTCACTCCTCTTTCCAAAGCCGTCTGCAATCCTTGGTTGAGCAACACATTCTGCTCTTGTAGCTGAGTGTGCATGCGTTGCTGGGCCAACATCTGATATTGCTGAGTAGCCATCATTTCTCTCATGATCTCCAGAAGGGCTGGTGTGTCCACTTGGGTAGGTGGAACTGTTGGTGGTGGTGGAACATCCGGATACTGCGATCCAGCTGCTGCTTCCACTATCACTTCTTCCTGGATAGCCTCCTGAGGTGAGACTGGCCCTTGTTGCTGACCAACCTAGTCATGTTGCCCATGTTGCCCCTGCTGTTGTCCAGTTCTGACCGATACGGACGAAGTGCCCCTAAGAAAAGGGACAAGAGAATAATCAAACAACCGGACATGAAGGATTAATGAAGTCAAAGGATACCGGAATGTCAAGCAAGGGTTGAGAATAACGAATCATGAGATCAAGGGGGAAACACGTGTGATTGAGACATCCTATAAATCAAAATACCCCACAAGTCTAAAATCAGACCTGCATGGGCCACCACTAAAACCTTGTCACGCCCCAGAACCAGAATACTGGAGAGCGAGGGAATGACTCAGCCAGCTACGTATTACGGATAGATGAATACCGTATAATACGATCAATACTATCTAACCAGACGAGGGGGTGCATACTACATGAAAGTCTTACTATGGTCACTTCACATCTATTGTCTCAATCCTTCAAACAAGAAGCAAAAATAGAGAACATGTAAGATAAAGCAGTAAGGCGTCCCAAACACTCAGTCAAAATGTTCTTGATATCTGGCTTTACAAAACATAGCCAGATGATATAGTAGCATATACACAATTGTTATCAGCTGCAGTCTGACTTTAGTTACAATCATGTAAAAGTAAGTACAAGACAATCCGACCAACATGTCGGTGCCAAACGGCTAAGTATAAAGTAAATAACAAAACGAGCGGTGAAGTAAGGAACCCACTCGAGTCCTCCTGCGATCATTTTCCTAGTATTGACCATCTTGGAGGTAGAAGTAAGCTGGATCCTCGGGGACCGGCTCTAAATCTGGCCATGCAAGAGGTTAGACCTCTAATAGTAAGTATCACAAGGAAGGACGATATGAAGGATTAAACCAGTAAGCAAGAGAATATAATAATAGATCTCTGCTTTCCACTAGGATTCACATAACATCACGACACTTCGAACCAACCTCCCAACCAAACAAGGACAGAAGTTGGCCCGTCATGTCCTGACATTCTGATCATCTCAGTTAGGCAACAGAGTAGGTACAGTACACAAACAAATCATCTTGAACGGCCAATCAACTACTACGGCTTGCTATTGTGAGTCCCAAGTTATCCTGGAATTATGCAAATAGAGATTCCTCAGTTCTTACTATGTGCGAGCAAGGCTAGTCTATCCAGTCAATCAATTGTGCCAATCATGTAATTAGACGAGTCCCAGCGGGACGCCCGCCGTTAATATAGCATGTACAATTTAATAATATAAGCAGATACTGTTCCCTGCCCGTGTGACAGATTTACAGTATCTGTGGGAACCAGCCGGCCCGTCGGACACTACTAGTCCCAAGGGGGCTGCCATGTAAGAACTCGGAAATCCATTCTCTCCATGCAATTATTATTTTATTTAACTTAAAGCCTCTATGTTAAGCGAAATCCCATGCCGTGGATCATGGTCATTCAAATGAGTACTTTTGTACGGGGTACGATATGCGCAACTCTACAACGATACCCGTGCGGCTATGTTGTAGGTCTTACATAACGTAATGCAACAATCAAATCTAACCACGGAGTCATCATGCCTTGACCATAAAGTACACATGCTATTTTTGTAAGATAAATAAATAACTAAATAAATAAATAAATAATTTAAAGCCTGCATGTGCCTGTATGCCAATATTCGGGATCGGCTAATCGATTACAATAGTTCATTACATGAATGTGTCTCATTCATTCAATTCAATAAGACGACTAGCCAGTCTCTTAGTTCTAACTAGGAACGTATGATCAATTATTAGTCAATGTCACAATCATTATCAATGGTGACAAGGCATAAAAATCAATTAGTATTTCATGGGGTCGAGCCAATAACTCCTCAGAGTTAAGTTCTAGTCATACTGGGTATCCATGGATCAATCAAGACACATGACACATTCCACATAACAATCTGTATTAACAATATTAACATATCATGATTTATCAAGTTCATGCAAAAAGGCGTAAGGATATAATAGAAGAATTATCATGCCATCATTAAATAAATAAGTTATAGAGCAAATAGTAACACCCAGGTTAGAAAGTCACGCCAAGTCTAGTAGGAGTGAGCGTAAAAAGTGATTCATGTTGGCATGCACAGTGTGAGCGTGAAGGGAAATTCACGCACGCACAGTGTGAGCGTGAAAAAGTGAGCGTGGAAAATGGGCGTGAAAAGTAAGCGTGGAAAAGTGATAAGAAATACACGGACGCATGCAAAGATGGTGCGTAACTAAAAATTCACGCACGCAAAGATGTGCGTGACTAAAAATTCACGCACACATGCAAGGATGTGAGCGTGACAGAAAATACACGCAGACACGTAAGAACGTGTGCGTGACTGAAAATTCACGCACTCATGCAAAGATGTGTGTGTGACTAAAAATTCACGCACGCTCGTCAAGACGTGAGCGTGACTAAAAATACACGCTGGCACGTAGGAACGTGAGCGTGACTAAAAATATACGCAGACACGTAATAACGTGTGCGTGACTAAAATACACACAAACACGTAGAGACGTGTGCGTGACTGAAAATACACGCAGACACGTAATAACGTGAGCGTGACTAAAATACACGCAAGCACGTAGAGACGTGTGCGTGACTGAAAATACACGCAGACACGTAATAACGTCAGCGTGACTAAAATACACGCAAGCACGTAGAGACGTGTGCGTGACTGAAAATACACGCAGACACGTAATAACGTGTGCGTGACTCAGGAACCTTCGTCCCAAGCCAGAAATGAAGTTCCCATGGTTCAGAACCCATGGACAGCCGAGAATACACACCAAGTTGGAAGATCAAAACCCATGGTCAACCGAGAACACAAAAACTTAGATCTGGGAGAAACAAGCCAACGAAATCCAAAATACTAAGTACTAAACTCTCTCAGGATCATGAGAGGAAGAGAAATGAACCATAAAAATGGTTCTCCAAGCAAGAAGCAAGATTGCACTTGCCTGCTGCTACTGCTGGTAGGTGGAGGAGTGATGAGAGGAAGAAGAAGAAGTAATGGTGAAGAATGAAAGTTATGAGGAGAGAGAATGAGATGGAAGCTTTAAATAGGGAGGGTGGTGGTAGGTGGGGTTATAGGGTCGGGTTTGATCGGGCCCAACCAAGGCCAACCCGAAAGCAAAGAGAGGTTAAAAGCAGAAAATAAACGCAGGAATAAAATTACAGGAAATTAATTAACATGAAAATTAATGAGCAGATAATTAATTAACATGAAATTAAAAGAATTTAAATACATGATAATTCATGATAAATACTAAATAAATATACATGAATTGCACATGTATAAAAATACGCATTCTGGGAACGGGGAGTGACAACTAGCTATCCATGTGACACACTACTTTCATGTGCAATAACATAACCTGGACGATCCTTGTGTACTGATTGGGGCAGGGGGAGGATTTATTTGGTTATATGATCTACACCATTTTTATGTACAACTCCAAACTAGATTTAAGTCATGTATAACCTAAGCTTGTTTACATAACCAAACATGTGCTCTAAATCACGTAGTCAGTTCAGTTTCTTATCTATATCATGTATATCTATTTCTACTATATCATGTTCTTTTTTTACAGTCTCTCTACTATTTTTTTATAACAGTTCATGTATATTATTCTATAGCTTGTTTCATATTTCTTTTCATGTTATGATCTGTGTGAGAGATATGTATTCATTTCTGTCCTGACTGGACCCGTTGAAAATATTACAGATGATGAGGATTGCTGCGATACTTACTATGGAGCAAGCCTATTTGACACAGGTGACCTGGACCCTCAGCATGATCCAGTAGTCGTTGAGGACTTGCCATTAGCTTAGTCTAGACTTTCTTATTATCTAGTTCTTGAGACATTTGTGATTGTATTGAGATATTATTTACGGAGTTTTGTACCGAGGCTTACTATTTATATTTGTGTCTCTCTCTCTCTCTCTCTCTCTCTCTCTGTTGAGATTATCTTATCATCTCTTCCATCTTAGTTTGTGATTGAGATTACTTATTATGTTGTTCTCCATTCGGAGCATATTCTAGATGGTGTTAGACGTTGGACCTAGAACAGCGTTCTACCGCCGACACTGCGACGTAGGCTGAACGTACCCACTTTTCGAGCCCTTACTCTGGGTGCGGGTCATGACACCTGCTTAACTTGAACAAAACGTGTTCCTTAAGTACCACAGACCGTGGCTAACTTTTTATCGAGCCAACCATGGCTCGTGCCTTAAACCAACTCGTATTCTATGCGACACTATCGTCCAAGTCATACTTTATATGACAAGCATTGAGATCGTGGGACTATATGACTTAACAACTGCAGAAAGCACGGGACAGTACTTAGAATGACTTCGACAGCCCAACGTAACTTTTGCCTAACTCAATCGTACAACAACTTAATCCGTAGGACGGACAAAGGCCATGCCAAGCCTTGGACGATGAGACCGTACATGCTTTATCAAGCATTTATATGTGCGACGCCTATGACTTAGGCTAAGTTCACTGCTTTGTGGCAACTTAAACCAACTTCCTTCTCCCAAGCCACGGGACGAAGGACCGAGTGTGATTTTAAAAGCACGTTGCACAACATTTCTAAGCCGACCGTGGAACCTTTTCATATTCTAACTCAATCCAACCCAAGATGGGATTATTCCCTTAGCTATGTGGATTCGTCTATTTTATTATCAAGCCTTCTTGTGAAGTTGAAAACATTCGTTTTATTAGTGCGAAGGCCAAGCTGAGGCAAGTTCACCGAAGCCACCCACCTTAGCGAGGGGTCGCCTCGACCGAGCGGGACTTCGAGCAAGCCGTTGCATCGCTAAGTCTGAACGCCTTTGGCATTTCGATTCCTCCGATTGGATTGAGCGGTACGGGACATTACAATACCGGTCACCAGGTGAAAGCACTTAAATATCTTAAAATGCAAAGATGAAGTGTGAAAATAATTTGAGCTTTTAATTTCAACTAGGAATGATGTAACCATAATTGAAAGTTACAAAACACGTAATACTTTTAAGAAAATATCTTATGCCAGTTCGTGAAAAAAATTCCATTAATTTCAAATATATCCGCGGGCCACTTGTACATAACAAAAAAATACGATAATACAAAAAATGCATATTATATTTATTTCTAATATTGGACAGTAACAATACTATCAAGTATAATGAGTTATAACAAGACCAATGAGGAAGCTTGAAAAAAAATGAGACAATATGAAAGAGAGAACGAGACATTGTATCCGATTAAAAATATAATCTTGTGATGTAGGAGTGACCACAACTAAGCTAGTTGTGAATGTTGACATCCAATTTATTTAGTATCCTTTATACTGCTAATAAAAATTGAATGTCATCAAGCATATATTAATTTGTCATTATGCTAATAAATTGTACCAGGCACAACAAACATTTGTATATTCGTGCATGAACGGGCCTAAGTCACTTGATGGCTTCATGAATAATGAACCTTATATTAGGATCTGTTCAAATTATTAGAAAGAAGAAATCTACCTCTTGTCCAAAAATGCAAAACTTGTACGGTCTAATTAAATCAGAATGTCCCAAAGAGGAACTCAAGAAGTATCCACAAAGTATTTATAGAAAACATATAACAAAAATGTAAATGTCCGACACGTATATGACGAGTGTCCGTAGGTAGTTGAACTATCCCATGATTGAAACATAACCTATGAATGTTGCTGTAACTCGTGTTTATGCATGAATTTGGGTACCAATATTGTGGCTTCATGACATCTAAAAGTTTTTAAAAAAATTTATTGACCTCCTGGTTCTGTTGCAGATCTTAAACGAAAAGGTACTGTGATCCTCATTAGGCTATGAACATATGCTGATTTGGCATGCCCAGTGGCGTCTGGAATCCTTAATAGGCCATTTCATTATGTATTTAATATAAAACCATCAATTTTTAAATTGTTCCATTCTTGAAAAAGACTAACCTACTCATCATTATTAGAGTCAATTAGATATCAACGAAAATGATATTGTTGAATCAAAGAGGGACAAAAACTTAGTGCACTAAGACAAGTTGCAAAATTGCCAAAAGTTCATTAAAGGAAAAACCCAAGAAGAAACTGGCAGTGAACAAATGAATAGGATATATAATCCATAAACATTGAAGTAGAACTTGAGAATATTTACCTTAACTAAAAACTACTTGTCACAAACCACGTAGAACAATAGTGAATAAGGTATCAGGTAAGTAGAGAAGATGTCCAGATATTAAAGAAAAGTAGTAATTTAAGTTATACTTCAACATAACTATGAAAATAACATAGAACTTTACATCTATAACCATCCAAAAAATTTGGTAATTGACTAAAGCAAGCATCTAATGCAGCAAATATTATTTCCATGAGAAAACACAAGCAGAATAAAAAAATATATATTTTATTAAATCTACTGCAGTGCCAACTAATCAAAATATCACAAAAGTTGGTCAATTTATTTTATTATTGGCAGCATGATAGAAATTAAATGGTATAGTTGGTCCACTCCAACTGTTGCAGTCAAACTAAGATATGCAAATGGAAGCATGTCATGGAGACAAGAATTTTATTTTATTTTATTTTATTTCCACTTGTAGCCAAATTAGAATATTTAACAATGTTGTATTTCCAACATATACTATCTAAAATATATATAACCACATGTGTCAAAATTTTCTATAGGACATGTAAACTAATGATCAATTAACTCTTAGATTGTTAGATATATTTGCCTTTATCTTCAAAAATTCTGTAAACAAAATAAATCAAAATTAGAAGTTACCAGCCTCCGGGGAAGTCGCGCACGTAGCACTGCCCTAAGAGTTAATTCGGGTCTATGTGCAGACTTGTTCCAAATTCTCCTAGTGGTAAAACCTCCGCTCTACCGGTATCTCCTCGTTGCACACAACTTGGAGAGATTGACTCCGACTTAGCTCTGCCCAGAGCAAGGATGTGAAGAAGAGAGAGTTTCGGAGAAGAAAATTTTAGAGAGATATTTTACGTAGGATTTTTTTCTGTCTGTAGAAGAAGAGAAGATGACTCAATATATAGGCGAATTCCAACGGACAGAAATAATGACCAATTAATTCAGACGTTACAAATGAACAAATCAATGGCAATAAAATCAGACGTTACAAATACTAATTGGTGAGGGAAATTGGTTTTTGAGAAAAGGTGCAACAGCAGCACCAACAAAATATTCTCGACACACTATATCATGTTGATCTTTGTCACAACTCAATCATGCTTCAAATGTTATTTGTTGCACTTATCCATTTTCTTCTAATTCGTCTTTTTATGAATTGATTGAGAAATAGAGATCCTATTTTGTGGTATTGATGCTGGTTAATATTGGATCCGGACATGTACGATACGATACAACGGATATGTATCGGTATCATGCAAACCATGATAGAGGTAAATGCGTGCCTAGAAACAAATTAGAGTTACTGTACAAAAATCCATTCATTTAAGTGCAAACTTTAAATGATATGTTATTAAGAGAGTGAGAGATGATAAAAAAAAAAGTTATTAAGAGAGAAACTTTTAAGAATGTCGAGAACTTAAATTTTGAGGAATCTGGTGTAACCAACTCGTGTTTCTTTGTTTTGGAATTGAAGGATTTATTGTATTATTAAACATGGAAGGAGGTAAGATGTTATTGTTTAATTTGAGTTAAATTACATATTTTCATTGTATTGCCAAGTTCTGTAATGAAGTATAGTAATTGTTAAAAACCAACATACTCTCGTGTAGAGAGATTCAATCAAGACTACAGTAATCTACTTGTCATATTCTTCTACACTATGCTCTCTACTAACAACAGGAAAAAGGAATGTTTCCTGAAATAGCTATAGGTAGCTTTGGCAGAGGTACTTCCTTTGGAATTTTGCTCGGAATATAACGGTGTCAAATTTAAATATGTTTAAACCAGGATTTTGAGATCACATGTGATCAGTTTACTTGGATCAGGTTGTATTATGTTTCACACCAAAAAAAAAGAAGAAAAAGGCTACCATGTGTTATCATACCATTGGACGTACTCAACAGTCACCACTGCCACATGGAGAGTCCGTCCCACTGAATAATTTCTCATCGTGAACAGATGTTTGGAAATTTTATCACCATAAATCAGCTTTCTTATTTTAAAATATAAATTACTATATACTGAATTGATGTTTATTTTGTTCAAATGAGAATCATACATATCTTTGTATAGTACTGTAAATAATCATATTTCAGACATGACATATCTTCTTCTGATGGCATGAGGGCTGTCTCTATTCCTCAAGAATCTCATTTTAAAAGTTTCTATTTTTTCATTCATATTTATCTTTCTT
Source organism: Iris pallida (assembly GCA_029216955.1). Taxonomy (NCBI): domain Eukaryota; kingdom Viridiplantae; phylum Streptophyta; class Magnoliopsida; order Asparagales; family Iridaceae; genus Iris; species Iris pallida. The sequence goes on from JANAVB010027199.1 coordinate 3,343,129, forward strand.
TTCATGACCCAGTTTTAGCCAATAGGCTTCACGCCTTCGGACATGTCCACCAAATTTCAGAATTTGTTGCTACACGCGGATTTCTTTTTGGGCCTCATAGCTTATTACCATTTCTTAGAATTTGTATCACATATAGCCTTCTCGTAAGTAGCGAAATCTTCACTTTCCCTAATACTAGCATTACCATCTTCCTCGACCACAAGTCCCTAGTATCGTTCTGGGTTGATTTGCGTCCTTCTTGACTTACACCTAGGTTGTGTATTAGTAGCTTGTTTGTTCTTGAACTTCTTCAAGATCTCCCTTACTCCCACAAGCCTCTCCTAGCAGAAACTCTCTCTCTCTCTCTCTCTCTCTAGAAATATGGCATATTTGGAAACAAGTACTCTTTGCTCCTATGGGAGGTGGAATTACTACCCAATCGTTTCTTTAGGATACCTAGCAAACTTATAACTTACTGACCTCGCATCCAATTTGTCACTGTCAGATGGTTTGACAAAAGCTTCACAACCCAAATCTTAACATACTCAAGATTTGGATTTGTTTCATTTCATATCTCATATGACATTCTATTTACGGGTTTTGATGGAATTTGATTAAGTAAATATGCGACACTTTCTAGAACAAATCTCCCAAAAAATCAATGTTTTAAAAATCGGATCGATGATTGAACCGATTTTTTTTGTATAGGTCGAACCGGGGTTCAACCAGAGTTCAAATAGACTTGGTTTGGTTTGGTTCAAACAGATAACATATCTACATTTACTTCTTGGGTTGGTTCTTAGCATGTTTGGTTTGGTTTAATTTACAACTATAAGGTCTCTCAAAACCAAACCAAGAACCAAATGGTCCAAATCTCACACAACAAATTTTTTTGAGTTTTTTTTATAAAAAAACCAAAATTTTCGGTTCAATTCCGAACCGGTTCGTCCGGTTCACCGGTTAAACCCGATTCTGTGAAAAAACCGACGGTTATTTAAAAATCTCGGTTCACATCAGACCGGACCGAGATTTTTGTCAAGACCGGTCAGACCCGGTCGGACCGCCGGTCCGGTCCGGTTCTGACAACACTGCAAAAGATAAAGGAGCATCTCTAAGGCTCAGCATGGACCACAACATGTTCGATAATGTGTGATTCCTCCTTTTGATACATCACTTGATGTATTCTCTATGGTGTCCATGGAGAGAGAATCTCATTCTTCTTGAGATAGATTGTAAATTCATGGCTTAAGTATTTCCTACCTTGATCCGATCGAAACTTTAATATTTATGTCACTTTTCTTCTCTATTTCAAACAATTTGGATTTATACTTCATCAAGTATATATATATTTTTTTACTTCATCAAGTATGCTTCATCAAGTATATATATATATATATATATATATATATATATATATATATATATATATAAATATATATATATATATATATATATATATATATATATATATATTTGAAATAAGGTGAATTTTATTCCAAATGAAAAGCCATAATCTTACAACATACAAACAGAGTGGGACTTCCACTCAACTCTCATCAATTCTCCATAGCCTTGACATCATACTCAATGTTAAGGAGAATACCAACTGGGGGGGTGACCAGCCCCTCAAAGATCCGACGGTTTCGCTCCCGCCATACATGCCAAACCGCAGCAGCCAGACGAACTCTGGCTGTTCGGAACCAGTCCTGCCTCCTACCCCTGCTATCTCGGATCTCCGTGATGATGTCCCCCACACATTTCTCGGAGGCGCACACTCCCAATAACCGACTCTGCTCCGACCATATCTGTCATGCCAGAGTGCACTCGAAGAAGAGATGCTTTATAGATTTAGGCTCCAACCCGCACAGCACACATGTGGGATCCGGAACCGGCACTCCAAACGACCTCAGGCGATCTCTAGTCAAGAGGCGGCCCAGTAGAAGCTTGTAGGCACACAACTGCATCTTCCTGGCCAGACCCTTGCACCAAACGAACTCGTAATCTGAACTCAACGGAAAAGCTCGCCGGATAAGGTTGTAGCAGCTACGGAATTGGAACTCCCCCGTCCCGGTAGATGCTCCTGTCGGCTCCCAAATTTACCGATCCGCAGGCAGCGTCGGATCAATGGCAATAGATAAAATGCTCCCACCCAGCTCCTTAGTGAACCGATACGAATCAGGTCGCCACTCCCCATCACGAATGATGCGCCTGCATGTCAGACCCCGCATGTCCTCCTGATGAGTCGGTGCTCCTCTGATGTCCAACCGCGACCGTCGATCTATCCAAGGGTCCCGCCAGAGGTCCGTGCCCGACCCGTCCTTCATGACCCTCCGGATAGCAGACTTGAGCACCCCCTGTGTCTCAAGATAGTCTTGAACGTGACTGAGTGGTTGTTGTCAGTAGTGCATGTCCAAAAACTACCCTACTTCACGTATCTACTGTGCATCCAGTCCGTCCAGAGAGATCCCCTGCTGATAAATCTCCAGTCCAGCTTAAGCGCAGAGGCCTCCCTGATCTCCAACAACGGGCGGAGCCCCACTCCTCCCTCCTTCCTGGGACGACAAAGCTGGTCCCAGGAGATCGCATGCATACCTCCCCTCCAGATGAAGTCGGCACATAATCGCTCCATACGCCGGATAGTGGCCACAGGTAGGAGGATGGACTGCAGCCAAAAATGGGCCACAGCCGAGATCACCGATCTGACCAACTCGATGCGACCGCCAAATGACAGACCTGCTGCTTGCCAACCCTCTGCTCGCCTCTGGACATACTCCACCAGACTAGTGCAATCCTGATCCCGAGCATAATTGACTGTGAGAGGCACTCCCAGGTACCGCACCAGAAGATCACTCCTTTGTTGGCCCATTTGGTCATATGGTCAAACCTGATTTTAATAATTGAATAAACTCTGTCTGGATATACAAAGCTAGTCGGACTCTTGAACATGATCAAGAATGGCTATCCACTGAATTCAAGACCGAAGATCTGTTTGCCTACTCGAGTCTGTAATTCCCTATGCAATGTATTTTTTATTTTATTTGAGTCTAGGAATATATTGTACACCGAGTCGTACTGGCAAATAGGCTACCCTCAAATGAGTTCAAAATATTTTTAAAATGACCTCTCAAAAAGGTTTACAAAAAGGTTTTCAAAAAGGTTTTCAAAAATCACCAAAAAGCTTTTTCAAAACCCTAACTAAACCCTGACTTAACCCTGATAGAACTCGGACCGAGTTCGGCCAGAGTTCGGTTAGTGGCCGTTGTGATTTTAAATCCTTGGAACTTGGTCCTCCTGTAGTTGCGAATTTGACCGAGATTTGCTCATAGAGTTCTGCCCGAATTCTGTCCGAATTCTGTCAGAAGTCTGCCTTTGAAAGTCCTATAAATAGAGAAGGATTTCGATCATTTCAACTCACTCATTCACTTTCAATCTTTTCTCTATCTAAAGCTTTCAGTCTTTCAAAGAGTTTTCTAGAGCTTTCAATTTCAGATCCCAAGCCAATTACAATCCTCTAGTCGATTTGCCAGTGCGGTACGGTCTAGAAGTTTCTGAGAGATTGTAATCAGAAGGCTTGATTGAAGAATACCTCTTCACATTTGAAGTTGGACGAGTTCTTCGTATCAAAGCTCGTGTTGTAGAAGTTGCAAGGACTTCGTAAGAAAACTTACGGTTTTTCCAATAGTGGATTCAACTGGTAGCAAGAGTTCTACCGACTGGATTAGTCCTCAACAGAGGGATACCAGTATACATCGCTGTCTTTGCGTTTGCTCTCTTAACTCTGTCTTTACTTTATTTCAGTTGTGATTAATATTCTGTGATTGTGCTGCTAACCTTTTTTAATTAGTATTATTCCGTTGCCAACTCTATTCACCCCCCTCTAGAGTATTACGCTTTACTATTTCGTTCCTACAATTGGTATCAGAGCGGGTGTTACAGGTAAAGCAAAGGTAACAGTGCAATTATTTATTCATTTTTAACTGTTATATAGATCACAGCACAACACATGGCAACTGTAAAATTCACAAGTGAAGGCCAGGCCACAAACAGACCCCCACTGTTTGATGGTACGAACTATACCTATTGGAAAACACGGATGAGTTTTTTCTTGAAATCACTTAACTTTGATTTATGGTCCATTGTTCTTGATGGCTATCAAAAGCCACTTCGTATAAATGTTGATGGAGTTTTAGTTGAAAAACCCCACAGCAGATATACAGAGGAAGAAAAGAAAAGGGCCAGTCTTGACGCACGTGCCATTAATGCTCTCTTTTGTGCTTTAGACAGAACTGAATTTAACAGGGTGTCTATCTGCACAACGGCTAATGAAGTGTGGAAGCTACTTAAAGTCACACATGAAGGCACGACTCAAGTCAAAGAATCTAAAGTCAGCAGACTTACTCAAGAGTACGAAGCGTTCAAGATGAAGCCCAACGAAACAGTTACACAAATGTTCGAGAGATTTCTGGATATTGTAAATCCTTTGTCATCCTTAGGCAAAGATTACAGTAACCATGGAAAGATTCGCAAACTCCTGCGAGCACTCACCAAGAACTGGATTCCGAAGGCTACTGCAATCATTGAAGGGAACGACCTCACAACTATGTCCCTCGAAGTACTCATGGGTAAACTACTCACTCATGAACTGGAGCTACAAGATTTTGAAGAGCCTGTACCAAAGGAGAAGACGATCGCTCTCAAGGCTCAGCACAGAAAAGCTGCTGAAGGTGACTCAGACAGCAGTGGATCTGACGCTGAAGATCAAGCACTCCTAGCAATAAAGTTCAAAAGATTCATGAGACATGAGAAGAGAGTCAAAGAGAACAACAGCAACAACTGGTATCAAGAAGATGCTGTTTGCTATGGTTGTAAGAAGAAGGGACACATGAAGAAGGATTGTCCCACAAACTCATCATCAAGCAAGAAGAGCAACAGGTATGAAAAAGGGAACCTGAAGAAATCAACATCTAGAAGATATGCCAATACCAGCATATGGCATAAAAGTGAAGCCAGCGACTCAGAAGACGAACAATCAGAAGACGCTGCAAACGTATGCTTTATGGCATCCGATCAGGTACCTACTGAACCTGTAGTTGATACTTATGATGACTTCACCTTTGAGCAATTAGGAGATGCCTTCAGTGACCTGATGACTGATTACAGAAAACTGCGTAGTAAGTATGAGACCGCTAAGAAGGTACTCAAAGAGTACAAAGGTAAAATAGGTAGACTTACCGACCTACTAGCTGAGGTTAGAAATAATGTTAGTAAGTCTGGTGAGCTTTCTTAAACAAAGCTCTTATTACACGAGACTACCAAGTCATCTGAAGAGAAAGACAAAATTATTGACCAACTCAAGGAAGAACTTTCTATAGAGAAGAAAAGACTTCGATGTGCACAAATCAGAATGGAATCACTCACTTCTGATTATACTAAGTTATATGACACTTCCAAAAGATTGGAAATTAGGTTAGGAAAACAGCCTGAGCCTGCTGCTTCCTACCCTAACACGTGTCACTTACCGAAAAATCGGAACATTCCCAAGCCAAACACTGTCAGACCTAACCCTATAAAACCTTTACCCCAAAAGGTTAAGCCCAAACAAGATTATAGGTATGCTTTTTTCTATACTAGAAAACCTAAACCTACCAACTATGCACACCACTCAGCTTTTAACACTCGGCATACACAATGTCATTATTGTGGCCTCATTGGTCATATTTCATCTGCATGTAGAATGAGAAAGCTTGTTGATTTAACTGTTTATACTTGGATACCTAAAGCTAACAATACAGGACCCTACAAGAAATGGGTACCAAAAGTTTCATCTGCAAACTGTTTTGTAGGTGGAACACCCTTCACATGCTAGAAGCAAATGGATCCTCGACAGTGGTTGCTCACGGCATATGACCGGTGACGCTACCCTATTTGCAACACTGTCGAAGAAAAAGAAGGAAGGCTATGTCTCCTTCGGTAATAACTTGAAAGGGTATATTATTGGTATCGGTGATGTTGGTAAGTCTCCCTATCCTGTGATTAAGGATGTCTGTCTGGTTACCGAGTTGAAACATAATCTACTCAGCATAAGTCATCTAGCTGATCATGGTTATGGCATCAACTTTGGCAAAGACAAATGTACTATAGTTGATAGCTCAACTGGTAGTACTATCTTTGAAGGTATCAGGGAAGACAATATATATGTTTTCTATTTGTTAGAAGAAACTAACATTTCAGGTAGATGCCTAATGGCCAAGAGTGATGAGAGTCATCTATGGCATATGAGACTCGGTCACGCAAATATGGATACGATCTCAAGATTATCCACAAAGAAGCTAGTACGCGGTTTACCGGACATTACATTCAAGAAGGACTCGGTATGCAGTCAATGTGAAAAGAACGAAGCTACCAGATCCACATTCAAGTCAGTAAATGCAGTATGTACTACTAGACCTCTACAATTGCTTCATATGGACTTATTTGGTCCTAGCAGAGTTGCTAGCCTCGGAGGTAAACTTTATGCTTTCGTAATTGTAGATGATTTCTCTAGATACACGTGGGTATATTTCTTGACACGCAAGAATGATGCATTATCCAAATTTGTCGCCTTTTGCAAGAAGGTTCAAAATGAAAAAGGTTACATGATCACTCGCATAAGAAGCGATCCTGGAGGCAAATTCGAGAATGCTGATTTTGAGCATTTTTGTGACACACACGGTTTTGTACACGAGTTCTCATGCCCTAGGACTCCACAACAAAATGGAGTTGTAGAACGTAAGAACAGAACTCTAACCGAAATGGCCAGAGTGATGTTAAACCAGTTTAGCCTACCCAAATATTTTTGGGCTGAAGCTGTCAACACAGCTTGCTTTGTACTCAATAGAGTTCTAATTCGACCCAAATCGAAGAAGACTCCATTTGAGTTATGGTTTGATAGAATTCCATCTGTTTCATACTTTAGAATATTTGGCTGTAAATGTTTTATTCTTAATACAAAAGATAATTTGGGAAAATTTGATGAAAAGGCCGATGAAGGCATATTTTTAGGTTATGCGGCCAAGAGCAAAGGATACAGAGTCTTCAACAAAAGAACCATGATCATCGAAGAGTCAATCAATGTCACTTTTGATGAACTAAATCAGATGACGATCGATGACAATGACGAAGATCCAACTGTACCAAGCTCAACATCAGCTGATCCTCAACCAAGCTCTGCACTAGCTGAACCTCTTAGAGAAGATCCAGGAACCAGCTATCTTCAGAATCTTCCAAAAAGGTTAAAATTTACAGCTGATCATCCAAAAGATTTGGTAATTGGTGATATTACCAAAGGAGTAAGTACTCGTACATCCTGTAGAGATATTGTTTCTAGTGTTACATTTATTTCACAGCTAGAACCCAAAACTATTGATGAAGCATGTAGTGATAGCTTTTGGATAGATGCTATGCAAGAGGAATTAAACCAATTTGAACGAAATCAAGTTTGGAAACTTGTTTCCAGGCCTATTGATCATCCGGTCATTGGCACCCGTTGGGTATTCCGAAATAAATTAAATGAGAATGGTTTAGTGACTCGTAATAAGGCTCGACTCGTAGCTCAAGGATACAATCAAGAAGAAGGTATCGACTACGATGAGACTTATGCCCCAGTTGCGAGATTAGAATCCATTCGCATGTTATGTGCATTTGCATGTTTTCATGATTTCAAACTTTTTCAAATGGATGTCAAGAGTGCTTTTTTAAATGGTTTCATAAAAGAAGAAGTTTTTGTAGCACAACCTCCAGGTTTCACGGATTTCAAAAAACTTGATCATGTTTTCAAGTTGAAGAAAGCCTTATACGGTTTAAAACAAGCCCCTCGTGATTGGTATGATCGTTTAAGCTCTTTTCTACTTGACAATGGTTTTTCAAAAGACAAGGTTGACACTACACTGTTTATTAAGTCTTTTAATGGTAAACTTCTTTTAATTCAAATATATGTTGATGATATTATATTTGGATCTACTGATGAATCTCTGTGTCAAAAATTTTCTAAGTGTATGCAGAATGAGTTTGAGATGAGCATGATGGGAGAGCTGAAATTCTTTCTCGGATTGCAAATCAAACAAACTGATAATGGGACATTTATAAATCAAGCCAAGTACACAAAAGATCTGCTAAAGAAGTTTGATCTGGACAATGTCAAACCTATTGGCACTCCAATGGCAACTTCAACAAAGCTTGATTCAGATGAACAAGGCAAGCCAGTCGACACACGTAAGTATCGAGGTATGATTGGTAGTTTACTTTATTTAACTGCTAGTCGTCCAGATATAATGTTTAGTGTTTGCCTGTGTGCACGTTTTCAAGCTAACCCAAATGAATCACATCTGTCCGCAGTTAAGCGTATCTTTCGATACCTTAAGGGCACTTCTTCTGTTGGCTTGTGGTATCCCAAAACTAAGTCTTTTGACCTTATTGGTTATTCGGATACAGATTTTGCTGGATGCAAAGTTGATAGAAAAAGTACCAGTGGTACATGTTATTTCTTAGGCAAGGCTTTAGTCTTATGGTTTAGTAAAAAGCAAAATTCTGTAGCCCTATCAACAACAGAGGCTGAGTACATCGCCGCAGGACGTTGTTGTGCTCAGATTTTGTGGATAAAACAAACCCTAGAAGACTATGATTTATTTTACACACATATTCCCATTTTCTGTGATAACACGAGCACTATTAATTTGACTAAGAATCCAGTATGTCACTCTCGTACTAAACATATCGAGATTTGACATCACTTTCTTAGAGATCATCATCAAAATGGAGATATAAACCTTATGTACATAGATACTGAAAATCAACTAGCTAACATCTTCACTAAACCTCTAGCGGAAGATCGTTTCAATTATTTATGTCGAGAATTAGGAATTTTGGACGTCAATAATATTAATTAATTTTGTTTTATGATTATATATCATTACGCAAAAACTGTTTTAGAGACAAGCCAATAAAGAGTCTGTCTGTCACCACAACTACGGTTGAAGCGAAGCGGTACTTAAGAGTTCCCCGGTGAACCTCCGCCAGCTGGGACAGTACTCCTACAGCTAATCTGAAACAGTCACTGTGTAACGACATTTAATCTATAAAATAATATTAATTATGTTAATTGAAGTTGAAATGACTAAACTTTGAATTAAATATTTGAAATGAGACAATGAAAAAGAATGGCTTAAATCAACTTTAAAGAACCCTAGGCGAATTCGGCCAGAGCTCTGACCGAATTCGGCCCGAGTTCGGTTGAGGGTATCAGGATATATATACAGAACCCGAGCAGCCCTTCTTCTTCATTGCTTCCAAACTATTCACAACAGCAGCAGCAGCCGCGAAGGAGCCCCGAACCCTAGCTTTTCACCACCCACTTTCTTCCAATCCAAGTGGTGAAATCCATTCAAAATTTGGATTCGTGCGGAGTTCGCCGTTCTCTTCGACATACTTTGATTTTGGGAGGTATAACCCCATCTTTCTCCACTTTTCAATTAGTGCATTTTTATTTCAATTTGCACAAATGGCACCCAAATTCAATCCATCAAAGAGGAAGAAGACAAACCCTAGTGAGGAAGGGTCATCTTCGCATCCGCATACGGATTCCCTCTTCTCGCCGGTCCAAACGAGCGACGGTGCATTCGACGGGTTTTTCTTTCAAACCCTAGACCAAGCCCTACTGTGGTATGGAGACTTCTCCATGAGATCCATATGCACAGACGCTCCAGTCAAATGGACTGTATTTCCTGATCATCATCATTTCTTTGAGGCATTAGGGTTACATCTTTTTGTTAAAATCTGCTTCCCTATAGCAACTAATGCCATTAGATTATTTTATTGTAATCTCATATTAAACACTTTTGATGTGAGTACTCGTGTTGGAGGCATTGATATCAATTTCAATGATGACCTCTTAGCGGAGATCCTTGGTATCCCTAACGAAGGTGAACCGCTAGTCGACATCACTGAATTTGATTTCCCTGAAGGCACGACACTCGTAAGTTTCAAAGCGGAACTCTGTGCACCTGATAGAGTACGCTCTGGAAAGTTCAAGACTAACAACCTGAACTTGTTTAACTATGAATTGCATCGCATCATCTATTCCACTATCCTTTCAAAATCCACTTCAAAGGATGATGTGACTTCTCTTGAGCTGTCCGCCATGTACCATATTCTTAAGGGGATTCCATTTTCTGCCCCTAAGACCATGATTCAGATGATGGGTCGTTGTCGTGCAAGAGATAGAAATCTCTCTTACGCGATGATTCTCCCACGCATCTTTCAGCGCTTCCATATCGATCTGTCGACTTGTACTCAGGACCCTGAGTCCAAGTTTCTTCAGTTATCTCGTCGTAGCATGACTGCTTCAGCTCCATCTCCTGCTCCTCCAACTGCACCTCCTCCACCACCCCATCAGTATGCCATAACATTTGAGGGCATACATCAGCATTTATCTGCTTTGTACGTCTCGATGACGGACATAGCTCGCGAGTATGAGTTCCGCGACGTCACCCGCTATCAGGCACTTGCAAACTCCTTAGCTGATCTTCGTTTCGCCCAGACTGGTCATTCAGCCGGTTCCATCCCTAAAGATCCAGCTTTCTCCGGTTACTGCTGTGAGGATGAGGCTGTTCATGCCTACTTCCAGCCCGGTAACGCCTATGATTGGTACCGTCCTGACCGTGCTCCACATCATGATTATGTTGGTGAGTTCTATGCTGGCGTCCCTCCACATCCTTCTGGCGCTGGTACCTCTGGAGCTGGTACTTTAGGACATGCTGGTCGAGCTGCTGATGATGATGATGAGGATGATGATGAGAAGATGTGACTATATGATTTTTAGTGATATTTTATTGTGCATTTGAAAATGCTTCGACATTCCTAGTTATTATCAGTACTTTATTATTAGCACTTTTTAGTATGCTTCAGTACTCTTTTCTTTCATAGACATGTTTATTATGCCTTAGTTTATGGCATTCAGTTTATTTCAGCACTATGTTTCAGTTTCAGTTTATGCTAGCACTATTTCTTATATTGCTTCATTCTTTATAAACTGCCTGTGAAATTACATGCCTGTGATGATTTTTATTTTTTACAATACATGCCTGTGATATTTCTTCAGTTTTATGCCCTATTTCTTTATAAGTTTTCTCACTATTTGTTACTTATACATTTGATTGCGGGGGAGCTTTATCTTTTGCAATTATTTCGCTAAGTGAAAAAGGGGGAGAAAATTAAAGATCTAACATTTTTTTGAGATAATACAGGATATGAACAATTTCTACTTTTTGATATTTTGAACAAGCTTAATGTTATATCATTCATAGTTTGTCAATTATCAAAATGGAGGAGATTGTTGGCCCATTTGGTCATATGGTCAAACCTGATTTTAATAATTGAATAAACTCTGTCTGGATATACAAAGCTAGTCGGACTCTTGAACATGCTCAAGAATGGCTATCCACTGAATTCAAGACCGAAGATCTGTTTGCCTACTCGAGTCTGTAATTCCTTATGCAATGTATTTTTTATTTTATTTGAGTCTAGGAATATATTGTACACCGAGTCGTACTGGCAAATAGGCTACCCTCAAATGAGTTCAAAATGTTTTTAAAATGACCTCTCAAAAAGGTTTACAAAAAGGTTTTCAAAAAGGTTTTCAAAAATTACCAAAAAGCTTTTTTAAAACCTTAACTAAACCCTGACTTAACCCTGACAGAACTCGGACCGAGTTCGGCCAGAGTTCGGTTAGTGACCGTTGTGATTTTGAATCCTTGGAACTTGGTCCTCCTGCAGTTGCGGATTTGACCGAGATTTGCTCATAGAGTTCTGCCCGAATTCTGTCAGAAGTCTGCCTTTGAAAGTCCTATAAATAGAGAAGGATTTCGATCATTTCAACTCACTCATTCACTTTCAATCTTCTCTCTATCTAAAGCTTTCAGTCTTTCAAAGAGTTTTCTAGAGCTTTCAATTTCAGATCCCAAGCCAATTATAATCCTCTAGTCGATTTGCCAGTGCGGTACGGTCTAGAAGTTTCTGAAAGATTGTAATCAGAAGGCTTGATTGAAGAATACCTCTTCAAATTTGAAGTTGGACGAGTTCTTCGTATCAAAGCTCGCGTTGTAGAAGTTACAAGGACTTCGTAAGAAAACTTGCGGTTTTTCCAATAGTGGATTCAACTGGTAGCAAGAGTTCTACCGACTGGATTAGTCCTCAACAGAGGGATACTAGTATACATCGCTGTCTTTGCGTTTGCTTTCTTAACTCTGTCTTTACTTTATTTCAGTTGTGATTAATATTCTGTGATTGTGCTGCTAACCTTTTTTAATTAGCATTATTCCGCTGCCAACTCTATTCACCCCCCTCTAGAGTATTACGCTTTACTATTTCATTCCTACATCCTTGCGATACCCAGCACCTAGCCCGCTCCTCCTTCCGGGTGCACAGGGAGCTGAAGTAGACCCTACTCTTATCCCTGTTCATCTGGAGACCCGAAAAGGACTGTAAGTCTTCCATAATAGTCGCAAGCGTCTGTAACCCCTCCGTCGAAGGCTGTATGAAGACTAGAAGGTCATCAGCATAAATAAGGTGAGTAACTGGGGGACCATCCTCCGAAACAGAGGTACCAGCCATCCACGGTACACTGCCAGATCTATCAAACAAGTAAAGTACTCCATAACTAGCGTGAACAGGTAAGGGGACAATGGGTCACCTTGTCGGATCCCACGGTTGCTCTGGAAGTACCCATAAGGAATACCATGGATGAGAACAGGAAAAGTAGGGGACGTAATGTACTCCCTGATCAGCTCAACCCAGTGATCCGCGAATCCCATGGCAGACATCAGATGACAGAGGAAGTCACGATTGACCATGTCATATTCCTTCCTCAGGTCCAGTTTTACACAGGCTTTCTCCCCTTCCGGTCTGCTGAATCCTCTCATCATCTCATGGGCCAGGAGGCTGTGCTCAGCGATTGACCTCCCCTTGATGAACGCAGCCTGATTCGGGGAAACCAAGTCCTGCATGATCCCCTCCATCCGCCAGCACATAAGGTGCGTAATTATCTTATAAAGATAATTACAACACGCAATGGGTCTGAAATCCGCCAAAGTTATCGCTCCCTCCTTCTTCGGCACTAAGATCAGGAAAGTGTGATTAAGCTCTTTCAGAAGCTTCCTTTTGGTGAAGAATTCCCGGACCATCTCTACGACTTGATGCTTCAGAATGTCCCAATGGCGTTTGAAGAAACCACTGCTGAAGCCATCCGGACCAGGAGCTTTGTTGGGATCTGTCGCCTTGATAATAGATTCTACCTCCTCCAATGTAACAGGGGCAAGAAGAATGCTATTCCCATATGGGGTCACCAATCTCTTCGTAACAACCTCTGGGAACACGGAAAGGTAGTCAGTTTGGAAATATAACTCAGAGTAGTACCTGACAGCCTCGTCCTGGATCTCAGTCGGCGTCGCCACCAGAGTGCCATCAGCATCAAGCAGCTGGGAGATGTGATTCCTATTCTGCCTGGTCCGGATAATATCATAAAAGAACTTGGAGCAACGGTCGCCATCCTTCAGCCAGGAACATTTGGCTCTCTGAGCCGAGCTAATCTCCTTCTGCAGCCTCAGGATGTTGACTTCACCGATCAGTTCCTTCTCTCTAGCCTCCAGGTCCCCATTCAGCATGTCAGCTTGCATATCCTGTTGCAGGGTCCGCAACTCCACCTCCTTATCTTCTAAGGTGGACTTGGGCAACCCCTTCACCCAACTCCTAAGGGCTCTCTTCGTGGCCTTGAGACGACGAACCAAGCAGAATTGGGCCGTCCCCTCTTGTCCGCTAGTAAGCCCCTCCGTAACAGCCTCCAGGTAGCCCTCTGATAGATACCAACTGTTGTTATATCTGAACGGACGAGACTTTCCAGGAGGCCGAGCCGTGAAGCCAACCCGGATAGGGGAGTGGTCGCTAGTCCCAGCTGCCAGACCCTCAGCCGAAGTGTTGGAGAAGTGACGGAACCACTCTCCATTGCCCAGAGCTCGATCAAGCTGACAAGCAACCCTGTTATGGGAAGCTTTGTTGTGCCAAGTCCAGATGAAGCCGGAGCGAGTCAATCCCCGAAGCCCCGCAAGCAGGAGACATCTCTGGAAATCGTAAAGGATAGAATCTGGGACCGGGCGACCTCCCAGCTTCTCCCTGTGGTGCAGAAGGGCATTGAAGTCCCCGATGAAGAGTAGAGGAAGGCACGACGAGTCAGCAATAGATGAAACACGGGAGATGTTGCTCCATAGGACTCCCGTCTCCTTCGGTCATTATGTCTGTAGACAGCCCCCAGCAAGAACCGGAAGCCACCCTTGCTCACGAAGGAGATGGCAATCAACTGCTCCGTCATTAAAATCAAGTCACCATCCCAACTCTTCAAGTTCCATCGAACCCAAATCCTGGCCATGTCACAGAGAGCTAGATTGTGCAGTTGGGCCCAAGGAGCAGTAGTCCGTTGAGTAAGAGTCTTCTCACCTTTGATTTTGGATTCTAATATAACAGAAATGTCATATTTTTCTCTGTGGAGCACTCTACAAATCTCTCTCCACCTCCCTAGCGAACACGCCCCCCTCATATTCCAGGCGATAATGGCCATTAATTAATGAGAAGTGGGGTCCCCAGTGAAATCTTTCGGTTCAGCACCAGGGGCAGGTGCCACAACCGTCGCTAACGAATCCTCCTCCATCCCAGTCGGAGCCGCCTGTTGGGGGGCGACCTGAGATAGAACCAACGTCCAGGTAGGATTGTCAACACAAATCGCCTCCTCTCTGTCTGTAGCAAGTCCTGCCGTCGTGGAGGGGCATTCTCTCAACAGGCCAACAGTACGCCTCTTCCTACAGTAGACCTGCCCTCCAAATGATCCGTCCTCCCCACTTGCCTCAATCTCCGATGCTACCATGCCTCTAGTGACTATACTACTCAGCCCCTGGTAAGTGGACTTCGTCCCGCCCGTGGAAGCAAGCTGAGTAGATACAACGAGGCTCAAACCACCATCACTCACAGGATGAGTATCCTCCCCTTCTAAGACCTCCTCTACGCTATCATCTCGGAAATCCATATCACAGGGGGCTTCTGGAGCCGTACTCGGAGGCTCCACCGGAGGTCCAACCCCCGAACATGCACTGGCCAGATGTCCGAAGCAGGAGCATCGTGAACAGGTAGGTGGGACCCACTCATACTCCACCTTCTGGGTGAGCACCTCCCCAGAAGGGATCTCATATTCCACCATCTTTGGGAGCTCTCTCCCTGCCCGAATCTCCACAAAGATCCTAACGTACATCAACCGCGTCTAAAAAGCAGTAGCTTCATCTGTCTTAATCGGTGTACCCACCAAGCTGGCCAGCCGCATCAACAAAGGTATGCTCGAAAACCGGACCGGGAACTCAGAGAATCGAATCCATACTGGGATGGCATTCAGGACTTCCCTCTCACAACGCAGCTCCGGGGTCCACTCCTTGAGAATGATCAGTCGACCGTCAAACGTCCATGGGCCGCCTTGGAGGATCCTAGCGACATCCTCCGCCAGTCTGAACTTCACATAATAGAAGCCATTTTTGCGAACGAAAAACTCCATACTCCCCTTAGGCTGCCAGACACACGCAGCATAGCCCCGGATCTGCCCATAGAAGGGCTTGTTGCCCAAGACATATAGGACGAGGGTATTCTTCCAGTATGCCGTCACCTTCTGGATCTCCTCCGCAGGAAACGAGGCCCGGAAACCCCTCCCTGCCTTGATCGGCGGGACCTACTCCATCGATGTGGGGGTTTTCGGCCCACCAGGTTTACAGATCTCAGCCCAGGACTGACCAGTAGGCCGAGGGGGGGCCCCAAGAGGCCTCGGGACAATCACCGGGCGTGAAGTCCCAGATCCCTGAGCATCCAGATCTACCACCTTACTCTTTCCCTTGTCCGTCGCCGTCGTCTTAGGCCGCCAACCCACCGATCTCCTAGCAGGCATCCCCTGACCCCGGCCAGATGGCCGAGACCCGGACCCGTTCGGACGGCTATCAGGAGGGTACACCCTAACCTGACCTTGTCTGTCACCCATGTTTCCCGTATTTTGTAATTATACTCGAAGTTGGATTTTGGCATGTATCTTATTTTCTTGACTAACAGATTTTAGATTTCTCCTACATTGGTTCTCGACCCGGCTTGGTTTATTTTATGGAGAAGGATTGGTTTGGTTTGGTTTATTTTACATTGGAACACCTTAGCCTATGCTCCTCCCTCATTTTCACCACAACCACCCTCTTTATTATCTCCACCTACCTTTCTCTCTCCTCATAATTCTCTTATTTATTTCTTCATCTTCTTCTTCTTCCTTCCTCCACACAACACCAACACCCCTTAGGCAAGTGCACCTTGCCACCACTTGAGAACCACTTTTTATTTGTCTATTAGTTAGATTAGGCCATGGTGATCAACATTAGAACTTGACATTTTGTGATTTGGAGTCTCCATTGTTCTAGATCTAAGTTTTTTCTATTTTTGGTTTTGTATGGTTTTGATCTATTTAAGTTGTAATTTTATGGGTTTTGATATTCTTATGTTGGAGAGAATTGAATTTCACCCAAGATAGAACTTTGTAAAGTTGGATTTGGACTTGTTTTGACCAAGTTATGGACTTTGAAGCTTTGGGTTCAACCATGGAGTTCTTGCTGAATTTGGAGAAGACAGTGAACAGTGTACGCGAGCTTTTTAGCTTGTGCCATTGAGCTGCGCGCGCTCTTTAGCGCAGCGCAGTCCGATCCATACGCTGCCTTTTGGGAGCGTATGTCTTGCATACGCTCGCTTGGGTGACAAGGAGTCGTATGGAGTCCATACGCTGTCTTTTGGGAGCGTATGTCTTGCATACGCTCGCTTGGGTGACAAGGAGTCGTATGGAGTCCATACGCTGCCTTTTGGGAGCGTATGTCTTGCATACGCTCGCTTGGGTGACAAGGAGTCGTATGGACCTCATATGCTGCCTTTTGGAGGCGTATGGAGTACTTGCACTGAGCGTATAACTTTTGCACTGAGCGTATGGCCTTTGGCTGACTTGGTCTTATGTCAGCGTGTCAGATTTGGTTTTATTTTCCTTAAGCTTGGCTCTTCTATAGCCTTGTATATTGATATTTTATTAGATATTTTACGCCCATTTTATATCCTTACGCCTTTTGTCATGAACTTGATAATCACGAATTTATGTAATATGTTAGGAAAGGATAACTGAGCCTGACACGATAGTGACCCGTAGTGGTGCACTCCTGACATGAGTAACCTGACATGACCTGATAGTGGCCCGTCGTGGCGCACTCCTGACAAGTACACTTGGCATGATAACCTGACATGATTATCTCGAATAGCTGTTGCGACGGCTACCTGACATAACATGACCTGTATAATTAATCTGGACACCATGGACGATTGTGTTTGTATAAATAAACTAGTCCTGTCTTACATCATGTCTAGGACAGGGACTCCTGAGTACCAAGGTCAGGAGTACCTACTAAAATGGACTAAGGCTAATAACTAGATTAATATATTAGTCATGACGAGATTTTCCAGCTACAGGCAATCCCGTTACCTGGGCACGCCTTGGGATCTGTAGCCTGCCGTCGAGTAGGGCACATTTCCAGCACACTGTCATGTGTTGCACCCTTCAAGCTACCTAAGGGTACATTCATTTCCTGGACGATGTACCCACCTGAATTCAACTCTAATCTTTTAACCCGGGTAACCTGGATGGTCTGCAGGGCTTGTGGCTGTGGAATAATCTCACTGCATCTTGTTAGTAATTAGGCATGTGATAACCCTAGTTAGTTAAAGTATCAAGCCGTAATTCTTGCTTGGCCGTGAAGTGATTGGACGGAGTCTAACCAGTCTAGTCTTGCCCTGATCCTGTTCCAGATTATTGAATGACCAGAATGCTTGTATTTGTTTTACCGATAAATGGTGAGAATTCCAAGTTCTGTTCAGACAATTACTTTTATTTATATCTTGTGCTGATTGCTGGTTTTAGTTCTTAAGTGAAGCCTCCTTATGACACTTGCTCTTTCTGGGGTCTGACCCAGCTGGTTTTGTATGGCCAGATTTCGGAGCAGCTCCAGAGGATCTACCGACCTTCCTGCCAGATGGTGAACACTAGAAGGAATTCCGGCAACGAGTGGGTTTTATTTTGCTCTCCCACTCCCTTGTAAAAATATTCTTTTGAGGCGTTTAGCCGACGAGCACCTGTTTAGCTCGATTGCACTTACTTACTGTCTGCCTACGGGCTGTAACATGAATAACAGATCCTAGGGTTGATCATGTATGACTAAACTCATGCTAGTCCTGATATTTTGTAACGACTAGCTTCATCAATTGAATATGTAATGTTTGGGACGTATTACTATTGTATATTTAATGATCATACATCTTGTGACTTTTACTTACTTGCTTGTGATTGAGACACTAGGCTTGTAAATGACCTTAAGAGACTGTTGGCTTGTAGATAAACCCTCATATATCTAGACAGCCGTGACCGTACAGCGAGATGGATTCCATTTCATATACGTAGCTGGCTATGTCTGCCCCCGGTCTCCAGTATTCTGGTTCTGGGGCGTGATACTGTCCGCCTCCCGTCTTCCCTCCGGACTTCACCACGCGACGGCGTGTAACCGTCGTCCATCCCCCCTCCTCCGTTTGGTTCCCCAGCGATTCTGAACCCGCACCGAATTTAAAGATCGGATCCATGTGGCCATCCCTCAACGAATCCGACCCCCCCCGTCACCGCGTGGAGTACACCCGGCCCCCCGCCCAAAGAACCCGCCCCCCTCTCCGCTTGGAGGGGTCGTAGACCACCTAGGGGGGTCCACCCGACCCTCCCTGTTCTCCCGCTCCCCCCTCATCATTTGGGGAGGATTACGCACAGACGCGGGCGTCGGGGGGTCCACCCGACCCCCCCGAACGTGATCTCGGCCCCCCCACCGCCGGGGGGAGGGCCGCCCTTCGCCGCCGAGGCACGAGCCCCGCCGGCCATGGGGTCCGGCGGCCGCGGGGGCGGCCCGCGCGGAAGTCCTAGGTTTTCCGAGTCGCCAGCGCTTTTCTTCCGAGCCATTATATATATATATATATATATATATATATATATATATATATATATATAGAGAGAGAGAGAGAGAGAGAGAGGAAGTTCGAATCCCTGTGGGAGCGATTCCAGAAACAATTTACCTCGTTCCAATATACATATATATATATATTTTATATATATATATATATATATATATATATATATATATATATATATAGGAAAAAAAAAAATATATATATATATATATATATAGGAAGGATCAAATTCACCCCCTATCTTGTCCACCCCGATTATCATTCCTACCATATCCGTTGGATCAACTTTAATTAACGATCTAGATTAACCCACTAATAAAGCAATAAAATCCTAATAAAGTAGTGAAAGATGATACACTGCTCTTCTCGGCGCGGCGCCGTTGGCCACACCTGGACCCTCGCCTTCTCCAGCTATCCTCAAATTCGAATGTCTCCAGCGATCCTCCAATCCCGAGGTCGTATGCAATGACAAAATCAGTTTGAATTGGACGAAGGTATTATGCAACTAATCTAAACTGAACTTTGAATTGAACTATTGAAGATAGTATGCAATTTAGAGAATCAGTTTACATGCTCATCGTCATCCTCCTCATGTTAACCAAGAGTCTAGAAGTATACACGTTCTTGCTATTCTTTTCAAGTCAGAGTAGTATACATGTTCTTGTCATTCATTCTCGAAACAAAGAATGAAGAAGAAGAAGAAGGATTAAGTTTCATCTACATTTCTGAACATCCGGATCGAGATCAGGAGCGGAGCCATCTCTCCGCCTCCTTCCCGCCAACCAGACGCATCATCCCTCCTCATCCTCCTCCCTCGGCTCCGGCGCTGCCCCCTTCCTGCCGCAGCACACGGTTCTTCCTGCGGTCGGCGCCAACGGGCACGTTGTGTAGTGCCCCCCCGTGGTCCAGTAGCGGTGGCACGCCCTGTAGAAGTGCCTCGGCTGCTTGACATTGTAGTGCTTGAAGTAGCAGAACATGGTCCCCTTGCTCTTACACCGCGGGCATGCCAGCTGCGCCATCTTTGCAACCTTCTCGGAACCGATCACCTCCTCCTCCTCCTCTCCCTCGGCGGCCACAATAATGTCATCTTCACTGTCGACTTTCTCCGACGTCACGATCGTCTTCCTGAATAATTTTAATTTAAAGCCTAATGACGACGATGGCTTGCCATTTATGTCTATTATAGATAGAAATATTTAGGGCGAGAGATTGGTAATGTTACTGAAGCATGCATCGGCTATATAGAGGATGGGGAGGAGGAGAGCATGTTCTTTGTGGAAGTCATCGCTAACGAGTAGAGGACAACTCGAGTAGAAGAAGTGAAGATTTATTTGTCAAAACTATAGCTGGAAAATAATTAGAATTTAGATTATTCAGTTGAATGAATCCAACCTGTTAATCACACACGGTCAAGAAGAGGAGTGTATCATCTTTCATTACTTTATTAGGATTTTATTGCTTTATTAGGAGATTAATTTAGATCGTTAATTAAAATCGATCCAACGGATACGGTAGGGATGATAATGGAGTGGATAATATAGGGGGTGAATTTGATCCTCCCCCCCCTCTCTCTCTCTCTCTCTCTCTCTATATATATATATATATATATATATAATCTAGAGAAGTCATTGCTGAAGGTAATAAAGTATAAGTAATCTTTGTTGGATTTTTTTTGCTCTTCTTTTTGAATAATCTGCAAACAAAATTAAATTAAATTAAAGGTTACTGGCCTTCGGGGAAGTCGCGCACGTAGAGTGTTCTCATTTCTCATGAATGATGAGAAAATAAACATTTTGTCACTATTTATCTTCAGGTGAAGAAGACCCAACCAACTCCGGCTACAAGGTCTGTCACCCAATTAAAGTTGACAGATTACAAATTTTCAACAGAGAAAAAAATGTTCAGCAAGTCCACATAAGCTAGGGGATCAAGGTACATTTTATATTGATGCACCTTAAAACCAAGGAACACTAGTAGAAGTGATATCCGATACTCAAAAAGCAATGTTTCAGGTCAAGTTCGTTCAAGAATCTTATATTATTGAGAATAACATCAAATATCCATATACGCAAAAATAAGAGTTATAAATAATGCAAGCAAATTGGATAATACATGATCCCTATTTTTCACTAGTCAAATGGTCATAAACAATTAACCATTTTATCATTTCTTAGGCTAATGATTATAAAAGCAAAATAAGCACCTAGCAATAATTAGCAAAGGATCTCATCTCAAGTTATTCAAAGGTATTTGAAATTGTCCAGACTATAAAACTGCAGACATAAATATAACAAATAAAGCATCAATCTTATTGGAACAATATGTCCAACGTGAGCAGATCATGACTGAGAAGAAAGAGAAAAAAATGAACTACAAATACTGGAAATTTTGTTGCACCATAAATCACCTAATTGAATAAGAGATTACAACATAATTGTGCCAAAATATTAGCAACTCATATAAAGAGATCAAGCAATAATTTTCTGTTGAACTACAAATAAAGTACCAACATAATTGAATAAGAGATTACAACATAATTGTGCCAAAATTCCGTTGAACTACAAATAACACATTACAACATATTTTGGCACAATAATTGATGATCAATAGACAATTGAATCAAACATTATAACAAATGCATTGATTGAAGGTCTCAATGCAGCTAAGAGATTTGACAACCAGTTTGAAGGATATGAGTTGCTAATATTTATATGCCCAATCTAACAACAAACATCGTCCTACTAAACAAACCATTGCTTGATCGCACCATAAAAATAGCAAGAAAATTATTTATGAGTTAACTCAAGTCATGCACTGTTCTGTTATAGTATAGTCTAACCTCTGATTTCATGCCACTATTAGCAAGGATGTATTTTCATCACTTGCAATATAGTCGAGTAATAAGTGGCATGAAAAAGAGATGACAAGTTAATATAAGAAAGATGAGCAAAGAAAAGAGACAAAATGACAAATGTGTTGTAAATGGATGTCTATTAGTTTCTATAATCTATGGCTTTTAGGTTCATAACATATGTAACATATGCCCTTTGGTTTCATAACTTATGAAACGTTTGTCCCTTGGCATGGCAATGTAAGCCTATATAAAGGCCATATTTGATGAATGATATACACACCTTTCTTCTCCATTTTCTCTTGTTGCTATCTCTCTAGTTTATAACACGTTATCAGCACGACGTTCTAACCAAGAAGGCCGTTGGCCGTTGCTCCAACGACAAGAGAAGGGGAATCCATACCAACTTCAAAATCAGGCCACCAACCGAAAATGATCAAAGAGCGGAAAATCCAAATAGGTTCATAGATTACAATTTTTCTTTTCCTTTGATAAGGAGTATGTGTTATGAACTGAATTCCAAATATAACCTATAATGTCATATATGATTTTAAATTCTATATGGTGATCCTGGATTCCTATATATTTTATTATAGTTAGTTTAATATTTAGTGCCAGAGCTTACCATATATGAATCTCAAATAAACCCACTTGTTTTCTTTTGCTATGTTCATTGGTTGATATTTGTCACATCTTAATCCTAGAAATTTCTTCATGAATGTCTGTTTTTCTTCTGATCTAAATTCATAGATCAACCCAATAAAATTTTGTGTAGGAAGATTGAGATTTCTGGCTAGTTAGTTTAATGATTCAATTCTTTGTTACTTTTTCTTGATCTTAATTATATGTAATTATTTAAGAGGAACTCTCCTAGTGCTTTATAATCTAGACTGTTTGCTTGGAATCTCATTCTGTGCCTCATCTTATTATGTTCGTACATTTTTTGTTATAAAGACCTACAAGAAGGTTTCAAAGTTGAATATCTTATTTTAATTTTCTAGATCTGTAGTTTTCAATATCCATCTTGTTGGTATCACGAGAATTCCACTCTTATATTGGTATAGAAATTATCTTGGAGTATTTTATGTTTCACTCTTAGTTATTAATTTATAGATATTTCATTTCCAAAGTAATAAATGAAATGATTCTTAAAATTGTTACCTTAAGCATCAATTATTGTCCACAATTTTTTTTTTTGAGATGCTCACTTCATATTTTATTACTTATTTCTTTTGGAATATCTACTCATTAGTATGCATGATTCCTTAACCATAAATGATAGACGTCAGAAATTATTTAAAATTATTTGGTCTTCTGTTGCATTTTGTAGTTTCGGCATTAAATATATGCTAACACCATGAGACACATACACCACATATTTTTGTAAGTGTTCCTAGATTGCTTCTTAATCATCGATCACTATAATTTTGTTGGCTTATTATGTTTGTTCCTATATTTATATGTTGAGCCTCGGTTCCTTGGGACTTATTTTGTTTATCATGATGGTACATGAGGTAGATTGTGATTGTTCTTCTAAACTTTGCATGTGATTGTTCTTCTAGACTTTGCATGAGATTATTCAGTCCAAGACCTTTTTATATGTAATATATGGGTCCTTGAGATGCACAATTTTTATGTGAGAAAGGACGTGTATTGTTCGGTGTTAGATTATTTTGAGAAATCATGATAAGTCATGTAGCCATGAACACAAGACTCTTACAAGTAAACTTGCTAAGCAATCATGAGACTTATAATTAATCGGCATAGGGAGGTGCTAACCTCCAGATTGTCACTTATTGAGATAAACTTTATTGTTGCTAATTTGATTGAGGACTTCATCATTAGATTGAGGAAAAATATTTTTTTGGTTGCCATTTTTTTTTGTTTGCAAACTTTTCCTCTGTTATACAACAAAACAGGCTATGTGTGGAAAATATTTTTTTCTGTGCTAATTTCAATTGTGTTTGTATCCGAGTTTGTGTCGGTGTCGATGCAACCTTTTACCATGCAGTCTAGAAACCTAGAACGTTTTATGTCCAAGATTTGAAGATATAATACACCTTAATTTTTATGGGCAAGATTATGGGTGCTGTTATTATATTATATTGATCTAATGGCAATAACTGGCGACATATCGATAGATAGCCGATTGCATCGATAATTTTGTCTATAATTATTTTATTAAGCTTTTACCACCCCAAATGGGTGCATACATGACAGGTGTTGTGCTGCATACCCGAAGAAAATCAGTCGTCTGCGAATTAATTTTACTTATCATAGCAGGTTGCTGGCCCCCGAAATGCCATAAATTTAATGTTGTTATTATAAGCTATCATAGACCTGGAGTTCTATGTTTAGAATAAATTTCTATGAGCTATGAGCATCCCTATTTTTATTATTGATTTCATTGGACACAAAAATACAAGCTTCTGAAGGTGAACTATTGTTATCCACTATTTCATTATCACAAGTCTCGAAGGATATTTGTGGAATGCCTAAATGAGACTCACGATATAATCATGGGGTTTTGATATGCTATAAGTTTAGCATTAATATGCTTCGTATTATTCAAGCTTATGATTACTTTACACCAAGATATTGCAAAATGTTGCTTATATGCTTAAATATATCCTTAAGAGATTGGAATGATACATAATATAAATGCATCACCAAGCTATAGATGACTAGTTCCATGATGACAATTATAATGCTTTAAGAGATGAAATCTAGTACATAGATGCTGATATTTCATAGTAGAATTTTAAAGTTGCAAACCTCTTAAATTAGAAATTTTAAAGTTGGTGAAATACGGTTGTTCTATCCGTAGGGTTACTACGGATGCATTATTGTCCTACCAACTATCATAGACCTGAAGTCTATAGACCTGAAGTCTATGTTTAGATTACTATTGATTAATAATATCTTTATTTGCAAATTTTGATAAGACATTGTTGTCACCCCCAGTTTTCACAAACAGGGGTATTTTGGTAATTTTCCACTTCTAAAAATTATTTTGAAATTATTTATTTATTATTTGTATTATTTTGGGGTTATTTGAATCGGGTTCGAATTTCAATTCGTTTCGACTTGTTTTGACTTGTTTCGGGGACCCGGGGTATTTTGACCTTAGCGGGCCCACACACTAGCTAACCATGGCCCACATGTTAGAAATTTTGGTTAGAGACTAGACCATTATTTTAGTTAATTATTAGTTAGAGATTAGTGGTTTCGGTTTGACTAAACTACCCCCGGATTAACCATTTCCCATTTTTGGACCATTTAATTGATTGGAGGGCAAACTTGTAATTATTCATATAGGACAAAATAGTCCAAAAACACCATATGGCCGGCCACCATAGTGAGAGGATAGGGTGGAGAGAGAAAAACACTTTTTCATTTCATTCCAATCCATTTCTTCTTCTTCTCCAAAGGCTCCATTTGCTTTTGAAAGCTCCATTGATTTTTGCTCTCAAACCAAGGTGATTTCTTCCCCAAAACTTATTCTTTTCTCATGTAGATCATGTAGGAACCCTCCATGATGATTCTTAGGGTGGTACCATCATTAGAAACCATTTTTGTGTCCTTTAGACATTTTTAGGAGTGTCCACTTGTAGGCTTGTGTCCTATTAGGAAAAACCCCCTTTTTGATCCATGAATGATGTTAAAATATTGCTATTGTGTGTTTTTCTATTTATTCTCAGATTTTACATGTTGTAGAGATGATTCATGAGAGTATCTTAATGTATCATATTATTTCTATGTGTTTTGGTGGATATATAGTTATATATATATCATTCTATATATATATATATGTATATATATATATATATAAATGGTGATTAATTTATGTGATGTGGTGATGGATTATGGGGCTTTGTATAGGCTGTGAATTTCGGCCAGGTTGGGGCTGTGCTGAATGCATTATGTTGGGTTGAGTTTTGGGAGTTTATGGTATTGAACTAGTAGTTTTATGCATCTATATATATATATATTGATATATATATATATATGGTTATATAAGGGGTATATTTATATGGTTATATAGTGATTGTGTGGTGTTTTAGAGGGGGAGAGATGCTCCCAGATTTTTGGTTCAGATTTGTAGTGGGAGTTTTGATTGGGAGTTGGTTGGGAGTTCAATTCCATTTAAGTATACAACTAGTATTATATATGTTGATATATATATGTTGTTATATATATATATTGGTATATATATGTGGTTTAATTGTGTGAGAATATATATAGATTATGGTGGGTGTTGTGTGATGTTGAGAGAGGGCTAGGGGCTGTCCAAAAACAGTCCATATTAGTTAGTTGTGTGTGTGTGTAGTTGTGAGGAGTATTTGTGAGTTGTGTGTGTGTGTGAGAACCTATTAGTGAGTGCCTATAGTTAGCCTATGTGCAAACTAATAGGAAACCTATTAGGAGACTTGTAGAGAGGTCTATGTGAGGGTGAGGTGTTGTGTGTGAGTGTTGTGTATGAGTGTGGGTGAGTGTGGTAGATAGAAGGGTAGATTCATGGAGTAGAAATAGGAAGAAGGGGTAAATGCTAGTTTTTGCCTAGAAGTGGGATTTTGTGTTAGAAATCTAAGATAGTGTTAGAACTTGATCCTCGTGGTTGGTAATGATCAAATATGGTACTCTAAGACTAGTTTTGACGTCGGTTGACCGTTTTGACCAAAAGTCAACAAAAGTCAACCGAAGGTCAAACTTAGCCTTAAAGCGACCCGATTTGACCGAAACCAACCGAGACTTGACCAGTTGACTGAAAGTCAACAGTTGGTCAACATTAGACTTGTTTGACCTAGGTTTGACCTAGAGTTGACCATAGTTGACCATAGTTGACCATAGTTGACCAGGGTTGACCAGAGTTGACTTTTGACCGAAGTCAACTGTAAGTCAACCGTTGATCCCGATTGACCTAGTTTGACTTGGAATGACTTCCAGTGACCTAGTATGACCTAGTATGAACCAGTAAGACCTAGTATGACTCAGTTAGACCTAGATTGACCTAGTTTGACTTAGACTTGCATTCATGACTTGTATTAGTTTCCTTTTCAGTATTTAGTCCTGTTTGACTTATAGTATCTTATCTTAGGTCTGTGATCGCTCTGAGCGTCTGTTCACCCTATCAGCTCAGGACCACAGGCGAGTACATTCACTGATAGTTTTCATTGTCTTGATATCTGCTATATCCGATTCAGTTGTAGTGTCTTACTTGATTTCCAGACACGATGGTTCACGGACTAGTATATGTCGGATCCTGTCATGAGATGTTGTTCCCGGATTACTTGGTATACTGGTACAAGACTTGACTTGTTACTTGTACTTGTATAGACATGGACTTGGGAGTGGGCTGATCACCTGCTCTTAAATCTTGTGTCATGACGTGTTATGTCCGGATCCTTTATACTAGTCGGGGGATGGGGAGTTATTAGTGGTTGTGTGATCAAATCCCCACTTATTGCTTCACACTTGCATTCCACACTTGTCCATAGCTACTTGTTCACACTTGCCATGGTGACCGGCCTTGTCTCACACTTGCTGTTTCATATTTGTTATATGGTTGTAGGCGGTCAGATGGAAAGCTTGAACTTGTTTCCCAAGCCGATCATATGACACACTAATAATTCAAGGCACCTTTTATATTTATTATCTTAGGGTGACTAGGTTCTGTTTGGGAGAAGGGTTACAACCCCGGTCCTTGTTTGGTTTAAGGGTTGTAACTCGGCTTCCGAATAGTTCCCAAGTCATCCTATATATATACATTATCGTCCTTTTACAGTACTCACATCATGATATATATTTCCAGTTTCAGCTTTACTTACTGTACTTTCACCCTGCTATGATTCATTTCTCATATGCTCTACCTGCCTTTTATACTGTACTTGATTATGGGACTAGGTTCTGTTCGGAAGAAGGGTTACAACCCCGGTCCTTGTTTGGTTTAAGGGTTGTAACTCGGCTTTCGAATGGTTCCCAAGTTGCCTTTACTCTTTGTCTTGTATTTCATTATACTGTCTCTTATAGCTTTTGTTAATTCATATGGAACTGCTGTTGGTGTTTGTACTTGCTCATTTTCCTGACAGGATACCGTTGACAAATTTTACAGATGATTTAGAGGGTGATTGCCCGACTTACCACGGGATACGGTCGGACGGATTTGACCTAGATAGGGTCTTAGTAGTAGAGCCTCTTGACTTTGCCCATCCTGAGTAGCTTAGCTAGTAGGTTTGCCTGGCCTGCGAGCCAGCTGTTTACATTTCAGTTGTAGTACTTATATTATATTCTGAGACTTGGACTTGTGTTAGCTGTGTCTTGTGATTACTTTCTGGACTCGTTTCCTGTTTATTTATATCATATCTTTTTCCATGCTTTCTACCTTAGTTTTGATTATGTGATTGAGGCAGTATTACCCTATTTCCTCCGTTCGGAGTGTATATACTGCACAGGTACATTTATCTGTTTAGACGTAGTATTTACAGACCCTATATACAGCGTTCTACCGCCGATTCTGCGGCGTAGGCTGGACGTAACCGCTTCTCGTGCCCCTAATCAGGGTGCGGGTCGTGACACGTTTTTGTGGTGGCCCATGCAGGTCAGTGTCGCAACTAGTGCGATCTCGTAATGGTGCTCGACTTAGAGTGCTAATTACGAGCCTGCGATTAGGATATAGGATTAGGGTATGATAGGAGTTACTCAATCACATGTTAGGAGATTCTGATCTTTTGATTACCATGACAAATTCCTTGCATTGAATTTAATTGTCCGTCCTTGATATTCCTATCATGTGCCATATTGATCTCTTGGGTTCCATTCATCTTCAGGATGACAGTTACACGATCTCAGGTAGCAGGCCCGAGCTCAGTTCCGGGGAGGCCAGATCAGGGAGGTCCTCCACCTCCGGCTACGGGATCGGCAGTAGAGAGTACCGCAGCATCGGTTCCTGCCCTTCAGGCAGGAGCAGAGGTGGCAGTTCCCAGAGGTCTTCCACCTCCAGCTGGGGGAGCAGCCCCATCAGTTCCTGCCCTTCCGGCGGGAGCAGCAGCAGCAGTACCAGCAGCGACGATCCCTCGAGGTCTTCCACCTTCAGCAGCGGAACCGTCTATGGTCATCCCGGACATTCTTCCACCGCCGCCTCAGCTACCGGCAGACACTCAGGGTATGATGGCCCTTCTGCAGCAGATGTTGCAGACGCAGAGAGTTCAGGCAGAGGCACAGCAGCGCCAGACAGAGGTGCTGAGACAGACCATGGAGAACTCGCACCAGTTAGCCATGGCAGCAGTGGAGAGGGGTGCACCGACTACAGCTGAGGGAGCACCAGCATAGCAGCAGGGCCAGGGGAGGCCCGGTACATATCTCGACTTCCGAAAGATGAACCCGCGAGATTTCAGGGGTACCGAGGGTATCCTATATGCGGACGACTGGCTGGAGGACGTCCAGCGGAGCTTAGAGTTGGCCGAGGTTCCGAGGGCTCTATGGGTGACTTCTGCAGCGAGCCAGTTCTTCGACATAGCTCTGACATGGTACCGCACGGATCCGCGTGCGTCGGTTAGAGGTATATCTTGGGAGGACTTCAAGAAGCTCTTTAAGGAGAAGTTCTACCCCGATGTAGCCTTGACATCTCTGGAGGGGCAGTTTGTTAGTCTGGAGCAGGGGAGCTCGTCGGTGGACGAGTACGCAGCAGAGTTTTTCCGCCTGAGCAGGTTTGCACCGAGTTTGGTTCAGGATGAGGGGTGCAAGGCCCGAAAGTTCAGGAGGGGTCTCATTCACGCAGTGCGCACTCGCACATCCGGGCGACGAGATGCTACCTTTGAGCAGATTCTGATGGAGGCTCAGATTGCTGAGGAGGATTTCGGCCTCAAGCCGAAGAGGAGCAGTGATGCCTTGGGAGCCAGTTCGAGTACGGGGCCAGCGAAGCGCCCACATTTCCAGCAGAGGCAGTTCCAGCAGCAGCAGCCTCAGTTGCAGTTCCAGCAGGCACCGGGGCGTGCCCAGCAGCATCAGGGTCAGAGACAGAGGCCAGCGACACAGTGCAACTATTGCGAAAAGATAGGGCACACTGGAGAGGTCTGTAGATTGAGGCTGGGAGTTTGTCTGTTCTGTGGAGCTCCAGATCATCATATGAAGGACTGTGCTGCCCGTGCAGCCAGACAGGCGGGCCAGGATAGAGTGCGGCAGGCTAGAGGAGGCCAGCAGGGGCGTGTGTTCGCCATGGCAGTTGAGCCCACTCAGGCAGTAGCAGAGCAGAGTGCAGGTTCCGATCTTTCGATCTTCTTTCCGCATTTGCTTCCTTATTACTGTTTGAATTCCGATTCCATCTATTCCTTGTCTGTTTGATGAAAGTTGTTCTTGTGGTGTGATTTTTTGAGATAAGTCGTATGGGCTAGGTCGCCTCGATTATGAGATTTTAGAATCCTCTAGGGTCATGCTAGCAGGCAGAGTGAGGACATATAGTCGGACTATGGACGTATTTCTAGGGTGTGGGAATTTAAGGTTTTCGCTGCCAAGCATGCGGCAATGCGAAAATTTTAAATACCATGATTCTAGAGGTATGTACCGTAGTTGAGGACTCTGTGATTATCGTAGCCTTGCTCACTGGCATGACGGAGATTCTGAGTATCATGATTATTGGACAGACGCGTACGATTATCAAATTGCATGAAATTTTTTTTTGTGTTTTGTGTTGCTTCGTTTTAAGTTTTTGAATGATTCTTTTAAGGTGGATAGACTTATATTGTGAGTATTTTAAAATTTATAAATTTAGTCATTTAGTCTTGCTTTGATTTTTGAGATTTTTAATCATTTAAAAATTTTGCCATGACTTGTGAATTTGAGATTTTACTATTGTTGGTTTTAATTTCGAGGACGAAATTTTTTTAAGGTGGATAGATTTGTCACCCCCAGTTTTCACAAACAGGGGTATTTTGGTAATTTTCCACTTCTAAAAATTATTTTGAAATTATTTATTTATTATTTGTATTATTTTGGGGTTATTTGAATCGGGTTCGAATTTCAATTCGTTTCGACTTGTTTTGACTTGTTTCGGGGACCCGGGGTATTTTGACCTTAGCGGGCCCACACACTAGCTAACCATGGCCCACATGTTAAAAATTTTGGTTAGAGACTAGATCATTATTTTAGTTAATTATTAGTTAGAGATTAGTGGTTTCGGTTTGACTAAACTACCCCCGGATTAACCATTTCCCATTTTTGGACCATTTAATTGATTGGAGGGCAAACTTGTAATTATTCATATAGGACAAAATAGTCCAAAAACACCATATGGCCGGCCACCATAGTGAGAGGATAGGGTGGAGAGAGAAAAACACTTTTTCATTTCATTCCAATCCATTTCTTCTTCTTCTCCAAAGGCTCCATTTGCTTTTGAAAGCTCCATTGATTTTTGCTCTCAAACCAAGGTGATTTCTTCCCCAAAACTTATTCTTTTCTCATGTAGATCATGTAGGAACCCTCCATGATGATTCTTAGGGTGGTACCATCATTAGAAACCATTTTTGTGTCCTTTAGACATTTTTAGGAGTGTCCACTTGTAGGCTTGTGTCCTATTAGGAAAAACCCCCTTTTTGATCCATGAATGATGTTAAAATATTGCTATTGTGTGTTTTTCTATTTATTCTCAGATTTTACATGTTGTAGAGATGATTCATGAGAGTATCTTAATGTATCATATTATTTCTATGTGTTTTGGTGGATATATAGTTATATATATATCATTCTATATATATATATATGTATATATATATATATATAAATGGTGATTAATTTATGTGATGTGGTGATGGATTATGGGGCTTTGTATAGGCTGTGAATTTCGGCCAGGTTGGGGCTGTGCTGAATGCATTATGTTGGGTTGAGTTTTGGGAGTTTATGGTATTGAACTAGTAGTTTTATGCATCTATATATATATATATTGATATATATATATATGGTTATATAAGGGGTATATTTATATGGTTATATAGTGATTGTGTGGTGTTTTAGAGGGGAAGAGATGCTCCCAGATTTTTGGTTCAGATTTGTAGTGGGAGTTTTGATTGGGAGTTGGTTGGGAGTTCAATTCCATTTAAGTATACAACTAGTATTATATATGTTGATATATATATGTTGTTATATATATATATTGGTATATATATGTGGTTTAATTGTGTGAGAATATATATAGATTATGGTGGGTGTTGTGTGATGTTGAGAGAGGGCTAGGGGCTGTCCAAAAACAGTCCATATTAGTTAGTTGTGTGTGTGTGTAGTTGTGAGGAGTATTTGTGAGTTGTGTGTGTGTGTGAGAACCTATTAGTGAGTGCCTATAATTAGCCTATGTGCAAACTAATAGGAAACCTATTAGGAGACTTGTAGAGAGGTCTATGTGAGGGTGAGGTGTTGTGTGTGAGTGTTGTGTATGAGTGTGGGTGAGTGTGGTAGATAGAAGGGTAGATTCATGGAGTAGAAATAGGAAGAAGGGGTAAATGCTAGTTTTTGCCTAGAAGTGGGATTTTGTGTTAGAAACCTAAGATAGTGTTAGAACTTGATCCTCGTGGTTGGTAATGATCAAATATGGTACTCTAAGACTAGTTTTGACGTCGGTTGACCGTTTTGACCAAAAGTCAACAAAAGTCAACCGAAGGTCAAACTTAGCCTTAAAGCGACCCGATTTGACCGAAACCAACCGAGACTTGACCAGTTGACTGAAAGTCAACAGTTGGTCAACATTAGACTTGTTTGACCTAGGTTTGACCTAGAGTTGACCATAGTTGACCATAGTTGACCATAGTTGACCAGGGTTGACCAGAGTTGACTTTTGACCGAAGTCAACTGTAAGTCAACCGTTGATCCCGATTGACCTAGTTTGACTTGGAATGACTTCCAGTGACCTAGTATGACCTAGTATGAACCAGTAAGACCTAGTATGACTCAGTTAGACCTAGATTGACCTAGTTTGACTTAGACTTGCATTCATGACTTGTATTAGTTTCCTTTTCAGTATTTAGTCCTGTTTGACTTATAGTATCTTATCTTAGGTCTGTGATCGCTCTGAGCGTCTGTTCACCCTATCAGCTCAGGACCACAGGCGAGTACATTCACTGATAGTTTTCATTGTCTTGATATCTGCTATATCCGATTCAGTTGTAGTGTCTTACTTGATTTCCAGACACGATGGTTCACGGACTAGTATATGTCGGATCCTGTCATGAGATGTTGTTCCCGGATTACTTGGTATACTGGTACAAGACTTGACTTGTTACTTGTACTTGTATAGATATGGACTTGGGAGTGGGCTGATCACCTGCTCTTAAATCTTGTGTCATGACGTGTTATGTCCGGATCCTTTATACTAGTCGGGGGATGGGGAGTTATTAGTGGTTGTGTGATCAAATCCCCACTTGTTGCTTCACACTTGCATTCCACACTTGTCCATAGCTACTTGTTCACACTTGCCATGGTGACCGGCCTTGTCTCACACTTGCTGTTTCATATTTGTTATATGGTTGTAGGCGGTCAGATGGAAAGCTTGAACTTGTTTCCCAAGCCGATCATATGACACACTAATAATTCAAGGCACCTTTTATATTTATTATCTTAGGGTGACTAGGTTCTGTTCGGGAGAAGGGTTACAACCCCGGTCTTTGTTTGGTTTAAGGGTTGTAACTCGGCTTCCGAATAGTTCCCAAGTCATCCTATATATATACATTATCGTCCTTTTACAGTACTCACATCATGATATATATTTCCAGTTTCAGCTTTACTTACTGTACTTTTACCCTGCTATGATTCATTTCTCATATGCTCTACCTGTCTTTTATACTGTACTTGATTATGGGACTAGGTTCTGTTCGGAAGAAGGGTTACAACCCCGGTCCTTGTTTGGTTTAAGGGTTGTAACTCGGCTTTCGAATGGTTCCCAAGTTGCCTTTACTCTTTGTCTTGTATTTCATTATACTGTCTCTTATAGCTTTTGTTAATTCACATGGAACTGCTGTTGGTGTTTGTACTTGCTCATTTTCCTGACAGGATACCGTTGACAAATTTTACAGATAATTTAGAGGGTGATTGCCCGACTTACCACGGGATACGGTCGGACGGATTTGACCTAGACAGGGTCTTAGTAGTAGAGCCTCTTGACTTTGCCCATCCTGAGTAGCTTAGCTAGTAGGTTTGCCTGGCCTGCGAGCCAGCTGTTTACATTTCAGTTGTAGTACTTATATTATATTCTGAGACTTGGACTTGTGTTAGCTGTGTCTTGTGATTACTTTCTGGACTCGTTTCCTGTTTATTTATATCATATCTTTTTCCATGCTTTCTACCTTAGTTTTGATTATGTGATTGAGGCAGTATTACCCTATTTCCTCCGTTCGGAGTGTATATACTGCACAGGTACATTTATCTGTTTAGACGTAGTATTTACAGACCCTATATACAGCGTTCTACCGCCGATTCTGCGGCGTAGGCTGGACGTAACCGCTTCTCGTGCCCCTAATCAGGGTACGGGTCGTGACAATTGTCGTATCTAGAAACTGGATTCCATGGAAAAACTAGATAGAGACGTCTTATGCATGACTGATAGTGCTTCGCCCCAACACCATCATTAAGAATGGAATCTTTTCTTCTAATAAGAATATTAGTGTCAAAATACTATCCATAATAGCTAGACATGGTCATATTATTGAAGGCTCTGGCAGACCCCACTTGATTTTACCTAATAGACCCACCCACATATACAAATTGTTTTATAATCTCATTATTCCATAAGACTTTTTGGGAGTAAAAATGGGTCTCGTATTAAAACGTTGGGCAAGTGAAATAACTTTTTGTGTAAACCACTAGTCTAGAGAACCAAAAGTTCGCCCTAGAGAACCAGAAGTTCATCCTAGAGAACCAGAAGTTGTCCTAGAGATATTATCCAAAGTTCGTCCTAGAGAACCAGAAGTTGTCCTAGAGATATTATCCAGCTATTCATTATGGATACGCGTTACTTACATTAGGGTTGTTAAGTCACATATATACTACGTTGAGCCAGAAGCTCAATCCTACGGGTCCATTATGAGCCAGAAGCCGATTGGTGTGATCATTACTTACCAAATTGTAGCATACATCCTTGATCTCAAGGATAAGGTTTTTAAAAAAAAAACCATAAATCCTGAAGATTGTATATGAATAACTAGTAGCATAGTCTTGAATTGCATCTCTTTTAGATGGCTTATGTTGGTATTGTCTGAAACTGTAATATTGGCATCTATGTTTTATAAATTATTATGTTTATCTTCTTAGGTTATTAAATCTTCTAGACATGAGATATTTTTGTGATAGAATATTTCTGTGTTCTGTTACGTTAATAAGACATAATTCCCGCCGTTAGGGGGAGATGTGAAGAAGATAAATTATCGTTCTAGAAGAACATCGTAAATTATTGTTCCAGAAGAACGTCGTAAAGCATCGTTCTAGAAGAACGTATTGCATCATCGTTCTCGAAGAACGTTCTAACGCATCATTCCAGAAGAACGTATCATGGCATATTTCTAATTTATCTAATCTTGACTAAATTAGAAGAAATTATCATTTGCTTGCTTACGTTTTATTATGCTGCATAAATAGCTATACCATCTATAAATTTATTTTCTAATAGAAGTACCAAAAGAACCAAATAAAGACAGCAAATGAATATGTTCTTTTGTAAGAACGCGTAAGACCTAAAGGTTCTAAATATTTAACTCTCCAAAAGAAGAGACCGAATAATATAACACACCCTAATTTTATCTCCTGAAGAGAAAATTCATGACGATCCGGAAGATGTCATGAACCAAAGATCAAAATTTTCAAAGTATATTGCTCCGGTAAAGGATATACCTCAGATTCCAGAAGAGACTGAGAAAGAGATACCGGTACCCATAAAATCTATGTTTTATACATAGTTAAGAGAAATTTGGAATCAAGAAAAAATTGTCATAGATGACATTATCGAATGAGAATTAAAAGGGTGATAAAATTAAAGGATAACACTAAAACCACGAATAGTCTAAAGAATAGATGCAATATCTCTCGCAAGATGTGGAGTGTTCGGTACTATAGTACAAAATCCAAAGAGAATAAACCCGGTAGGTTTTGAATGGGTATCTGTAACAAATAGAGATCCAAATATATAAGAGCTCAAGGATTCACAAAATGATCATGAATAGAATATGAATAAATATATTCTTCGATCATGATAACCTAGACGATAAGATATATTATCGAAGGTCATGGATTTAAAATTCTCAGGTAAATCCTTGAAGGATTTAATATTATCATGTTATCCCCGAAGAATCTACATATGGATTAAACCATCTAGAAGAATGTGATAGACTCATTGGATTTATAGAGAAATCCTTGAACGGATTCATCAAAATGGTCACCTCCTGAAGAGAAGATCTCCTGAAGAGATTAAAATTGCCTCATGAATAGTGCCTCCTGAGGAGAAAATCTTCTGAAGAGACAGAAAATATGACAGTATCTCCTGAAAAGATTTGAAATATCTCCCAAAGAGATTGGAATCTCCCGAAGAAATTGGAATCTCCAGTAGATATTAGAATCTCCTGGAGAGATTAGAATCTCCCGAAGAGATTGGAATCTCCCTAGAGAGGAATCTCCAGAAGAGATTATAAAATTAAATATCCAAAAGAGATCTCATGTAATCTCATGAAAAGATGAATCTCTAGAAGAGATTTACTATAAATCTCCTGTAGAGATAAATCTCCTGCAGAGATTTAATATGAATGATATACCTATAATGGTCAGATCAATAGGATCTTTTACAACCAAAAGAACATGTTCTGGGTCCTGAAGTACCATCTTTAAAGAATATAAAATTTTTTATTGTCATTTACTCAACACAATATTTTAGAACAATCTTAGGCACATAAATTATTCCTCATGAATATTTTGATCTAATGAGATACGCAGATGAATGATATTTATCTGATACTCCATTAAGAGGATACTACAAACAAGATATGTTTTATAAATAACGTTGCAGGTAGAGAGAATAAATCAAATCACTGCGACAATTTTATCAAAAAGAACAGGGAATGTGCATGGCTATGTTTTCAACAGTTCGACATATCAGGGGGAGTTGCAAGCTTTCAAGAATCACAAATAAAGCCTGCAAACTCTTCATATGGTTACGAGTATAAATGTATAGACAAATAATGTATTTGGGTGATATGATGTAAGAACAATAATATAATATTTTTTGAGGGGGAGCATCCTGTAGATGCAAGCATCCTGAAGATGCTAATGGAGACATCTTGAAGCATGTCTTTGCGCATTGTACTCTTTTCCTTCGTTTATGTTTTTTCCACTGAGTTTTTCCTTCGAAAGATTTTTAACGAGGCAGTGTAAGTCGCACCCAGTTAGATTCCTGAAGACTTATATTCCTGAAAAAGATGATTCAGAATATTGGGATGCGTCAGCCAAAGGATCTCTTGCCAGCATCTAGGGGAGCGTGATCATTTATTCTCAAACTGTACTTTTTTTTCCTTCGACCAAGTTTTTATCCCATTGGGTTTTTCTTGGCAAGGTTTTAATGAAGCAGTTTATCACGCTTACTCATTTTATGTGGATATGTACTCTTTTTCCTTCGTTCATGTTTTTATCCCATTGGGTTTTT
The DNA here is from genome assembly GCA_029216955.1 of Iris pallida. NCBI lineage: Eukaryota > Viridiplantae > Streptophyta > Magnoliopsida > Asparagales > Iridaceae > Iris > Iris pallida. The sequence continues at coordinate 3,380,751 of JANAVB010027199.1, forward strand.
TTTTGACAAGGTTTTAACGAGGCATATTCCATACATATGGACATCCAAGGGGGAGTGTTGTAAATGGATGTCTATTAGTTTCTATAACCTATGGCTTTTAGGTTCATAACATATGTAACATATGCCCTTTGGTTTCATAACCTATGAAACGTTTGTCCCTTGGCATGGCAATGTAAGCCTATATAAAGGCCATATTTGATGAATGATATACACAACTTTCTTCTCCATTTTCTCTTGTTGCTATCTCTAGTTTATAATTATCTCTCTAGTTTATAACAAAATGTAATTAATTGTCCACATTTATTCTCTGTTCAATATTGTCATCAGTAAATTAGATGTTAATTACTCCATTTGTCCTTAAGAAAGAAAAGGCAAGGGAAGCCTAACATACGAGCATGCACAAATGTACACAAATATACTATATTAGTAGGAATTTTGTTGGAAATGAAATTCTATACAACCAGTGTAAGCACTTTTCTAATAGTCTATAATTATAAATTCCTGCGTTAAATCGAACATGAAACTGATAATGAAATAAACTCTTAGATTGTTGGATTTTTTTTTGCCCTTCTTCTTGAATAATTTGCAAACAAAATTAAATTAAATTAAAGGTTACCGGCCTCTGGGGAAGTCGCACACGTAGCACTGCCCTAAGAGTTAATCCGGGTCTATGTGCATACTTTGTCCGAATGCTCTCCCTGCTCTACAGGTATCTTCTTGTCGCACACAACTCGGAAAGAGCGACCATGACTTAACTCTGCCCAGAGCAAGAATGAAGAACATATGAGTTTCGAAAAAGCAAGAATTTAGAGAGACTACGTAGAATTTTTTTTTTGTCAAGAGAGGAGAAGAAAGGGTTTATTATACAGGCATTCTCCAACGGACATGAGGTTTATTGCCAATTAACCAGCCAATAAAGTATAATTAAAACGGATGTTACAAATACAAACCAAATTGGAAAAATGTGGTTTATTGAACCTGGATAGAAATAAATGTGGCTAACGTTAAGAAAATTAAAAGAGGAATTAATAAGTTGCAAAAAAGTTTTTTAGGGTTTCAACCCGAACCCGAAGAAGGGATCGAATCAGCATTCGGCGCCCACAAATGTAGGCATGTACCCGCAGAAGAAAGGGTTTATTATACAGGCATTCTCCAACAAACATGGGATTTATTGCCAATTAACCAGCCAATAAAGTATAATTAAAACAGATGTTACAAATACAAACTAAATTGGAAAAATGTGGTTCATTGAACCTGGATAGAAACAAATGTGGCTAACGTTCAGAAAACCAAAAGAGGAATTAATGAGTTGCAAAAAAGATTTTTAGGGTTTCAACCGAACCCGAAGAAGGAATCAAATCGGCATTCGGCGCCCGCAGATGTGGGCATGTACCCACGTCCATTAAACTAAACCGAATAGGGCGGGTGGCGGCTACGCGCGCGTGTGTGACCCATAGGTCCATCCACACAATAATTCATTGAATTGAAGGAAGAGAAGTAATAAAAATGCCATCCTTGGCTATTACACAGCCGATGTAGGACTAAAGCTATTGAAGGAACTTGATTTTTGGAGTGTAAGCAACAGCAGTACTAACAATTGTCCCTTGCACATGTTGAAATAGGCCCACAAACATTGGTATGGACTAGTATAAGCACTTCTGATAACTAATCTCCATGTACGCTAAATAGGGTTGGTCATTTCTCTAATGAGATAAGATTTTGAAGTGCCATAAGATTCTTAATCAAATCGGTATAAGAACCCTCCTTTATGCATTTTGTTAATCATTTCTCATTAAGAGGTGACAAATTCAGAAGTACATTTGATTTACATCATCTCTTTTCCTCCTACATTTGATTTTAAATTTATACATAGTTATTAAGAAGAGATATGCCATTACATACATCACCAGTTGTGGTTTGAATAAATAGAACAATAATTTGTTGAAACTTAAAAAAGACAGCTCCCAAGAAACCCTTCAGACAGTTCGTACACCGCCGGGCTCCACAAGTCCCCAACAGGTAGAAAGGTCATTCGGATCCTAACGAACCAACCCAAGATCAAATTGGGTCAAACACGTCTAAAATAGACTAATTGTTCCATACGTGCAAAGTTAGATAAGCCTAGAAGGCTAGCTCTGTCGTATAGGCGAGCTCACAGCCAAAGTGGCAAGCTTTACTATTATGGGGAGCTTCCATTCTCATCGGATCGCTATCTAGCATCGACGAATTCTAACCCCGTGTATTAACGACCGGGATCTTGGTCTTGTACCCTAGCAAGCTAGCTTCTTGCTATACTATCAACCTTGCAGGTGTAGAAGTATGGAATTTCAGACGCATCTATAGGCCAGAATCCTATGCGCTCAACCCAACCATGCGACCAACTCAAATGCGCCAGGAAGCTCAAACAGATACTTGGCACAACAAAGAAAAGTACAAATTTAAAGGCATTCAAAAGAACTTTTATTTCATATGAAAGTTTATCACATGTCTAAAGAAAGATTTACAAAGGAGAACTTCTACAAAAATGAAGATCCTAAAGCTACAGCCAGGCGCAGCAACTGCCATGCACCCCCTGCCAGGCGCATCATCTGTCAGGCGTATCATTCTGATGTCTTGTCCAGGCGCATCATTCCAGCATCTCAACATATGCGCATCTCTGTACATAGTCAGAACGAATCACTCTCTCTCATCAGCACCAATCAGCCCTTAAATAGCAAGAGGAGGAGCTCTCATAGCTCGACAAGGATCGCGACAAGATGCCCTGATCTTCAGAAATAACAAGCACACTCGGCAGCCTATGACTCTGCCAGTATAACGAAAGGCGGAGCGCGACCGCCCTGATCATTGGATGCAACAGGCACCATCGGCCTGTGTCGGGACTCGACGATCCCGATATTTAGATGTAGTAGACACTATCACAGAAGCTCAGAACGACGGAAAGATTGGGGCAGCGCATCTTCACCCTCGAAAAAAGCTCGAGTTCGGCAGTTCGCCAAGGCAGAGCTCCGGCCAAGTTCATCTTTACATCGAAATGAAGAATAAAAGCAAAGCTTTTCCTCATACGGCTATTTATAAGCACGGGCAGCCTACACCCGAGTGCCAAATGGCCAATGTTCTAAATTTCATGCAATGAATTTGCATTAATATCAAATGCATCCATCGCCTCGTATTCGGCTAAGTCAAGGCAACCATTAACGTCTCGAAGAATCCAACAGGCAGGCCAAAGAGGATGCGACACATTGGCAGATGTGCCATCAATATCTTGCGCTCCCCATGGATGTGCCTAGTGGGCCATAGCCATGCACCCAGATTGGCACTAACCAATGCAACCCTCTCCATCAAACATTTAATGCTGAATGACAAAGGCGACAACGCATTCCAAGAGCCGTCCAATCAGCAGTACATATAACGAAACGCCGCTGATGTCAGCACCATTATTATACTTCAGGTCAACAACGTGGCAGACCGATCATTCGTATGCGCCTTGTGGCCATACGCCCAGAAGACTGCATGCGACCCAGTGGTCATGCGCCCCCCGGCTTATTTCTGATCCCAAGCAACAGAAGACTAGGCCATGCATGCACATCAAAAGCCATGCGCTTGGACTTGCTCATGGCTCTTAAAGATCATGAGACCAAGTCGCCTCCCCTGTGCATGATCCTTGGCGCACCCTGATGCGAAGCTCTGCATGCGCCTCAAAAGCCATACGCCCCGACTCGTCTATGATGCCTAAAACTCATAGACTAAGTCGCCTCCATGCGCCCGATCCTAGGCACACCCCGATAGATCAATCTCCTCTAAAATCGAGATCTTTGAGCCACAGGCATACACCACGCGTCCCTTGACTCAGTTCTACTCAAAGAATGGGTGCTAACCACCCAAGATCTCAGCAACAACTAAATCTCTGTGACTGCCACGTGTCAGCTCTATTGCAATCCAGTACAGCAGTCCAGCAGATTTAGCTTCAATTTAGGGTACATCAACCATGCGCCCCCGCCAGCATCAGCCACGTGACGTTCCCAAATCCAGGTGTATCCGACATATGCACGCATGAGCAATCAGCCTACTATCTATAAATAGAGGGATCATTCCTTCACCCAACAAGCAGACAAGGACGAATATATACACATACAGAGGCTAGAAGAGACACTTAACGTCCGCTACTCCTCGTAATGCTCCGACATCCAGAGCAACCCAGACCTTCAGAGAGTTCGAGATCGTCGTCAGATCGTCAACGGAGTCAACACATTACCACTCGCTCCACCGACACAGTTCCCAGATAAAAACAAAAGTATACTCCTAGGACTACGTGTAAGTCCTATATTGTATACTGTTCTATTTGTAATTGAAATACCAAAGTTTTAATCAATAAAACCTTATCGTATTTTTGATGGCAAACAAGCTGGCGACCCTGCTAGAGACCTCTTTCTCCTCCAACGAGAAAGTTGTGTCTGACGATATCAAACTAGGCTCCTCCCACAAAACACTTGTGGTATGCCTCAATCAACAGGCGTATGAGGAGTTCATCTCTGAAGGCAGCATGAGTCTTTCGAAGCGACAGTCAAAGACGAAGAAGACTCGCCAGGTCTGGGTGTGCAAGGCCGATGCGCCTGGTACCATCACTAAAAGGATGTGCCACCGCAGCTGGCCTTTCCTGCTGACGCTCTCAGCAATATGGATGCGTCCACTGGTGCTGTGCGTCTGTCTGAGAAATGCAGTGTTGACTGCATTCCCCAATCGTCATCTTTCCAGCCGAAGAAGATGTGCCAACGAAGCAGAGGTGCAACCAATCTTCAGCGCATGAGCTTTGGTGCACAGAAGAGAACTTCTGTCTTCAACAGACTCGCTCGCAGTCATGGCGAGACACAATTAGATTCTGAGTACTATACGCCTTCGTGGGCTAGTACAAAGAAATCTAAGGAAGCACAGGCCATGCGCCACGAACGTGCTACACCAACAGCAAACCAGAAGCATGTGCTCAAAATTATGTGCACTGCTGATGGTAAGCTGTACAGATTCGACTCGGGCGTATCTGTGCCAGAAATGAGTCAACTTTTAAAGTCCCTGTCCCGCTTGGGCGCATCTACTGCATTTCGAACCAAGTCTGGCTGGGCAACTACGATGTTGAATCCATGCGCCCACCTGGGTGACGCGTATAAAGTGGACTCAAGTTGCCATAAATGCTGTTTCTCTACTAATGATTTGCGTAAACCAGATCAGGGGGTACAATATTCACATGACCACCCCGGTGCTTGGCTTTGCCATGCGTCTGATGGGGGTGTTAAAGTGAAACTCTCCCAACATGATTTACGGAATGTGATCAGTCACAAATACAGATCAGAAGAGCCGACCAATAAGTACAATATGTCCCTTATAGGGCACACCTGTGCCATTGTCACCATCAATTATTGTTGTTGCAAAACAGCGGCTCCACCACAAAAGCAGTCCGTGTTTCGGCGACTACAAACTGCGGCACCTATCCGACGTTGTCTCAAAAAGAAAGTGACAATTGAAGATGAAGCGGAGCCCAAGATCGCTTCTTGTCATGTTGTCTCCTTATCCGTGAGAAAGACAACCACCAACTCCTCAGCCTCTGCATCCAAGACTCAGCTGAGGAAGAGTAAAATAGTGGTCCCAGCCCCAGGGGTGTACGAACGCACCCGAGCAAGGATCAAGGCCCTGGCATAAGCAACAGCCGGGGGTAGTCAAGCCTCTGACAACCCTCTCCTCGAAGACGAAGAAGTGCTTCGACAAACCGACCCCGACGTAGTTGGGGGTAGCCAACACAAGGCCTCAGAAGACGAAGCCCCTCTATAGAAAAGTGAGGTCGAGAGCGAAGCCTCGACCGATCCATCCACTTCCACCCATGTTATGACAGCTTACATAGCAGGGGTGGTGATAAAGGAGAATCAGACGCTCCAGCGCTGGACATCGTGCAGCACATAGACACCCTTGAGGGGAGTCTTAAAACTCTCTCTGCCTCCATGCAGATCCTGACCTAAGCGGTGTTCGACATTCGAACCACTCTGGCAAAGGCATCTGTCTCCACCAGCCCCCATCCAGGGGCCAACGGAGATTCAACTATAGCCCCTCAGCGGGTATCTTCAGGGGCGGAGCACCACACTGTACCCTGAGCGTCAGCTCCCTCTAATATCCAACTTCAGGCTGTACCGCTTTCACGTACTCCCAACTTGACAGAAGATTTGGCCGAGATGATCAGGGACCTGCGTGAACGCTTCGAGGCCCGAAACAGGCAGAAAGAACGTCAGAAGTTGGGGCTTCCTCAACCCAACCCTCTTGAGTGGAACAATGTGGTTTATCCTTCTAAGTGCAAACCATATACACTGACGCCATACGAAGGGAAGGACTCTCCTCGTCGGTACTTGACCTACTTTTAGTCTCAGACGGGGCATCTTCCAAAAAAAGATGCCTTGCTCACGAGCCTGTTTATCAGGGCTCTGAAGGGAGTCGCCTACGACTGGTACTACAGTCTCCCTGACAACTCCATATCATCCTTCGATGATTTGACTCGCCTCTTCCTTGATCGGTTCTACGACAGAGGGAGAGACATGACCATGTCGTCTCTAATAGAAGTACGGCTGACTGAGAAGGAGACTATCCGAGAATTCATCGAGCGTTTCAGACAAGCATGTCTAAGGTTGCCTCCAGGCATGTCGGAACATGCACTCATCGACTCCTGCAGCATGAACATGATCCTTGCGATCAAGCTCTAGCTCAACTCTACTCTTTCGTCCGATTGGAGTTCGTTGATCATTGAAGCCGAAGCCGCTGAGTCGACGACCCGAGGTATTGTCACTACCATCGGTTCATTGGACATCCAACTAAAGACTGCTACATCCTCAAAGACTACATACAGCACATGATCTGTACGAACGTCATCTCAGTCGATTACGAGGAGAAGACAGTCTCAGCCAACATGGTGTTACTCCAGTTCGGTACTTTACCGCCTACCACAGCTCAAGATGGCGTCGTCCCTGTTTGTAAAAACAAAAGTTGAAGAACTTTATTGATACAAACTTTGTAAAAGATTACAATTTGAATTCTGGGAATGGTACAACTTTAGAAATCCAATCTAGATGACGATTGCTTTATCCCTTAGACGATATGAACTTTGAAGACGAAGCCTCTGAAGTTGAAGATAACTCTAGAATTTGAAGGCAAAAAGCCTCAGAAGTTGAAGGCAAAAGCCTCGGAAGAATGCAGCAGCACTTGGGCAAGAACTCCTGAACTCTCTGAACTTTGAAGTATGATAATCTAATCTCTGATCTCTGATTATTGATCCCCCTTGAATGGAGACTTGAAACTCTATTTATAGAGTTCTGAGAAATAACTAACTTTTAGTTATTCTGGACTGCGTATGCTGGATTGCACAGCAATTGGATTGCGCAGCAATGGACTACGCAGACAGTTACTGGATCATGGGCCAACTGTCTTGGACACATGGCATCATTTGATTGAAATGTGCATGATCGTGCATAGACAGTTGCCACGAGATGAGCAATTGATGGCATAAATGCCACGTATATTTTGTCATTTGTGTTGATAGAACGCGCACACTGAATTGCGCTGATCTTGGATTGTGCTAACTTAAATTGCGCAGGAAATGGATTGCGCCAACATAGATTGCGCCAACATGGATTGCGCTGCCAGCTGTCCTCGAGCGCCGTGCTGCACGATTAAACGAACGGTCGCCTCGTTCTTCGCACTGTCAACTGTCAGAAGATTTGATTTGTGTCAGGTAATGATGATGATTTTCCACGTCAGCCTGCGCACTTGAAAGTGTGCGCAATCTATCGTGCACAATCTGAAGGATGCGCAATCTGATGTCTGCGCAGTTCATCTGAAAGTTGTATTTCTTAATTTTTTGACTTTGTTGATGTGTGTAACTTGATTTTTTTAGGACCTACAAGACCCCCTTCAAAGTTTTCGAAAGTTGAATCTATTCAAAATTTCGAAATACTTTGAATTTTGAAATTGAAATTAATTTGCGCATGTAATGAGCTGTCTGCGCAATCTGAGGGATTAGCTCCTTTTTTAGGCGCAATCTAAGGTGGCCATTTCGTTTTGAAAAACTATAAATAGCTCTTCAATTCCTTCGAAGTGTTCTTTACTTGCTTTCTTCGTACACTTGAGAGAAAACTTCTGAACTCTTTCTTTCTTTCTTCTCCGACGATCTCAATGGCTCCCCGACGATCCTCTGCCGCCGCTAAGGGCAAGGCCCCTGTCGAGTCATCGGCTAGGGCTGTGCGACGAGCTTCTCGCCATGAAACTGCTCATCCAGCAATGATAGGTAGATGACCTAATCAAAACTCTTTTTAGAGTTTTGATTTTACTGTTCCTTTCAGAATCTCTCTTTTTAGAGATAGGATCATACTGTGCCACCCTTTTTAGGGTTTTGGTTGCACAAATCAGTTCATTTCTTCATTTTTATGAAGGACGACTCTCCGCGCAATCGGTTGAATTGCACTGACAAAAGTCAGCACAATTTGCTGATTTGCGTGAGATTTGTCAGCGTAAATTGATGTCTGTTTGTTTGTGCAATCTGATTACTTGCGCAATCTAATTTTGCGCAATCTAATTTTTGCGCAAACTGAATCTTTGACTTTGACTTATACTGAAAATTTTTGTTTTCTCTGTTTGATGCAGTTAATACTAGAGAAGACCCAGAATACGAGAACTTCGTAGGGACCCTTTCAGAATCAGAATATAAAGAGGACTTGTCACATGTGCACTATCCTCAATATGATCTACCAACCTCCCGTCAGGCCATTTTGATATCCCACGATAATGAGACACTGCAATGTTTGATGAACGGACAACCTCTAGAAACTGCAGATGCTGTCATACACAAGAAACCATTATTCTTATTCGGTGAAGCTTTTGAGAAAAGTTCTCAACCGAGACCAAGAATGGAAGAAAGGATTGTCCATCAGATGGATAGATCTTTCTCGATACCAAATGTTCCACGCTGCCTCCCTTTGTCCCGGTATGCTCATGCGAGCTATCCGAGGAAGATGGAATGGAACCTTACACCGTTCCAAGACGCCCGTCCAGGAAGAATTTTTGTGAAGAAGGGGCCGAGCAAGAAGGATATCTTTTACAGCTCCTCAGAATGGTACAGTGTTTTGTTGAGAGGTCTGAAACCCGGTTGTATTTCGCCGGAGAATTCTTCCTTGTTAATGCCCGTCAGAACTCCAATTTTCGCAAATGAATTTACGAAGGTCGAAGGAAGATATCCTGAGCAGGACATCAGACTAACTGGATTGGTGAATCCAGATTTTAAAAGATGGAGCTGCATAACAAATTAGATTCTGACCAAGTTTGAAAATAAACTCCAGCAAATCAATTTGTACCAAGCAGTGCATGCCACTGTCTATGGTTTTGCTCCGAACCCGTACCTGTTCCTGGCTCTAGCAGAGAGGTACAATTACAGAACAGGGACCTTCATGACTCCCGACGGAGAAATCGGGTTTGCACTTCATGAGATGAAGTATATCTCTTTCTTGCCAATAGGAGATGCCCCATATGAAGAATTTGTTCCAACTAATGATGAGTTGGACAGACTCCGGAGAGAGAATACAAAAATGGTAGTAGTCTTCGAGGAACTGCTATGCCATTATAAAATTTGTTCCCTGTTCTATAAAAGTGCCACATCAAACACTTGCTATTCCTCGAAATAGCTACCTTATCTGTTCCTTAACCACATTCAAAAACCAAAGACCAAGGAGCATGATAGATGCTATCCTGATTTCTTTAAGCCATTGAGCAATACAGAAGTGATGAAGTTGATGGAAGAAAGTGACAATTTTGACAAAGAGATGAATGATGATTATCAATGCCCTCCTTTGAAGAAAGGAGATACTCTCTAAAGTTATCTGAGAGTAGGATATAGACCGATGTCAAAAGAAGCCCAATTAGCAGGGTTTCTGACACATTGGCTCCGTCGGTTTGTAGTCCCGGGATCTAGTACTGTAGACCGCTTCCATCACGGTGTTCTTTTTGCAGCCGTTAGATTAGTCTTCGGCTATAAGATGGATCTGTTGTCAGCGATGACTTGTAAGCTGAATGCCGATCTTCGTCTGTACGTCGACCTGATACTGAAATCCAAGGGTGAAAAAGAATTTCTTCGGTTGGAATTACCATATACATATCTATTTGGGTGGTTGCTCCTTCACCATCCCACTTTGATGGATCCTGGCATGGGACCGGTCGACGACAGCTTTTTACGGAGATACTCTCATGGTAAATAGAAATACACTGCTCTGAGAGATTGCAGATATGCTCTAAATTTGAACAAAGGATGGAATTTTTATTGCACCCCTCCTCCTGCTGGATACGAACAAATGCCAACAAATATGATTGATTCGAAGATGCATCCTCTGAGCCGTGCAGCTTTTGAGTGGTTGAAGACAATTCGACCGTCCCATTTGGTGTACCAGTTTGAAGATGAGTGTTATTTAGAGCCATATCTCCCCAGTCGATTTACTCGACAGTTCGGGTACGACCAATTCCATGTGGGGAATGCTATCACATGTCTTTAAGAAAAGGGTTTTTTAATAGATGGGGCCCGATCATGGGCTTTTTATAATGCTCGAGATACGAAAGTGACGTTCTCGATGCCAGTAAACAGCAATCATGGCCCTCGAATGCTATTTACATACTCAGTATTCTATACATCTTCGAACACCTTTGCTGAGAATTTCAACCTGGCAGATAGCTTTGCATCTTCAACAAGATTGAAGAGGGGAGGGGTCGCCATGTCACTCCCAGGAAATGATGAAGTACATGAGCCAGTAGATGCGCCCTTGGAAGCTTCAAGGGATATTATGTTCCTTCAAGAATTTAACGTGCCACTACGTATCTCTTTGAAGGTGGGCAAATCTCCAGCCAAGAAGAGGAGAAGAGAGGAGCCTCCCGCTCCAGCAGCAAAGAAGAAATTGATCATAGATCATTCTTCGGAAAAGATTACAACTAGATCTCAATCTCGGCAGCTGGCCGAGACAATCCAGCAAGCAGAGGCTACCACACCGACCTCTGTCCAAAGACAAGTCGAGACTGTAAATATAGAGAGCCCTGAGAGGCCTCTGAAAAGAAAGAAGCTGGCCCAAAGAAGAAATCGAGCCCTGTCTTCAATGGTAATGGATGCTGCAGCTGGATTAACTTTGCCATCTCCCACTCCTATTTCAGAACCTAGGAATAAAACTCCTAGTCCAGAACATGGAGAAGAGATCGAGCAGAGGAAAGATCTTGATCCGAGAACTGAGGCCGAAGAGCCCAGAGGAAGTATTATGGAGGAAGTGGAGGAAGAGCAAAATGTTGTACACTCTCTTTTATCTGCTGCGGAGATGATTCAACTTCCGCCTACTCCTAGAACCCTCCGCGAAGAGGAAGATCGCGAAGTGATTGCGGCTCTAGAAGATTGCAGTTATAGCCCGCTGGATGACTATTATGACCAAGCTGCAAATACCAGCGGGAATGCACCAGAAGAAGATGAAGATGAAGAGAGCTCTTCGTCTGAGAATATTGATGAATATATGCAAGATCTTGAAAGAGATGATGAAGAGCATATATCTTCTAATGCTGTTGATGATACCTTGAATCCTGAAGAGGATGTTGAGGCTCCAAAAAATGCTGCTGATACCTTCAATCCTGAAAAGGATGTTGAGGTTCCAGAAAGTGCTGCTGATACTTTAAATCCTGAAAAGGATGTTGAGGTAACAGTATCTCCAGAAAAAGCATTAAATGAAGAAGCTCCAGAAGAAACTCCCGCTACTGACCCTCAAGGTATATAATGAAATTAGTAATTTCCTCTTAAATAGATTGATAGCTAACGTCCTTATTTGTATTTTTTGCAGATCTTGAGACTCCTTTAGCACCTCCGACATGCACAAACATAGTGCCTATAACGACGGTGATTGTTAGTAGCAGTCATCATTTATCTTGTGGTTCTGAAGCGGGCAGTAGCCAAGCTGTTATGGCTGAAGCTACTTCTGCTCGGCCAGAGTCTACTCCCGCAGATGATAGGCTCATTGCTGGATTCAACCATGGTAAGATAATTTATATCTTTAATCTTCTTGGATAATAGCAAAATGACAATTTTTACTTTTTGCAGAAGAACAACCGGAAGGGGCAACTAGCTCCACTTTGGCTCCTTTGTTCAAAGAGCATGCTGTCCAGACACGAGAGATTGAACATCCCGCAACCTCATCATCAACAGGAGTGACTGCAACTCCTGGTGCTATAGCAACTAATAATATTGTGATTCAATCATTTACTAGATGCTTTTTTAAATCTTTGGGCCCTTTAGTAAAGAGAATGATAGAAAAAGAGGGTACTGATTTTTTCATGGTTAGAGGTCCAACCTCTCTCCTAGTAAGGGCTATCCGGGAACAAGGTGATGAGGCTCAAGCCACTCTCCTGGATTATATTTTGAATGAATTAGAGATTTCCATCAAAAGCTATAAAGAGCTCAACCAAGGAGACGTAGAATCTCTAGTACAAGCAGAATTCGAACAACTGGCTCAAGCAGCTGACATTGAAAGGGTCAATCTCCAGAATCTTTTGGAAGCCTTCTCTGTAAAATCTGCTGAATATAACTCCAAGCTGGAATCAGTAACCTTGATGGCTGATAGAAAAGAGAAAAGAGCTGCTGAACTAAGGGCAGAGATTGCTCGTCTTCAGAAGGAATTAGAAGAGGAAGTTGCTGATCATCAACTTGCAACTCAACAATTTAATGCTCTGATTCAGGAGAGGGATGAATATGTGGAAGCTCATAATGCTGAGATTACTCGCTGAATGGTGGCCATGCCTGCTTTCAATGAAGAAACCGGGATGGAAGAAGCCAGAAGGAGGGTGATGTCCACTCGTGAAGAACGGCTGCTGACTTTAAAGCAGCAGATTGATAATCTGATAATACCTCCGTCTTAGTGGAACATTTTGTATCTTTATGTCTTTTGAAGTATATGTGTTTTTTGTAATGTCTTATATTTCGATTAATAAAAGACATTTTTGCTGTGGCTCCATTATTTGTTGCATATCTTGTTCAGATATAAATAATAGAGATAGAAAATATATTCAGAGGTGCAAGACATGATATATTTCTTGATGATTTTGTAGAAAATAATTATATTCATTATATCTGCTCAGAGGTAATATGGACGTGGCAGAATATACTGAACATTATTATTTCAATTGACAACTGAATCGAAACGATAAATTATCGATGTAGATATGAGATGAACGGGAAAACCGTCAAATGATGGAATGAACGGACAAACCATCAAAATAGAAAATAACGAACGGATGAACCGTCAAGTGATGATGAATGAACGGGTGAACCGTTTGATGATTATGAACGGACGAATCGTCAGGTGATAATGAACGGATAAACCGTCGAATGAATGTGAATGGGTGAACCATCGGATGAATGTAATGAACGGACGAACCGTCAAGTGAATTGAATGAACGGATGAACCGTCAGATGATGATGAAGGAACGGGCGAACCGTCGGATGGATGTGTTGCTTCATTATCTGTCTATAAATAGAACAAAAATTTAACAGAAAGAAGCACTTCCACTTTTCTAACGTAAAAAAAAATGTCGTCTGGAGATGCACCCAAGAAGACTGAACTCGCCCCAAAGGTTGAAGAAGGCGTTGAAGAACGTCCTGTCGATCCAGTTCAATCAAAGGAGGCAGAAGTAGGCGAAGGTTCGTCTGCACCCAAGCCACCGTGAGACATCCTGGACTTTCTGCTTGAACCAGGAAGAACCGAAGAAGAGGAAGCCATGAGGATGGCCGCTTGCAAATTCCTAGTGGGTTCCAGCAAGGAGGTTCTTGGCTCTTTTGCTGACCATATTTTTGAAAAGGACGACAGTGGTCCGCGTCCAAATGTAGAGAAGGATGATAGTGACCTTCCTTAATATCATGTACTATCATTCATGATGAAATAAAATTTTATTTATGAACATGAACTTGCCTGATGATTTACAAGCATTTACATTTATACATAATACTTTTTAAGGAATTTGCCATTGATAGGCATCATTGCAATTCGTCCATCCAGTTCTGAGAGTTGATAAGCTCCATTTGAGAAAACTTTGCTTACAACGTAGGGACCTTCCCACTTTGCATCGAATTTGCCTTTACTCATATGAGTCATAGTCATAGGACGTCTGACTGTTAAAACAAGTTCTCCTTGCTGAAAGGCTCTGACCTTAACTTTACGGTTGAAAGTCTTAGAAATGCGAGCTTGATATAACTCAATATGTTGTTGATCCATTAACCACTTCTCATCAAGTGCCTCCAATTCTTGAAGTCGAAGAAGATCATTGTTCTCTGTAGTGAGCTCGTTAGCAATGGCAATCCTTAAAGAAGGAATTTGGAGTTCCAGAGGAAGAACAGCTTCACAGCCATATACCAAAGAGAAAGGTGTAAAACCCGTGGGGTTGCGGACCGTAGTTCGGTAGGCCCATAAACATTCGCCAAGCTTTTTACTCCAATTACGTTTGTTAGTGGATACAAACTTTTTGAGGAGCTTGATAATAGTTTTGTTGAAGGCTTCAGCTAAACCATTAGAGGTAGGATTGTAGGCAGTCAAGGCGACGTTATCAATCCGGTGATCATCACAGAATCTGGTAAATTTCTGGCTGATGAATTGTGGTCCATTGGCATGAATGATTCGTCGATGGACACCAAATCGATAGATGACATGGTGTTTGACGAAGTTGATGACGCTGCTGGTCTTGACTTCAGTCAAGGGTATAGCTTCAGCCTATTTGGAGAAGTAGTCTGTTATTGCTAGAATGAACCGATGTCCTCTAGAAGAAGGAGGATTAATGGGACCTATGACATCCATGCCCCAAGCTTCAAATGGCCAGGAAGCGGCTGTCGGGTGTAGAAATTCTGAAGGTTGATGAATGAAATCTACATGGATTTGACAGGCTCGACATTTCCTTGCATATTCGATGGCATCTGATAACATAGAGGGCCAGTAGTAACCCATTCTTCGGATGCGATCCTGTAGTTTAGGATCGGGCTGATGTGCTCCGCAGACACCGTCG
The DNA here is from genome assembly GCA_029216955.1 of Iris pallida. Taxonomy (NCBI): domain Eukaryota; kingdom Viridiplantae; phylum Streptophyta; class Magnoliopsida; order Asparagales; family Iridaceae; genus Iris; species Iris pallida. Next base: position 3,395,832 of record JANAVB010027199.1, read on the forward strand.
TGAGCTTCACGTAACACTTGTTTTACTTCTTCACCAGCTGGATAGCGTAGAAGAAGACCGTCATAAGTCCGCCGATAGAGAGTCTTGGTGGTTTGATTGTAGTAGAATCGTAAAGATCGTCGTCGAATACTTGTAGCCTCCTTAGGATCTTCGGAGAGTATATCATGAACCACGAAGTCGATGAAAGTAGTTCTCCAATCTATATTGATAACATTAATTTCAGTAAGATTACTGAACTCGACGTTACGATTGTTTTCGACATAAAATAATTCTCGATTAGAGATAACCACCACTTGTTGTCTTCTGACGGGAACAGCTAAAACTGCTACAAGATTGGCTAAGGCATCTGCTTCAGTATTGCAAGCTCGGCGTACATATTCAATAAAGAAAGCTTTGAATGATGTAGCCATATTGATTGCTGCCTCAAAGTAAGGTACCAGATCTTGATGACGGACTTCATAAATTTCTCTAACCTGGTTGACAGCCAGCTTAGAGTCGCCGTAAACTTCGAGATATTCAATGTCTAATTGCTTGGCTAATTGAAGATCGATGAGTAAAGCATTGTACTCTGCCACGTTGTTGGAGCAGGATTCATCTAGAGAGTAAGCTCTTTGAATAGTTGATCCGTCTGGAGAAACGAAGACAATTTCGACTCCTGCTACAATAGCACCGTTGGGTCCAATTCTGGATGCTCCGTCAAAAAATAGACGTCAGGTTAGAAATTCTTCAGAGATCATGTTGACTTCCAATGTCTCGTCTAGAATTTCATCGTAAAGCTTGGATGTTTCTGATACAGGATGAGCCGCCAAAAAATCTGCCAGTGCTTGACCTTTGACAGACTTTTGAGGAACATACACCATATTATATTAGGCTAGAAGAATGGCCCATGTAGCAAGCCGAGAGTTGAGCGTGCTAGGCTTCTTCATCAGTACCCGAAGAGGATTGACTCGGGATATGACATGAATAGTTTGACCAATGATATAATGCCTTGTCTTTTGAACGGCGAACATAAGGGCTATACATTCTTTTTCAACCGGACTATAACGGTGTTCAGTACCAATCATAGTACGACTGAGATAGTAGATGGCTTGTTCATGACCTTCTTTATTCTTTTGGGCGAGTAAAGCACCCAATGAATGGTCCATGGCACGGACATACATTAAGAATGGTATACCTGAGATTGGTGGCACCAAGACTGGTGGGTTTATGAGATATCGTTTGATGTCATCGAATGCTTGTTGACATTCTTCAGTCCAAATAAAAGATACACCCTTCTTCATTAGTTGAGTGAATGGTCTGCAACGTCCAGACAAGTTCGAAATGAATCTCCTGATGTACGCAAGTCGACCTTGGAATCCTCGTAGCTCTTTTAGGTTACGTGGAGGACGCATCTCTTGAATGGCTTTGATCTTCTCGGGATCCACGTGTATACCCTTAGAGGTAATAACGAAGCCGAGAAACTTACCACTAGAGACACCCAAGAATGACTTAGTGGAATTCATCTTGAGCTGATGTTGACGCATGAGATTGAAGATTGTTCTCAAATCTTGGATATGATATTCTTTCAGACGACTTTTAACAGCGATATTATCAATATAACATTCGACTGTTTTACGAAGATGTTCTCTAAAAATGGTACTCATAGCCCGTTGGTAAGTTGCACCAGCGTTCTTGAGACCAAATGGCATCACTGTGTAGCAATAGACTCCCCGAGGAGTGCGGAAAGATGTGTGTTTTTCATCTTCGGGATTCATCTTGATCTGATTATATCCAGAGAATCCATCCATAAAAGATATTCGCTCAAACCCACAGGTATTTTTAATCATGACGTCCGTGATAGGGAGAGGAAATTCATCTTTCGGACATGCTTCATTAAGATCCCGAAAGTCGATGCAGACTCGGACTTTGCCGATTTTCTTCAGAACTGAAACAATATTGGCTACCCAATCAGGATGTTGTTCTTCTCGAATAAAGACACAAGCGATAAGCTTTTTGACTTCATCATCGATCGCGTCCATCATTTCTGGCTTGAAATGCCGTTGTTGTTGTTTGACCGGTTTTGCATTCGGCAGGATGTTCAGTTTGTGAGTAGCAATTTTGGGATCTAAACCTGGCATATCTTCATAACTCCAAGCAAAGACGTCAATGTATTCTTTAATGAGAAGAATTAACTCTTGTTTATCTGCTTCTGGAAAATTCTTGCTGATAAAGATTGGACGAGGTGACTCGCTTTCTCCTACATCAACTTGAACTAGTTGATCTTCAGTAGGAGGTTCTCTTTGTTCAAATCGGAGTACCCACTGATTATCTATCTGTTGAGCCCAAGGATCTGTTTCAAGATTTTCTTCAACGTCCTCATCGTAACCTTCCGGAAGTTCAGCGGAGACCATATTAGAAGATACAATTACACGATGGACTTCACCAATGCTAGTGTCAGAATCCCATGACCTGGAATCAGAAGAGTTAGAACGTTCTTCGCTATCAGAGTCAGAGACTGCTGGGGATAACATCGGAGGAGAAGCATATCCGAGACCTCTTTTGGTCCTGCTATAATACATTTCTGACTTTCCTTGTGGAACAGCGGTATGGAGAGGAGTCTTTCTTCCCTTACCGTAGTTGAGGCCGCTTTTGAAGTCGTAGCCCATCTTTCGGACGATGTCTTTTGATTGTTGACTGTAACGACGGAATTGAAGATGTCCCGTGTCGTTAACTTTACTATCATCCGTATAACTGAATTTTTGTTCCGGTCCCTTACTAAAAAGTATTGGACGTTCGCCTTTCTTGCGAGCAGGAACAATACGATATGAATCTTTTGGGTGTTCACATGAAACTTCTGTTTGAAGAGATTGTACAACTCCCATTGTAAATAATTTGAAGCTATCTAACATATCCAAATAGTAGTATGATAAATAACATCAGTATACTGGAAAGTAGATGCTTTTTCATTAATATGTACATCTGTATTTACAGCAGGACCTTTAGCCTTAGCAGGTTTGGTCAGATTGATTACAAGAGGGGAAGAAGAAGAACGTGGAGGAGGCTTGTTACGACGGAGGTCAATAACAAGTGGCTCAGAAGAGGTGAGCTCCCTTTTTTCCTTGTTATGAGTTAAATCAACAACAAGTGGCTCAGAAGAAGTGAGCTGCTTTTTGTCTTTATTACGACGTAAGTCGATAACAAGTGGCTCAGAAGAGGTGAGCTCCCTTTTATCTTGATCGTCATCAGTAGATTGCCTCTGGATTGACAAGTGAATAGCCAGTGGTTTGGAAGACTGAGGATGGAAAACACGCCCTTTGACAGGTATAATAAGAGTATCTTTGGGCACTGTTTCTTGGTCTTCTTCAGTATCCATGGCCAATACCACTTTCATAAATTCTTCCTTGTACATACGAGCGTCATTGCAATATGCTTCAACACCCTTGAAAGGATAAAGGTCTGCAACTTCTTTGTGAACTTGTCCTTTGTCATCAACATATTTAAAGCATTGATGAAGAGTTGATGGAACAATGTTATGTTCATGGAGGAAAGGTCGTCCCAGAAGAGCGTTGTAAGAACAACCATGATTGTCGATGATATAAAAGGTCAACTTTGTGCGAAGATTGCCTATTTGGAGTTTTAGGCGAATCTTACCCAAAGGTTCACTCCTTCCTTGGTTGAATCCTAAGATAGTGGTGATTGTGCTTGAAAGACTATGCACTGGTATCTTTAATGCGTCTAACATTGTCTTTAGCATGATACTGAGTGCAGACCCTGGATCTATCAGGATACGATCGACTTTCATCGAATCGACATACCCTGAATAGTAAAGAGGACGATCATGTCTATTATCCTCCAGCAGCATATCATCCTGAGTGAAAGTGATGTTTGGAATCAACTCCAGGACACTATGGCAATGACGACAAGAGACCGGTTCGGCTTCTGGCTTTTTGAGAAGGGTTAGGCAAGTTTCAGCCTGCATCAGGGCTTTACTTAAAGTTTCTCGAGTCTCTTTAGAAAGGCGCAAGAGCTCGAAGATTGATAGCCTAGCCGGTGTATTGGCTAGTTGAGCCAATATATCAAAGTTGTACGGCTTTTCAAGTCCTGTAAGAGATGATTTCTTCAAAGGTTTGTCAAAACGGACTTGTTGCTTGCCTTTGTCAGCAACCACCGGCTTAGGAGGAATAGGCACTACAACTGGCGAAGATGTGGAAGGAATCTCTTCAGAGGAAGCAGGTTGTGCTGGAGTAGGTTCAGAAGAAGAGGCAGGATCCTCTTGAGCTTCAGAATGATCTTTCAAATAAGCTTTCCCTGATCTGGTGCCTAGCAGAATTTCTATGTCAACTATGGGTTCAAAAGACACCATGTTACAGGTCTTTATCTTGCTTTTAGAATGACCTTTCTTCTTGGAAGAAGAGGGCATTTCGAATTTCGGAGCAAGATCAGGATGGATTCATATAATTTCGTCGTTGTCAAGAGACAAAGGAACAAGACCTTCATTTGGTGGAAGCGGGAGGTTCTAAATCTCAAGAGTAGCTTTGGGAATAGGAATGACACCATGCTGTACCATTTGCGGAGGAAAGTCACCGAACTGGACCGAAACCATGTTTGCAGTCACGGTCTTCTCATTTTGCTGCAGAGTGACGACACCAGCATTAACAAGCTCTTGAATTTTGCCTTTGAGCACGTAGCATGTTCGAGTAGGATGTCCAATGAACCTGTGGTAGACATAATATTTAGGATGATCTGTCTTACCGACTTCATCAGGTTTCTTTGGGTCTGGGAGCTGAATCTTATTGCTTTTGAGTAAACATTCAAAGATGCTTGCAGTGTCATTCTCATCGAAGGAATATTCTACTTTCGGATGAGGTTCCCTTGGTGGAGGTGCAGAAGGAGTCGGAGTGGATATAGGTGGAGCCACATTGACAGCCAAAGATTTTTTATTTTTATTCAAATTGATGTTCAAAGTCTCTTTTGCTTTGCGGTTATTCTGACGGTTGCCACCACCTGATGTCTGGTGTTCATCTCGATCGGGGTTAGACATTTGTACCCCCAATTGTTTGAATTTCTCGGCACTCACTTCCGCAGCTTTGGCGTTGACAATGAATGAAGGCCAATCTTGGAACTGGGTAGATCCTGTCCATATACTGATGATAGGCAAAAGATTTGCCTTACAGTATCAATAATAATAGCAGCTGGAGTTCCGGGAGGCATCTTCAAGGCTTCACGGCGGAATCGTTCGATGAAACTCTCAGCAGTTTTATTGTGTTTCTGTTTGATTTTGTTGAGAGCCGACATAGTCATGTCATTGAATCCTTCATAGAACCGTTCCAGAAAGATTTGTTTAAGACCTGAGAAGGAAGTGATACAACCATCGGGCAAACTTCTGTATCAATCATATGCTACGCCGGCTAAACAATCGACGAACACTCTGGTAAGAAGAGCGTCATTTGGCTGGAGTTGAACGGTCATTACCTCAAAATGATTGATGAACTGACTAGGAGAAGTACTGCCATCAAACAAAAAGATTGTTGGAATCTTGTACTTTGGTGGAAACGGGACCTCTTTCCACTCAACTGGATAGGGCTGCTTGATCCCCAATCTTTGCAAGTTGTCTTTCTCTTTAAAAGCTTCGAACTGGGTTCGCAAGAGTTTAACAGCTTCATGCATTGGCATCTTCTGATGACGAAGAAGGAGCAGGCTGAGTTAGAGTAGTAGGAAGAGGAACAGCATTGTAAGCACTATCCCCAGCTCCCGACTGACTAGGTGTAGTTTGAACTTGTACTTACACAGGAGGCATTTGAGGAGACACTACCCCCAGCCCAGTATTGGCAGGTACCGAAGATGCTACGATCTCTGGATTCGCAGCAGGTACAGTTGGTGGTGTAGCATGTTGTGCCACTATGATAGAATGCATACTAGCAACCATTTCAGCCATGGTCTTTAGCTTGTCTTCAAGTGCAGCGATTCGCTGTTCTTGATTTGTAGAAGTTGAAGCATCTGGATCTTCATTGACAACATAAGCTGTCACTTCTCTTGGTACAGTAGAAGACACTGTCTGTTCAGAGCTTTCGCTGTATGCATCATAGTCGGAGAAAGAGTCGTCTCCTGACTGAGAAGTAGGAAGATAACTCGAAGGATTTTGAGGAAGATTCCTTTGACCGATTGTATCTCGGCTTCGAGAACGGGTATGTCGAAACACTCCTTCAGAAGATTCTTGGAGTAATTCTAGATACCATTGACTTGGTTTACGAGGTTTGCCATGCTTAGAGCATCTTCTACCCCCAGTGTCTCGGGAACTCATGTTGACAAAAGCATACAAGACTTTGTCTTCCTCTGACATAGGTTCAGATTTAGCAAAAGTCAAACGATCGAAGACAGATCGTTTTGTTGTTTGACAACAACATTGGATGATGACTTTGTGGTTGCAATGATGATCAGAGGTTTGAACTGAAGGTATTGAAACATTGTCTCGCTTTTGTCTGAGATGTTCTCGGAGATCAGGAACAACAGCAGGACGAGGAAAACTCCGAGGGATCTGTTCTTTGATAATGTTCGGAATATGATTCCGATTCTTTAAATGTTTAGTCCCTTGAGTGTACAGGGAAGTACTTACTTCATTGGCATAAGTGTCATGATTTTTAACCCTGGAGATTTGTTTTTGATGATGTTTGGTCTTCGGCATTGGCTGTTTGCGTTTTACCGAAGTGGGTCTGTTAAGATAAGTTCTAAGATCAGCAAATTCACCTCCAGGGGTTTCTGTTTAAGACACCAGCAGTTTTCTCTGTCTGGATCGGGAAATCTTGAGAGTCGGGAGGTCCTGGAATTCTGCTACCGGGGTAGGCAAAATACCTCTTTGGTCAGTACAAGTTCTCTTATGAAGGAAAGAAGAATCCTTGTTTGAAAGAGTTCTAGTACTGATTGGTGCCGAGGCACGTTCAGATTGATCTTCTTCGGTAAAAACTGAAGAAGATTGAGAAAAGACCAAAGGGCCTTTTCCTTTGTTTTGTGAAGAAGGGTTATCTAAAGAGCATTTCCCTCTGTTGTCTTCCAAGTCATGGGACAAGGAAGTTTGAGAAAAGACCAACGGGCCTTTTCCTTTATTTTGAAGAGGAAGAGGAATAGCCAAAGGACTACCCCCAGTAGATTGCACAGGAGCAACATTGTGTTTGGGAAGAGGAGCAGAGACTTTTTCCTTGTTATGAGAAGAAGAGAGTTTAGCCAAAAGGCTGTCACTCTTGGATTGCGCAGAAGCGATTTGCGCATGAATGGAAGGCGCACTGGTTTTGGCCACAGAGACTGTTTTTTGTGCATCAGAAGTTCTTGTTATAGAGTACTTAGAGTGGACTCTGGATGCTGGAGCATTGGTTTGTGCAGACATATTGGCAGCCAATTGCGCCAGGGGCATAGGAGTTTTGTACTTGGCCAAAGCAGCATATGAAGTCTTCTGTGTACTGGCAGAAACAGATTGCGCAGCAGTGGCAGAGACAGATTGTGCAGCATGCTTGATGACAGAAGCTTTGGACTGTGCAGCAGTCTTGCTTGCAGCATCAATAGACTGCGCAGCAGTCTTTGGGACCCACACTGGGCGCACTTTGCTTGTGGCAGCAGTGGTTGCAGTACGAGGAGTGGTCTTGGAGTTGATCATAGCCTCGTAGGCTGTCTGGTTGATCTTCACAACCAGTGTCTTCTGCGTCTTTTCGATAGACGCTACGTCACATTGAGTTGTCACTTCCTCATCGGAGGAGAAAGTCGTCCCCAGCAGAGTCGCCATTTTGTTTACAAAAACAAAAGTTGAAGAACTTTATTGATACAAACTTTGTAAAAGATTACAATTTGAATTCTGGGAATGGTACAACTTTAGGAATCCAATCTAGATGACGATTGCTTTATTCCTTAGACGATGTGAACTTTGAAGATGAAGCCTCTGAAGTTGAAGATAACTCTGGAATTTGAAGGCAAAAAGCCTCGGAAGTTGAAGGCAAAAGCCTCGAAAGAATGCAGCAGCACTTGGGCAAGAACTCCTGAACTCTCTGAACTTTGAAGTCTGATAATCTAATCTCTGATCTCTGATTATTGATCCTCCTTGAATGGAGACTTGAAACTCTATTTATAGAGTTCTGAGAAATAACTAACTTTTAGTTATTCTGGACTGCGCATGCTGGATTGCGCAGCAATGGACTGCGCAGACAGTTACTGGATCATGGGCCAACTGCCTTGGACACATGGCATCATTTGATTGAAATACGCATGATCGTGCATAGACAGTTGCCACGAGATGAGCAATTGATGGCATGAATGCCACGTGTATTTTGTCATTTGTGTTGATAGAACGCGTACACTGAATTGTGCTGATCTTGGATTGTGCCAACTTAAATTACGCAGGAAATAGATTGCACCAACATAGATTGCGCCAACATGGATTGTGCTGTCAGCTGTCCTCGAGCGCCGTGCTGTACGATTAAACAAACGGTCGTCTCGTTCTCCGTGCTGTCAGCTGTCAGAAGATTTGATTTGTGTCAGGTAATGATGATGATTTGCCACGTCAGCCTGCGCACTTGGAAGTGTACGCAATCTATCGTGCGCAATCTGAAGGATGCACAATCTGATGTCTGCGCAGTTCATCTGAAAGTTGTATTTCTTAATTTTCTAACTTTGTTGATGTGTGCAACTTAATTTTTCAGGACCTACAGTCCCCATCCCAAAGGCGACAATAGAAGTAGTCAACCTTACACCAACCCGTGACAACGTGGGTGGGCTCACACCGCTCACAACATCCAAGGGAGAGATCATGTGGGTTCACCCGGATCTTATTCCAGAACTTACTCAACCGGGGGTACCCTCTACCTCTAAAAATAAAGGCAAGAAGACCAAGTCTTACCGAATGGTGACTTCCTCCCTTGAGGAAGCACTGCCCGTACAAACATGTTCACAGCAGAACGCCCAACCAGAGGAGGTTCCGTCCGAGGTGACACCTCCTATCATCACCACAGCTGTCCAAGGAGAAGGTTCATCCCAACCTCCTGCAGCTGATAAACAAAAGTAGAAGGAGGCCCGCTTCGACAGGCCTCTTCGTAAAGACAACACTCAGGGGTTAGCTAAGCCCTATAACTTTGACATACTGGCACAACTGGCTAGTACTCTAGCACGGCTTTCCCTATTCGAGCTCCTCCGTCTATCCAAAGATACTCGGGAGGCTCTCTGCGAAGCCCTGAAGAATGCTGAGCCTTTCATCAATCAGGTCAAGCAGCCTGACGACGATCCTATAGCATGTCCGTACTGCCATAATATAGGGGAGCTCATCCCCATCATCACGTTCACTTAACAGGATATGCTGCTCAAGAACAACAGGCACAACAGACCCCTGTATTACACAGGGTATGTCGGTGCCATTAAGGTGGATCGAATGCAAATTGACCCTGGATCTTCTCTCAGCATCATCCCCCGAACTCTACTTCGGATGTTGGGGATCCCGATGCATCGCCTGACAGCATCTTACACTACCATTAGTGTCTTCAATGCCAGTAGGAGCGAGCCGCTGGAGAAGATCCGCTTGAAGTGTCACATCGGCGATCTCCAGACCGAGGTGACTTGCTATGTTGTGGATGCAGACGTCAACTACAACATCCTGTTGGGATGGCCATGGATACATGAATATATGGTGGTGCCATCCACCCTCCATCAATGTATGAAATACGTACCCACCAGCGGCATCATCCGAACAGAGTTTGATAATGTCGATCCCTTCAGAGGGATTGAAGCTTTCTTCACCGACGTCGATCTGTACAAATCAATTCATCTCGAAGATGAAGCCAATGACGCTGATGATGAGGCAGAAGCTGAGGTCGAAGTTGAATCAGAGGCGGACATGATAATCAATGCTCCCTTAAAAGTGCGACTCAAAGGGAGACTGCCTCAAACACCGGCCCCTATGGTAGTCAAACTCCGCGGGAAGGCGCCAGCTTCTCCGGGCATTAAACCTAATGAAGTTCCATTGAAGATATGCCTCAAAGGCAAGCTCCCTCAAGTGGAGGCTCCCCTCGTAGCCAAGCTACGGGGAAAGGCTCCAGCTTCCGGCACACCAACCGAGGCTCCCCTCAAGGTGCGGCTCAAAGGCAAGCCTCCTCAGGTGTCGGCACCCGTCAGGCCACAAGAGAAGACCTCAGCGTCCTTCTTAGCATAGCCCCAGGAGCCAGCACGGGCCAAGCTCTCGAAAAACTCTCCTGAACCTCCCAAGGCTGCTCCAGTTCTCACCGATAAAGAGCTTTGAGAGTACATATCGGCTAATGCCGATGCCCCATCCCTCGATGATGTAATCCTTCGGGATAAGATCCCATATTTTATCAATAATAGAGTGTCTTTCAATTATTCTTGTCTTCCACATTAGAATACCATGTATACTCTAGATAATGCTCTACAGTCGTTGCAAACACAAATAATGACTGTGAGTCATATAAATCGATTCGTCCTGTACCAAGGAGTCTGTTACATAGTACTACCTCGGAACAAGGACGAGAAGACCATTATCTTTGGCAAAGTCGAGCGCCACCAAGACCTCCCACCGACAGAGCCAGAACTCGACACCGGCAGAAAGCAAATATACCGGTACAACGATCGAGCTAAGTATCTCATCTAAAAGATGGGTTACAACTTGAAAAGCGGCCAAGGTCTGAACTACGGCAAAGGTCGACGCCTTCCCCTACGACTTCCGGTGCCAAAAAGGAAGCTGCAAGACTACTATCACCGTACCCGACGGGGGGTAGCTACATCACGCCTCCAACAACTCCCAAAGAATCAAAAGCAGAGGATGTCATACATTCTCACTCATCTGAAACTTTAACTTGGGACTCCGATACTAGCATCAGCTTAGTCTTCAGGAAGGTGCTGTCAGCCAACATGACATCCGTACATCCTTCAAAAGATAAAGACGACGATCAAACAGGAGAGTTCTTCAAAGAAGAACCCTGGGCTCAACGCCTAGGCGCGCAATGAGAGTCTCACTTTGAATTGCGAGAACCCCCTACCGAAGACGAAGTCGAACAGATCGACCTTGGGGATGGATCTTCATCCAAACCCATCTTCATCAACAAGAGCTTGGTGGAGGAGGACCGAGAATCTTTGATCCACTTGGTTAAAGAATATATCGACGTCTTCGTCTGGAGCTATGAAGACATGCCGGGACTCGACCCACAAGTCGTAATGCACAAGCTTAACATCTTACCTGACGATAAGCCCGTTAAGCACCAACAGCGGCACTTCCGTCCTAACATCATGGACGCTATTGACAAAGAGATCGACAAGCTCTTGGACAACGGGTTCATTCGTGAAGAGCAACAGCCCAACTTGGTAGCCAACATCGTCCCTGTCACCAAAAAGAAAGAAAAGATCCGAGTCTGTATCGATTTCTGGGATCTCAACTCTGCATGCCCAAAGGATGAGTTCCCACTCCCGATCACTGACGTAATGATAGACAACACATGTGGCTTCGAGTGTATGTCCTTCATGGACGGCTACTTAGGCTACAATCAGATCAAAATATTCCCAGACGGAGAAACACACGTCGTTCAGAACTCCAAAGGGGGTTTACTGCTACACAGTAATGCCCTTTGGCTTGAAGAATGCCGGTGCCACATACCAACGAGCTATGAGTACCATCTTCCGTCAACACCTTCGTAAGACAGTCGAGTGCTATATTGACGATATCGCCGTCAAGGTCCGTCTAAGGGGTGATCACGTACGAGACCTGAAAACAGTCTTCGATCTTATGCGGGCGTATCAGCTTAAAATGAATCCAGCTAAATCCTTCCCCAGCTAAATCCTTCCTTGGGGTCTCTAGTGGAAAATTCTTGGGCTTCATCATCACTGCGAAAGGCATTCATGTCGACCCCGAGAAGACTAAAGCCATCCTTGACATGGACCCTCCGAAGAACCTCAGAGAACTTCGAGGCCTACAAGGATGAATCGCCTACATCCGGAGGTTTATCGCGAACCTTTCCAGAAAATGTCAACCCTTCACTAAGCTTATGAAGAAGGGAGTTTCTTACATCTGGACGGAAAAATGTCAGAAAGCTTTCGACGACATCAAAACTTATCTGACAAGTCCCCTAGTCCTGGTGGCACCAGTCGCAAGCAAACCATTCTTGCTTTATGTCCGTGCAATGGACCATTCCCTTGGCGCTTTGTTGGCCCAGAACAATGAAGCAGGCCATGAGCAGGCTATTTACTACCTCAGCAGGACGATGGATGGGGCCGAACACTGGTACAACCCTATGGAAAAAGAGTGTCTAGCCTTGGTGTTCGCCATCCAGAAGCCTCGCCACAATGTCTCAGGACAAATAATCCATGTCATCTCCTGAGTTAATCCACTCAGAATTCTTATGACAAAACTAGGAGCGCTAAACTTTCGGTTGGTATGTGGGCGATATTATTGACACCATATGACATGGTATTCGTACCACAAAAGGCTGTCAAGGGCCAAGCATTGGCCGACTTCCTAGCCGTACACCTAATCCCAGAATCATCCAGACTCTACGAAGGTATCCCTGATGAGGTGCAAGAAGCAAACATTACTGAAGAAAGCCCAGTCTGGCGGATGTTCTTTGACGGTGGTTCCAGAACATGCCCCAAAGGCCAAATTATCGTGGGAGTGGGGGTGGTCTTAATCTCTTCCGACAAACTGGTCATCCAGCGCGCCTATTCTCTTTCAGAGCCATGCTCCAACAATGTTACGGAGTACAACGCTCTCATCATGGGGCTTCAGTTAGCAAGACAGCTGGTGGTGAACTGCCTCATCACTTTATCCTGGCAGTCATCGACTATTTCTCTAAATGGGCGGAAGTGGTACCTCTCAAAGGGGTAAAAATCTCAAGAGTGATCAGCTTCATCAAGCATCACGTCATCTACCATTTTGGGTAACCCCGAAGGATTATCCACGATAATGGCCTATAATTCATCAGCCATGCGTTTAGTAGATTCTGCGACAAGAACCGTATTCAGAACGTGGCATCAACCGCTTACAGTTCGGCAGTAAACGGGTTGGATGAAGCTTTTAATAAGACCATCGTCAAGCTACTCAAAAAGGTCGTGTCATCCAATAAGCACGACTGGGACGAGAAGCTCGGCGAATGCCTTTAGGCCTATTGTATAATGGTACGGACCCCGACGGGTAACACACCATTCTCCATGGTTTACGGGAGAGAAGCAGTGCTACCATTGGAGATCCAAATCCCCTCACTCCGAGTGGCGATCACAAATCAGTTGACGGAAGAGGACAATCAGCATCGCCGTCAGCAATAGTTGGAAGTGCTGGACGAAAAATGTCTCTTGGCTCAACAACGCATCGAACTTTATCAAACCCGCATATCACAGACTTTCAACAAAAGTGTCCAACAGAGGACTTTCCAAGTGGACGACCTGGTTCTGGCAGTCAGGAGGCCGATGGTGATGTCTCACAAAACACCGGAAAAGTTCGAACCCAAATGGGAAGGACCCTTCATCATAGAGACGGTATACTCAAACGGTACTTATCGTCTCGCTCAAGCTAATGGAAACTTGTTCATGATGGCCATCAAAGATAAGTTCCTGAAAAAGTACTATTCTTGAACGTACTGTCTCTCCCCAGAGAGAAGACTGGTGAACTTAACCAAACCAAGTTCACACCCCTTCTCTTGACAAATCATATGCTTATGGAACCTAGCTGTTTCGTTGCATTCTATCCCCAGTAGGGGAACAACCACGTCCACATTACCTCTGAGTTGCTTCTCTACACCTCATCAGGCAGGATCCTGTACCAGGTAAGATCATGCTTAAAGGCAATGTTTACCATGTCCACATTACCTCTGAGTAAACTTTCCTCACAACAATCCCTGTGTTGTTGCACTATAGAACATCTACGTCCATATTACCTTCGAGTTGTTTTATAAAACCCCACAGAGTTCACTCCTACCATGTCCATATTACCTCTGAGTAGAAAAGCTCCACCCATATTTACCATGTCTACCTTACCTCTGAGTAGATATGTCGGTCCTCTCTCTCAACTTATTATCCATACCTAACACCAAGGTACGCCAAGGGTGATAAGTCTACACAAAAATTACCCCATATTCACCACATCCATACTACCTCTGAGTGAATGTGTCGGTTTCCTCTGTGAGTAACATATTATCTGCACCCAGAAACCAAGGTGCGCAATAGATAATGGGTCCACAAAAATCACAGAAAATGAACAAAGTAGAAAACTCTTTTATTTTCTTCAGCTAAACATAAAACAAAAGATTACATCGATATCGAAAAGAAATAAACAACATCTTCAGGTTTCTTCAGATCTCAGAAACACAAAGACAAAATAGGGACATTAACTTTATTCATATTCCCGAAAATGGCGATTGCAAAGCAACCTACGAATCCTCACAACCAGAGATTATAGTGCGTTGAGTCATGTACCATTCCCTCAGCTACTTTGCATACGAATGCTCAATCTGGTTGAGGTCTTCTGCAGGGACAGGTGGGTCAGTCCCGATGCTGCTACTCTCTGACGGTGGCTCCTCCTTAACTTCAACCTTAGAAGCAATCTCTTCGTTGATGGTCATCGGTTCTTTCTTGACCTCAAACTTTGGTTAATGCCTGCTCTTTAACCGTCACCAACTCTCGTTTGACGAGAGGAGGCTGTAGTGCCCCGTCCCTACATCGTGCCCCATTGTCCGTCCATGGGGTGCGCGAGAAAGGAACACTGTCGCTATCGACTCGGTCGGGACCGATAGGTCGGGATCGATCGAATCGATCGAACGGGAACGGTTGAATTAAGATCCATTCCACGTTAAGGAATGGCTTCTTCGGAACCAAGTCCCACATTCAGCGGCTAGTGCCTCAAGGATTGACTCTGCGGCTGAGTCGGGAGAGACCTCCCATTGCTCTGCTTTTCACGCCGCTTGCGTTGGTTTTGGCTTTGGTTTTCTGAATGCGTTTTCGTGAATGTTTTTGATGGTTTTCATGGCTTACATTTCGAACTCGCATTTCCTATCGAATTTCTTGCCTAATACAGTGTTCTAATCGGTTGCTTGTGCGATTTCAGGTGATCGCGTAGGCGACGTCTAGCGCAGCCAACCAGTCTCTCGCCTCAAGCAAAAACTCAAGGTGAGTGGCTGACCTCCTTCGTCTCGACCCTCTATTTCAAAATAAGAACTCGGGTAATGATATTAAAATTGAATGAATTGCTTACAGAATACAAGTCCTGTATGTTAGAAGTGAAAAAGAATGAGTTGTGTTGAAAAGAGATAGAATTATTTTAGGCCTACAAAACGAACAAGTAAATGAATTGATTACATAACAAGCCCCAACGGTATCTTAAATACACCATGTTAACCTATCATGGTCATGGACAACTTGTCGACAAGGGCGATGGTTTCTTCGAGCGGCAACCCGGGGCCACGGGACCGACTCGACCTAGGAAGAAACAGGTTATAGCCGAGCTGGGTAATAGGCAATCGGTAAGACGGGGACTTGCATCGGGGCTCGCTACTTGCGTTGCAAGGGTCCTGTATTGCCAGGCTATGTCCAAGATGGCTAGTTAATGCCAGTGACCTCCATATCAAACACTTGATATAAATTGTTATCAACTAACAAGGAAAGTGATGGTAAGTTTTTATGTCGCACGGTGCGCTCTGCCGGAGGAAATCTTGATGTAACTTAATGCTTCTTATGAAAATATCTAGGATGGCTAGAAAGACCACAAAAAGCAAGTTGTATGATTTTATCTAAATTCTTGAACCAAATGAGAGCCTGGAAATAAATTAGCCACTCGTCAGTACATGTTGATTGTACTGATCCTCGCTCTCTCTACAGGTGCGATAGATCGGGAGGAGCGTGCTACGTGAAGGAAGGCAACGCTCGTGTGTTTTGAAGCTTCGTCCTTGCGATCGAAGTTTGGATCCAACCATTTGAAGACTCCGCTGTCGAAGGCCAAGAAGACAGATGGAGCGGCTTCCCGTCATCCCAGGTGGTTTTGTAATGCTGGTTGTAATCAAAGGATGATATGTATGGAGTGGCTATCTCGTCGACGTTCATTTTGTAATGGAGTCAGTTTATAAAAAAGCCCGTGCGGCGCCTTTGTATCGAGTCTGTAAAATGATGTTCATTATCAATAAAGCTTAAATTTCCTTCTCTATAATGTGTGTTCAATTTACTCTGCGCATTCTCTTATTGTTGTGTTTCGGATAACCTTATGACTATGTCTTGTGCGAGCGCAACTTTGGCTCGCACGGCATCACGCCCGGGGAACGACTATCGATTCTACGGAATTGGGGCGTGACATATTGGTATCAGAGCACGGCTTTACGTCCTTGGCCTCTAGTGTCGAATTTCTAGTCTCAAATCGTTGGTCTTGTGTCGATGAGATATGTCATTCCATACGAGGGAGTCTGTAATAAGTTTTGTGACTAATGTATTTTTACCTTCAAATCCCAGAAGGTGCGGCAGTGAACGTGGCATTGAACGAAGGAAGTGCTTCGAGCGGCTCGAGTAGCTCAAGGCCCGGACCCTCTAACGATGCCATGGAACGGATGTTGCGTATGCTGGAAGCGCAATAACAACAAGCTCAGGAGAATCAACGCCTGAATGAGCAACATCGACGGGAGACGGAGGCACATCGACGGAAGGTAGAGGCACGCTAGATCCAGTTCGAGGCCCGATTCGATGCACAATTCAAGTTGCAGCAGAAGCAGCTTGATACTCTTCAGCAGATAGTACAGACGGTGGTGGCCAACAATAACAACTCTACGACAACTCCTGCCGTGACCGAGCCTGCGGCCAGACAAAGTGATGTCGATCCGGAGGCACCCGAGCCTACATATGCAACACCGAGAAGTTCTAACTTTGACGTGTCGAAATTCACAAAAAGTTGCTGTACTTCCTTCTACGGCACGGAAGATCCCTCCTTGGCGATCGACTGGTTAGATGAACTGGAAGACAAGTTCGAGCTGCTAGACGTCGAAGAGTCCAAGAAAGTTGCATGCGCTCAACTTCTACTCCGGTCGAACGCGTACGACTGGTGGGCCGTGCAAAAGCGAGCGGTCAGACGCGACGACGAGACAACGGCAATTTCTTGGGCCACCTTTCGCGAGGCGTTCGAGATCGAGTACCTCCCCGAAGTCGTTCGACAAGAGAAGGAAAATGAATTCATGCAGCTAAGGCAAGGGAATATGACGGTGCGGCAGTATGCAGCAGAGTTCAATAAGTTAGCCAAGTTTGCTGGACAATACCTACCTTCCATGGCGAGTCGTGCACGACGGTTCGAAGTGGGCTACGGCCATCTATTTCCGCCCACGTGTCCGTCCCATAATATAAAACGATGGGGGAGTCTCTCAACCACGCCCTCCGCCTTGAATGCCAATATCCTCCAGGTGCTGCCGGCGCTGTGCATACCTACAATCACAAATGCCCTTGCCACGCAGGAGGGAACAACGTGACCAAGCGTCCGAACAATAGGCCCCAAAGCGGATATCAAGGGCGTAACCCAAAGCCTTACTGCAACCGATGTCATAATATCGGTCACACGATCGACGATTGCCAGGTACCAGAGGGTAGATGCTGGCACTGTGGCAAGAGGGGCCACATACGTGCTGAATGTCCTACCAGAAGGCCGAACCCAACGGCGCCCCAACAGCACCGTCCAATGGCGCCCCAACAGAACCGTCCAAGAAATCAAGTCCCAGCGCCTCGTGCCCATCAACCTGCACCGCAAAATGGCCAAGACCGTCGCCCCAGTGCCCAGGGCCGCGTCTATGCCATGACCCGAGATGAAGTGCTTGCGTCAGATACTGTCGTGACAGGTATACTTAGTTTCAATAATGTGCCTGCTCGTGTACTATTTGATTCAGGTGCTTCGCATAGTTTTATATCGGCGGACTTTGCCGCCGAACACAAATTTCCGACAATATCACTAGATCTCGACCTTAGCGTAAGCACACCTTCGGGCACACCGATACTCACTAATTTAGCTTGTGCCGACGGGATTATCTGTATCGGCGGTCAAAAGATCGGTCTTGACGTGATAGTCCTAGACATGAAGGACTTCGATATCATTCTGGGAATGGATTGGCTCGGACCGTGCAACGCAACCATAGACTGCGCTAGAAAGACGGTCACCTTTCGCATACCAGGAGTGCCTGAATTCTGCTTTTTGTGTGGTGAGGCGTCGTCGACCTGCATGCTGATCTCGGCGATTTCTGCTCGGAGGATGCTGCATTCTGGATGCGAGGGCTATTTGACGTCCGTCCGAGACATGCGACAGGATGGTACAAACGCGGGTCAGACCGACGTTGTGGCTGAATTCCCCGATGTGTTCCCGGACGAGCTACCCGGCTTGCCCCCCGACAGAGAAATCGAGTTCAGTATCGATACATTCCCCGATACCCGACCGATTTCCAAGGCCCTGTACAGAATGGCCCCCGTCGAGCTGAAGGAACTCAAGGTCCAGTTACAAGAGTTACTCGACAGAGGATTTATTCGGCCTAGTGTGTCACCAGTGGGGAGCGCCCGTGTTGTTCGTGAAGAAGAAGGATAGGGTCCATGCGTCTGTGTGTCGATTATCCGAGAGTTGAACAAGGCCACCATCCGGAACAAGTACCCATTGTCCCGCATAGACGACTTATTCGATCAACTGCAAGGCGCCTCGGTATTTTCGAAGATTGATCTCCGCTCAGGCTATCATCAACTCAAGATCAAGTCAGACGACGTGCAAAAGTCCGCCTTTCGCACTCGATACGGCCACTACGAGTTCTTGGTGATGCCATTTGTCCTGACGAACGCTCCTGCCGCCTTCATGGATCTGATGAATCGGGTATTTCGACCCTTCCTTGATAAATTTGTGGTAGACTTTATTGATGATATTCTCGTCTACTCGAAGGACCGGGCGCAGCATGCAGAACATCTACGGGCCGTGCTTCAGACACTTCGAGAACATGAGTTGTACGCGAAGCAGAGTAAGTGCGAATTTTGGCTAAGTAGCGTATCCTTTCTTGGTCACATCATTTCGTCCGAAGGTATTGCAGTTGACCCGAAGAAAGTGGAAGCTGTTGCTGATTGAAGCGGCCTGCGTCTGCTAGTGAGATTCGAAGCTTTCTTGGTTTGGCGGGATACTATCGACGCTTCGTGAAAGACTTCGCGAAGATTGCATCGCCACTGACTCGCCTCACTCAAAAGGGAGTCGTGTATGAGTGGTCGGATGACTGTGAAGCTTCATTCCAGGAGCTAAAGCAGCGACTGATTTCGGCACCTATACTCGCACTTCCGGATGGGCCAGAGGGTTTTCAGATATTTAGCGATGCTTCAGGCCAGGGCTTGGGATGTGTGCTCATGCAGCGAAACAAGGTGATATCCTTCGCCTCCAGACAGTTAAAGCCGCACGAGAAGAACTATCCTACGCACGATTTGGAGTTAGCGGCGATTGTGTTCGCGTTGAAATTGTGGTGTCACTATCTATATGGTGTGGCGTGCGCGATCTATACCGACCACAAGTGCCTCAAGTATCTCTTCACTCAGAAGGAATTGAACTTGCGACAGAGGCGCTGGCTCGAACTGATCAAAGACTATGACTTGACGATCGACTACACTCCGGGCAAAGGAAATGTTGTGGCGGACGCTCTGAGTCAAAAATACCTTGCCTCGCTATCCATCAACCGCATACTCCTACAAGATCTAGAAGAGATGGGCATCGATCTCCGGGTTCGATTCAGAGATATACGGTTGGCGCAGCTTCAGTTAGAGCCGAGTTTGCTGGAAAAGATCATGGCCGCTCAGAAGGATGATCCGTACCTGAAGAAAATGCATGAGCGAATTTCGACAGGTAGTGCGACCGACTTTGCGGAAGACAAGACCGACGTGCTGAGATTGAATGGCCGACTATGTGTTCCGGATGATTCAGAACTACGAAAGGAGATAATGTCGGAGGCGCATCATGCGAAATATACCTTGCATCCAGGCAGTACCAAGATGTATAAGGACCTCCGCACGACCTTCTGGTGGCACGGGATGAAGAGAGATGTGGCGCTCTTCGTGTCGCAATGCATGGCCTGTCAGCAGGTGAAAGCTGAGCATCAGCGACCGGGCGGAGAGATGCAGAACCTCGCTATTCCCGAATGGAAATGGGATCACGTCACTATGGATTTTATTGTTGGCCTGCCGAAGACACCACGGGGGAATGACTCCATCTGGGTCATTGTCGATCGATTAACCAAGTCAGCGCACTTTATCGCCATCAAAGTTACTTGGAGCGTTGATCGCCTGGCGCAGATTTATCTTGACGAGATAGTACGGCTGCACGGAGTTCCAGTATCCATCGTCTCTGATCGGGATTCACGATTCATGTCGCGATTCTGGAGTAGCCTTCAGTCGGCGCTGGGTACCAAGTTGCAGTTCAGCTCAGCTTACCATCCTCAGACCGACGGCCAAACGGAGCGCGTTAATCAGATTCTCGAAGACATGCTACGACTCTGCGCAATTGACTTCAAATCAATCTGGGACGTCCACCTACCGCTGGCAGAATTTGTGTACAACAATAGCTACCAATCCAGCATCCAAATGGCACCGTATGAAGCTTTGTACGGCCGGAAGTGCAGATCGCCCATTTGTTGGAATGAAGTCGGGGAACGACAGATACTCGGCCCGGAGCTGGTGGAACAGACTGTGGAAAAGGTCAAGCTAATTCGGGAAAGACTGAAGATTGCACAGAGTCGGCAAAAGAGCTACGCCGACACCCATCGAAGACCGTTTGAGTTCCAAGTGGACAATCACGTGTTCCTAAAGGTGTCGCCTATGCGAGGAGTTACTCGGTTCGGCGCAAAGGGGAAGCTGAGTCCGAGATTCGTTGGGCCGTTCGAAGTACTCGAGCGGGTCGCCCCAGTAGCCTATAGAATCGCCCTACCACCGGCGCTTGAAGGTGTGCACAATGTCTTCCACGTCTCCCAGCTGCGGAAGTACGTGCACGACCCTAGCCACGTGGTGGATTTTGGCCAGCTGGAGCTAAAGTCCGACTTATCCTACATTGAAGAACCAGTTCAAATCTTAGAACGCAAGGATAAGCTTCTGCGAAGTCGAGTGATCCCTCTTGTTCGCGTACTCTGGAGGAACCATGCGGTGGAAGAGTCGACATGGGAACTCGAGTCAGAGATGAAAAAAAAGTTTCCTTCATTATTTCATAGAGGTAGGTTATGTTCTCAAGTTTCGAGGACGAAACTTATTTTTAGTTGGTTATGGTGTAGTGCCCCGTCCCTACATCGTGTCCCGTTGTCCGTCCACGGGGTGCGCGAGAAAGGAATACTGTCGCTATCGACTCGGTCGGGACCGATAGGTCGGGATCGATCGAATCGATCGAACGGGAACGTTTGAATTAAGATCCATTCCACGTTATGGAATGGCTTCTTCGGAACCAAGTCCCACATTCAGCGGGTAGCGCCTCGAGGATTGACTCTGCGGCTGAGTCGGGAGAGACCTCCCGTTGCTCTGCTTTTCACGCCGCTTGCGTTGGTTTTGGCTTTGGTTTTCTGAATGCGTTTTCGTGAATATTTTCGATGATTTTTATGGCTTACATTTCGAACTCGCATTTCCTATCGAATTTCTTGCCTAATACAGTGTTCTAATCGGTTGCTTGTGTGATTTCAGGTGATCGCGTAGGCGACGTCTAGCGCAGCCAACCAGTCTCTCGTCTCAAGCAAAAACTCAAGGTGAGTGGCTGACCTCCTTCGTCTCGACCCTCTATTTCAAAATGAGAACTCAGGTAATGATATTAAAATTGAATGAATTGCTTACAGAATACAAGTCCTGTATGTTAGAAGTGAAAAAGAATGAGTTGTGTTGAAAAGAGATAGAATTATTTTAGGCCTGCAAAACGAACAAGTAAATGAATTGATTACATAACAAGCCCCAACGGTATCTTAAATACACCATGTTAACCTATCATGGTCATGGACAACTTGTCGACAAGGGCGATGGTTTCTTCGAGCGGCAACCCGGGGCCACGGGACCGACTCGACCTAGGAAGAAACAGGTTATAGCCGAGCTGGGTAATAGGCAATCGGTAAGATGGGGACTTGCATCGGGGCTCGCTACTTGCGTTGCAAGGGTCCTGTATTACCAGGCTATGTCCAAGATAGCTAGTTAATGCCAGGGACCTCCATATCAAACACTTGATATAAATTGTTATCAACTAACAAGGAAAGTGATGGTAAGTTTTTATGTCGCACGGTGCGCTCTGCCGGAGGAAATCTTGATGTAACTTAATGCTTTTTATGAAAATATCTAAGATGGCTAGAAAGACCACAAAAAGCAAGTTGTATGATTTTATCTAAATTCTTGAACCAAATGAGAGCCTGGAAATAAATTAGCCACTCGCCAGTACATGTTGATTGTACTGATCCTCGCTCTCTCTACAGGTGCGATAGATCGGGAGGAGCGTGCTACGTGAAGGAAGGCAACGCTCGTGTGTTTTGAAGCTTCGTCCTTGCGATCGAAGTTTGGATCCAACCTTTTGAAGACTCCGCTGTCGAAGGCCAAGAAGACAGATGGAGCGGCTTCCCGTCATCCCAGATGGTTTTGTAATGCTGGTTGTAATCAAGGGATGATATGTATGGAATGGCTATCTCGTCGACGTTCATTTTGTAATGGAGTCAGTTTGTAAAAAGCCCGTGCGGCGCCTTTGTATCGAGTCTGTAAAATGATGTTCATTATCAATAAAGCTTAAATTTCCTTCTCTATAATGTGTGTTCAATTTACTCTGCGCATTCTCTTATTGTTGTGTTTCGGATAACCTTATGACTATGCCTTGTGCGAGCGCAACTTAGGCTCGCACGGCATCACGCCCCGGGAATGACTATCGATTCTACGGAATTGGGGCGTGACAGAGGCGGTATCTCTTCCTTCACGAGAGCCTCCGCCTTCGACATAGATGCTACAACAGAGTCAAAGAAAAGTTACCAAAAATACTTAGAAGCTCAAAACAAGTATCTAAGGAGCATCAACAAGACTGGCACATCAAACTGGGTTGAAACCCATGCGCACAGATAGAACCTCATCAATGGCGCATCATCAGGACCTAAGTCCATGCGCGTCAGCAAGGGAAGCTTCGACGCATCATAAGGATTTAAGTCCATGTGCGTCAGCTGAGAGGGCTTCGGCGCATCATTAGGACAAAAGTCCATGCACGTCAGCCTAAGCACATCCACATAAGGTGGCTCATCTACAGTTGGGACACCCCAAAATCACTGCAGCAAAGACCAAGGCAAGAGAATACCCACTGAGAACTTCCGGGCGAACGTCGACGTGGGTCGCCCTGACACCAGGGACTTCCTCCGTGTCGACCTCCAAGGGTTTCTTGCCTCGGCCCCTTCCTCGGCAAGCAGCATCACCTCGGGGGGTCTTGGGAGCCATCACTCTAACAAAGAAAAGAAAGGAGAAAAGAGTTCTGAGGAAGAAGAAAACTTTTGCAGAAAAGTAGAAGACTCTCTCTTCTCATAAGCCTTCTATTTATAGGTTTGGCCTCGTGCGTAAACCGATGAGGCATGACATCAGCAATCAGTCGCTTCGGGTCTCGAGAAATAGACGACTGCTTATCTTCAAAACATCATCCTAAGATCGAGGCGTTATCTCTTCAGAAGAAGCATGCACCCTAGCAGTATGCGCCTAAACAACAAGCATTCCCTACAGCGATGCGCAGAGCGACCATACGCTAAAAAGAGCCATGCGCCTAGGCGAAGGGCATGCGCCTAGAGTCGTTAATCCCCATGCTTCTTATTCAAAGTATTCCAAAACTTGCCTAGAAAGTTTTAAAAACTTTGAAGGGGGTCTTGTAGAAGCATAGAATTTCAGGCGCATCTATAGGCCGAAATCCTATGCGCTCAACCCAACCATGCGACCAACTCAAATGCGCCATGAAGCTCAAACAGATACTTGGCACAGCAAAAAAAGTACAAATTTAAAGACATTCAAAAGAAGACTTTTATTTTATATGAAAGTTTATCACATGTCTGAAGAAAAACTTTACAAAGGAGAACTTCTACAAAAGGAAGATCCTAAAGCAACAGCCGGGCGCAGCAACTGCCATGCACCCCCTGCCAGGCGCATCATCTGTCAGGCGTATCATTCTGATGTCTTGTCCAAGCGCATCATTCCAGCATCTCAACGTATGCACATCTCCGTATATAGTCAGAGCGAATCACTTTCTCTTATCAGCACCAATCAGCCCTTGTGTAGCAGGAGGAGGAGCTCTCCTAGCTCAACAAGGATCGCGGCACAATACCTCGATCTTCGGAAGCAACAGGCACACTCAACAGCCTGTGGCTTTACCAGCATAACGAAAGACGGAGCGTGGCTGCCCCGATCTTTGGATGCAACAAGCACCATCGACCTGTGTCGGGACTCGACGATCCCAATATTTGGATGCAACAGACACTATCATAGAAGCTCAGAGAGACGAAAAGACTGGGGCAAGGCATCTTCACCCTCGAAAAAAGCTCGAGTTTGGCAGTTTGCCAAGACAGAGCTCTGGCCAAGTTCATCTTTACATCGAAATGAAGAATGAAAGCAAAGCTTCCCCTCATGCGGCTATTTATAAGCACGGGCAGCCGACACCCGAGTGCCAAAAGGCCAACATTCCAAATTCCATGCAATAAATTTGCATTAATAGTAAATGCATCCGTCGCCTCGTATTCAGCTAAGTCAAGGCAACCATTAACGCCTCAAAGAATCCATCAGGCAGGCAAAAGAGGATGCGACACATTGGCAGATGTGCCATTAATATCATGTGCTCCTTATGGATGCACCCAGCGGGCCATAGACATACGCCCAGATTGGTACTAACTAATACAACCCTCTCCATTAAACATTTAATGCTGAATGACAAAGGCGGCAACGCATTCCAAGAGCTGTCCAATCAGCTGTGCAAAAAATAAAGCGCCGCTGATGTCAGCACCATCATTACACCTGGGGTTGGCAACATGGCAGATCAATCATTAATATACGCCTCGTGGCCATATGCCTAGAAGACTGCATGCGCCCCAGTGGTCATGCGCCCCCCGACTTACTTCTGATCCCAAGCAACAGAAGAGTAGGCCATGCATACGCCTCAAAAGCCATGCGTCTGGACTTGCTCATGGCTCCTAAAGATCATGAGGCCAAGTCGCCTCTCCTGCGCCTGATCCTAGGCACACCCTGATGCGAAGCTCTGCATGTGCCTCAAAAGCCATGCGCCCAGACAAGTCTATGATGCTTAAAACTCATAGACTAAGTCGCCTCCATACGCCCGATACTAGGCGCACCCTGACAAATCACTCTCCTCTAAAACCGAGATCTTTGAGCCACAGGCATACGCCATGCGTCCCTTGACTCATTTCTACTCAAAGAATGGGTGCTAACCACCCAAGATCTCAGCAACAACCAAATCTCTGCGACTGTCATGTGTCAGCTTCATCGCAGCCCAGCGCAGCAGTCCAGTAGATTCAGCTTCAATTCATGGTGTATCAACCATGCGCCCCCGCCAGCATCAGCTACGTGGCGTTCCCACGTCCAAGCGCATCTGACATATGTGTGCATAAGCAGCCAGCCTGCTATCTATAAATAGAGGGATCATTCCTTCACTCAACAAGAAGACAAGGACGAATATATACACATACAGAGGCTAGTAGAGACACTTAATGTCCGCTTCTCCTCGCAATGCTCCGGCATCCAGAGCAACCCAGACCTTCAGAGAGTTCGAGATCGTCGTCAGATCGTCAACGGAGTCAACACATTACCACTCGCTCCACCGACACAGTTCCCAGATAAAAATAAAAGTGTACTCCTAGGACTACGTCTAAGTCCTATATTGTATACTGTTCTGTTTGTAATTGAAATACCAATATTTTAATCAACAAAACCTTGTCGTATTTTCGATACCAAATAGCAGGTTGACAAGATGATATGTTAATAGCCTTACAGGCTAGTGGGCTAGTTTGTCATTAGCCTTGCAGGCTAGCTTCGCTGACAAACTTGGCCTCACTAGACAACTACATAGAGTCATCATATGTTGACCCTGTCGGACTGACTTAGTCACAAGCGAGCTACCTAGAGTCATCCTATGTTGACGCTGTCGGATTAACTTAGTCACAAGCAAGCTACCTAGAGTCGTCGTTTGTTGACCTTGTTGGACTGACTTAGTCACAAGCAAGATTTTAGGGAATCATGATCCCTAAATATAAGCCTTATAGACTAGTAGGCTAGGCTGTCATAGCCTATCATTTGCCTGGCTAGCTAGCATGTAAGCCTCGTTGTGGGCAGGTTAGCCTTTCTACTCATTGTGATAGCCTCATCATAGACTTATAAACTCATCATATTGTCTATTACAACAATTAATCCCATTTGGGGAATTGCATGGGGACGTTTATGCACCCTTAGGGCTTTATAAATAACCCCTCGCTAGGCAAAATAAGAAGGTTCTTCTTTGGGCAATAGAAGAGATCCCTTGGTCTTTTCTCTTATTTGGATAGAGAAGATCCTGAGAGAGAACGGATAATTAGCTTCTTTGTCTCCATTCCAAGACTTCTTAGCCTAACCACTCCTTCTTTGGATAGAAGAGACACCGAGAAACTTCCTGGATCTAATCGATTGGAGAGCTTCCCTCTTGGAGTTCCCAAGTACTACAAGGGCAAAGACGCTATATTAGGCTTCTCTAAACGAAATGAGAGGATGAGCACAACAATTGGCCGGAGATCGATCCCAAGCATCCCCAATCACCTCCACGGGAGTTTAACAAGCGATCCCTTCATATCTTGATGCAAACCTTTTATCTTGCCCACAAGCAACTTGTTTAACTTTCGAAAGCAAAGTCCAAGGATAACAAGAGGGTTTGAACACACTGATAGTCTCTTTAAAGATTTCTCACAAATATCTCATAGGCTTCGAAGAACCATCAACTGCAAGAATTCTGAAGCATCCAAGAAAAATCCATCGGTTGTCATCTCACAAGCAAGGCAGATTCATCGGATCTTCAATGGAATAAAGTGGTCATACGATGACCAGACTTCCATTGGCATACTTTTCCAGAAAAACTTCGTAGAATATTTCATTACAAACACTTCGGAGTACTCTTTATAATCTTTCTACACTAAAACTTCCCGGCATTTCTAAGAGGATATACCATTGTCCTTAATTAAAGTTTCATAATCACAAGATACTAGTACAAATCCAAAAGTAATACTTTTAGTCTAAATTGATACATAAATAGCAATTTAAAAGTCCTAAATAAAGGTCATTAGACAAAGCTAAAAGATAAGTCCTTACTGCTGTTGGTATATTAGAATAAGTATATTGGAATATCTTGTTAGTATATTTGGTATATCATAATATGCCATAGGATATTCCACGGAGAGTTTAATGTAATGAGGAGGATTATAAGGCTATATATAGCCATGTGATTATTAATAAAATTAATACAAATATTCAACATGGTATCAAAGCCACCAAAACCCTAGCTGTCGCCACCTTTCCTAAACCCTAACCCTAGTCATCACCGCCATCACCATACGCACCACCACAGCTACCGTCTTCTCCAGCTGCTACACGTCGCCCCTGCCGCATACTGACCCTACCACCACCAGCCGCTATACGGTCGCACGTCGACCACCTCGTGCGTGAGCCGATCGCTACTCCGCGGGCACCTCCACCGCACGTGCGTGGCTGTTGTCGCTGCTGCTGCTCGCATCGACCGCTGTTCGGAGGCACTCGCCCGACGGTGCCCACTCGTCTGTCAGTCGGCCCACCACCCCCACTATCGCGAAGCTGCAGTTTTCGAAGTCTTTCGTAGGATCGTTCCAAACGTTGAAGGCCTAGATCTGATAGGAAAGAAACATGATCCGATCTAGGAGAGGACGATGTCATGACCCACACCAAGTTTAGGGGCACAAGCACGTGGGTACGTCCAACCTGCGCCACAGTGTCGATGGTAGAACGCTGTATAAGTCATCTAATATCTAAGACAATAATGAATATAACCTGTCATCTCCATACAGAGGAATATGATATATGAAATATAACTCAATCATAATTCTAAGGAAGATAAACACGATAGATTGATAGATGATAAAAGATGAAACAACCTAAAATAGTAGCAGAGTCACAACCAAACAAGTTTAGAAGTCTTAGACATAGTACGATCCAAAATAATAAAACAGACCCAAATCTATCAATCTGAAAACAAATCCAGCAAAACCTAGCTAAACTAAGTCACTACAGGAGGTACGTCCTCTATGAGCACCGGCTCTATAGGCAAGTCATGACCAGTGTCACCATCTATCCCAGACCCATAGTAGGTCGTGCAACCACCCTCTAAATCCTCTAAAAAATAATATCCAGTCAGAATTGGAGAAAAGTACAGATGCCAACAGCAGTTTCATTAAATTGACAAGTGCTGTAAGAAACAGTTATAATGGAATACATAATAGAATATCAAAATGGTGCCTTGAGATATTAGAGTATTATGTGATCGACTTGGGTCTAGATCAGGCTGTTCCATTTGACCTAATATACACAAGTATGAGTATAGTGGATCAGGCCGGCCACAATAAAAAGCTATGCACAAGTAGTATAAGGTCAGGCTACACCCTACGTGTGACGAAGGCGACTATGCACAAGCGAGTAAACAAGTAGGGTTTTGATCACATAAACTCTAATAACTCTCTAATCCCTCGAATAGTATGGATCCAACCATGAGACGTCATGACACGGGATTCAAAAAGGAGGGGCCCAATCCACTCCCAAATCAGTGTCTATATAAGTATAAGAAATAATATCGAACAAGTACCAATATACCAGGTTAACCGGAAATAACATCTCATGACGGTATCTAATATTTACAAGTCCGTGTATTCTCGTGTCGAGAATCAAGTAAAACACTATAACTAAATAGATATAGAAAGTATCAAAGTAATGAAAACTATTAGAGAATGTACTCGCCTGCGGTCCTGAGCAGTCAATATGAATCAAGACTCAAAGTGGAGTCATAAGACCTATAGATAGGATATACATTGTTAGTTGGGGTTTAATAGTGTTAAACATGATTTTTTAGTGTGTGATATGCAATCTAGCTCAAATCTAGGTCAATATTGACTTTAAAGTTGACTTTTGATCAACTGGTTAATCCTTGTCAAACCTTTGTCAAATCAAGTCAATCTAGGTTAGGTTGACCTATTTCAATTGATTACCTACCTAGATACCATATCTATATGTATATTGGATATTACCTATATTCAATATTACCCTATGAGACATTTACCCTATTCCCTATTCATGGGTTTCTTAAACTTGGATACATTATCTCTATGTATGAATACACTTTACCTATTTATCTATTAGTCTGTTACCTAACCCATAATTAATACTTTATCTGAACTTAGATAGGTATCTACTTACCTTTCTCTATTAGGTAAACTCTATTCCTTATCCATTTTATCTACTAGGTAAGTCCTTCCTAACCAAGGTATGTTATACTCTACTCTAGGTACCTTCTATACCGTAATACCTAGATATAGGTAATACTCTTTCTACATCACCTACTTTACTAGGTAGGTAAACCCTAAACTACTTAACTGATACCAACTCAATATCCTACTAACCATAACATCCCCTTCTCAACCTATTCACAAGACCAACCTTAACACACTTGACTGATACTAACTCCCCCATCATAAACTCAAGCCAATTGGCCATATGGCCTATAGCCAAAGTATCCTGACCATACAGGCATACAGGCCCTTTTACTACTGCCAAAACACTGCCCTATATGGCCTGTATTGCAACGCAGGACAATGCTGGCCTGCCTGCCTACTGCAATGCTAATGCAGCAGTTTGCATTTCTCTGGCCTACTGCCACTATAGGCAAATGGCACTCATGAAATTCAATCAGGGAAAAATCCCTCACAATAGTTCTTGCACATTGCAGGAACCCTCCTCACTCTCTGATCACTAAACTGGGATACTAACATTGAATACTGAACCCACACAAGGCACACACTTTCAAGTGTCAATCCTCTCACCCATTGTCACAAAGGAAATCACTGTCATTGACAGTGTTTCCTCTCTCACCAACTGAATACTTATACCTATACTTGTTCACTAATACCTGGACACTCACTCACTCATGACACTAATACATGACACTCCTTTTTTACCTTACTCACATACACACACAAACCCAAAGGCAGTTGACTAATACTGCTAACCTTACTGATACATAGAGACACCCTCACACTGCCACTGAACTTTACTAATACACTAGGACACTCCCTTTGACCAAACTAACTGATACTCACTTAACACACACACATACACACACACACACACACACACACACACACACACACACACACACACACACACACATACACACTCGATGGCTAATTGGCCAAGCTTACTGCAGTGTCCAAATAGCCAAACTGCTTGGCCTATGTGGCCTGCCCAAAGCAGGTTATGGCCTGTTATGGGCACAACTCCTGCTGCTACTATTAGGGCCCTCCCTGCCTTCTCACTGGAAAAATATATCCAATGCCAATCAAGACCCCTCTCCATATCACTGCACTCCATGATAGTGCTCAACAAACATCAGTGCACTGATGTGCGCACCCCCTATCACATGACACTCGAATTAGAAAATACTATGACACTCTCTCTACCATATCTCTATTTCGAATCACTCACCCAATACAAGGAACTCACTCAAAAATCCTTCACACTATTGACACACTGTACATATACACAAAGCCTAACTAATACTTAACACTATTATACTATTACACTTATAATCTAATACATAGGGACACACTATTACCTGTGAGATTAATGTCACATTGACAATATGCAAGGAGGGTAAAGGCCAATTCTCCACCAAATAGGCTCAGTCCGCACCTATACTCTTTGACAATGCACACCAAACAACCATATGCAACATACATACATATATATATTTATGCATATATATATATAAATTTATATGTAACTCATATATATTGATATATACTGTAACACCCAGTTTTCCAGAAGAGGGTAATTTTGAAATTTTGTAATTATAATTATTATTTAATGGTATTTATTTCATGTTATGATTTTTAGTGATATTTAATTATTTTTAAACTATTTAAATTCATGACTTATGATTTGGTGTCTTGCTAGTGTTCATTTCCAGACTGAGGGGTATTTTAGTCTTTTTTGTAACTTTAAGAATTATTTGGAATTATTAATTATTATTTAAATTTATTAGAATTTATTGAATTTATGAGAATTTTTAGGAATTATTTGAGGTTGTTTGAACTAGGTTGACTTTTGACTAGTGTTGACTTGTAGACCTACCTAGAAGCTAACCCTAGTTAGTGGGCCATGGTTAGGTCAAGTGACTCTAGTCTAACCTAGCCTAGCACTTGGTTTAAGTCATTTTAGCAATAGGATTAGAAAGTCATAAGTCATGGTTTGTGATTTTAGAACCTTTATTAAATCATTTAGCTCATAGCCTTATAGTTTGGCCCAAAGCCCAAGACAAATTCCAAAAACCTAAGCCCTAGACTAAGTGGCCAGCCACCATATCATCTTTGGGAACAACACCCTATAAAACCCCTCCCAAATCTAGGGTTGCCTCTTTTCTTTAGGAAGAGCCCTATTTTCAAGGAGGTGAGTTCTTACCTAAATAATTTATTATAAATCATTTATAGGTCCTAAAATTCCCAAATTAGTTGCATTAGTTTCTAAATCTGTCCTTCTTGCTGTTATGAATGTTTTGGTTCAGTTTGGAATTGATTTGAAGTTATTGGGATACCAAGCAAGGAGCTAGCAAAGGACTTTTTCCATTAAAGTTTCATAAGGAGGTATCTTCTTCAAATCTCTATGAAATTTCATGTTGTCTTCACCAATAGGAAGCCCTAAGGGTCCCCCTAATGCATGGATAAGTTTCGAGTCGAGTGTCGGAGGATTCGTGTCCATTCTGGACACGTATCAGTATACTGGCTAGGTGTTCGACATAATGCCACAAAGGGCCTGTCGATCGAGTTAACCCATTGTTTTTGAATAGGAATTAGGTTTTTGTTCTTGTTTATTGATTCCTGTCTTCGTGTCATAGATTTCATGTCGTGGTGTGTCGTTTTGATGTGGTGGACACGCGCGCGCACACGCTCGCGCGCTGCTACAGGGATCCCTTGCCTATCGGGCCCTGTAGCGGACACGACACGAACCTTCTGGACACGAAACTTTGTGGGAGCCTCGGGGCACCCACTAACACTCCATGTGTCAAGTTTCGTGTGTCCACGTGGCATTTCGAGTGAGAAATCCTCGACGCACGAGTTTCTCTATGTTCTGTGATGTGTGTTTTTTTGTTTCTGATACGGGTTTATAAGTCTGACACGGCGACATGAGGCCAATATGCAGACACTTGGACGTGGACACCTAGACCTAAGCTAGGTGGGGACACGAGCATGTGGCCTAACTCGTGCTGTTTTGTGTGCACGACACGCGTGCACACACGCATGAGACAGTGCACTGTATGTGTATCACTTTGTGTTTTTTTGTTGTGGACACGCCGTGTCAGGCCTGGGTGATACGAAATGGATACATGGGGTTGTGCACAAGGGTTTTCTTTCAATTACAACCATTAGATTCATGATTTGTTAAGTTTTTCCTATTTGAATTCTTTTTCAACATAAGTTAACTGATACTCTTTTCCCTGTTATAATTCCAGTATACTAATTTGAGTTTTGTCATTAAATTAATCCATTACATGCTGTTAAATACCTGTATTGAAAGCCTAATGTGGTATCCCTACTTAAATCCTATGTATGTGTCAATTTTTAGGTGTTGGGTCTATGTTGATTCATGAAACTGAGTTGTTCTCAGAAATCTGAGATTATTTTGGGTTAGATTTCATAACTGAGAATTGGTTTGGTTTATTTGTTAAAACCTGAGATTGGGTTGCTATGTTAACTGAGAATTGGTTTGGTTTATTTGTTAAAACCTGAGATTGGGTTGCTATGTGAACTGAGATTATGTGGAACAATTCCAGTTTTGACTTAATGTGGTTTTGCCTTCCTTTTATCACTTCACTATTTCTTGATAACACATTTCTCTCTTCACTGTTTTGCTATTCTCATTCACTGCCACATTTACATTCCTGCACACCCAAGTTACATGTACACACACACACTGATTTATATAGCCTGTACTGCCTGCTAACACAGACACACACACACACTGTTCTGTGTTGCCTTCACTGCTCACTGTTTGGAGTATTTTCCTGCACACCCAAGTTGTATGTACACACACACACTGATTTATATAGCTTGTATTGCCATGTACACACACACACAACCCTTCATTCCTGCACTTGGACACATTACACACACTGCACTGTTTTTCTAGATTAAGTGGCTGTACACTTTGGCTCACACATAATATTCTTCTTGGCAGTATTCACACCCACACTAGCACACTCTCTCATCCTCTAAATTCTAAGTTTACATTGAGGCCATGGTTATTGTAGGCATATATATGTATATGTGGGTAATTTGTGTGAGTGCCTATATATATATATATATATATATATATATATATATATATATATATATATATATATATATATTCCTTGTTAGCTATAATGTAGGTTTTGGCTTTTGGCCTAGATTGTGTACTATTTGTGTGATGTTAATGTATGGGTATAGTGAGGTTGTAGACTAGCTAAGGGTTCTAGAAATTAGCTAAGCTATTTTGTGATGTAATTTGTATAGGCTTGCCTAGCCTTGTTAGGCATGGTGCTAGCTAGTATAGATTGGAATAGCCTAGTTTAGACTCAACTAGACTTGGTTGACCTAGTTTGACTTCTAGGGTTGACCAAAGTTGACCAAGAGTTGACTTTGGCCTAGATTGACCTAGAATCATGTAGAATGCATAGTAGGACTCCATTTTACTATTCTGGACTTGTTGTGTCTTGTACTGTTCTATAGGAGGCAGACACCACTCCTCGGACAGTATATTCTCTTCAGACACTCAGGCTATTAGGCGAGTACATTCTTTGACCGTTTCATACTTGTATGGATTTACATTCTTGCTCTAGATTACTGTACCTGATGCTGACACGACTGTTATCACGGATTGGTACTATATGGATCTTCTTCTGAGATGTTATCTCCTTGTATTCACTAAGTACATATTGTGATGTGCGTTTCACTTACATGTTGTATTTATTGAATACCCTTATCATTGTACACTCATTGTGCATATTGTACTCTCAGTATCACATTGAGCCATTGTACAAGCCATTATACAAGCCATTGTACAAGTCATTGTACAAGTCATTGTATAAGGTAACGTAACTGAATTGGATCCTTGTGTATTGATTGGGGAGGGGGAGTAAAAAATGGTTATGTGATCAGTCGTATTGTATAAGAAATTGTATATGTCCACCCACGTACAAAGGAGTCCCATTTTATTGTATTACCTAACCCGTTTACATAACCATATTGTGCTCTAAAATCACATGTTCCTTACAGCCTTACTTATCATATTTAGATATTTCCTGTTATCAAATCTCTACTGTTTTTTATATATCTTCTTCTTTCAGCGTTTCATGTACTTTACTCTATTGCATGCTTTATATTTCCTAACTCGATATGAACTGCGTGAGATGTTTTGTGCTCGCTCCCGTCCTGACTGGACCTGTTGAAAATTTTACAGAGGATGAGGAGGAGGCCTGCATAGACACCTACTACGGGGCAGCTGTAGATGCCATGTGTGACCCAGATTTTCAGCCTGATCCACTAGTTTAGAGACTGAGGCTCCCTAGTCTAGGTTTTCTATTTTCTGTCATTTGAGATCCAGATTGTATATATTCTTTTAGTTCAGCACTAGAGTCTTGTATTGAGCTGGATGTTCTGATTTGTTATGTCAGTAGACACTTAGACTCTCTGGTTGTATTTATGTGGTTTTTCCTTCATTCCAGTATTTATCTATCTATCTTCCTATCTTTCATTCTGCTTTAGATGTGATTGAGACTGTATATTGCTATGTCACCTCCATTCGGAGTGTATACACTGTACAGGTACCTTTATATTGTTAGATGATTGACCTAGGACAGCGTTCTACCACCGACACTGCGGCGTAGGCTGGGCGTAGTTACGTTCTTGTGCCCACACAGTGGGTGCGGGTCGTGACATATACATTAGTGAGGTCAACTTAGAAATCACATAGAATGCCTATCAAATGAAAAACCAAGCCAACCATGGGTACAAAACTTAAATCAAAGTAAAAAAAAGTCTATATATCATTTTGACAAACACTTGGTCGGCTCTCCTCGGATTTCTCCATGGATGACACAAAAACCCCAAATAAAATATACCAAAATAAAGATTAGAGCCTTTCTCTTCTTTCCATGGGTACCCCAAGTCCTTGTGAGTGTTCCTACAAGTGTCATACATGAAAATAAATATCAAATCAGGCTAAAAATGACAAAGGTTTACCTACTGGGAGATAGATTCCCAATGAAGCCTTCTAGGGATGCTCTTGTGTCAAGTTTGACACAATGTCTCTATCCTTTGGACTCCTTCTCACGAGCTCCTTGGTCTCTAAGCTTCTAATCTTGTAGGATGAGGAATTGAAAAGGTTTTGAGAAAATTTGAGATATTTTAATGGTGGAAATGAAAGAAATGGAATGGGGCTTGTAGAGGCTCCTTCTAGGGTTTATGGAGGCTCAAAATAATATAAAAAAGAAGTAAACCCTCTTTATGACCAGCCATAAATGAAGCCCTAAAAGCCCTTATAAAATTTCTATTCTACCCCTCAAGTTATCATGAACACTCTCTTAAATGAAGGGTTAGTTGTGCTCTAAGTGTTGAATTAATTTCTATTCCAAAACTAGACTTAACTTGACTTAAATTTGGCTAGATGTGTTCATCCTATAATGTAGGCTCAAGTGGTCATGTCTAGTCTAATTGGGTCCACAAGTCAAGAGTTCAATAAATGAACTAATCCAACAATAAATGAAACCCTCTCAACAATAAATGAAATAACTACTCCTGCAATATAAATAATATAAATTGACTAAAATAGCCCTATCTAGGATTGTGGTAGTGACAAATTTACTCTCCTAAAATTTTTTTGTCGAAATTAGAACAAAAACTAGCACAGAAATACAAGCAAGGACAAAGAGAACAATACCTCAAGGCTCGAAGAAATAAGGGTATTGCTCCCGCATGTCGTCCCCCTCTCTCAGGTTAACTCACCTGGAGAGTGATGCCTTCATGCGACACAAACCAAGGGTATAACCTTGTTTCGGAGCATCTTCTTTCGACGATCCAGAATCTCCAAAGGCTGCTCTGGATAGTTGAGAGTAGGCCCAACCTCTATCTCGGAGTGATCTAATACATGGCTAGGATCTTCCACATACCGCCTCAACTGCGACACATAAAACACGTTGTGAACTCCCTCGAGCATAGGCGACAAGTCTAGTCGATAGGCTACTGCACCGACCCTCTCAAGAATGGTGAAAGGTCCAATGAATCGTGGACTAAGCTTTCCGTCCTGGCAAAAGTGAATCGTGCCCCGTGTTAAAAAAATTCTCAGGAACACCATAATGCCAAACTAGTCACAAAATAAGACTCAACACAAAATCCTAAAGCAACCCATCACAAGCTAACACAAACCAAGAACTAAAACCATACCTCAAACTCTAACGATCTCCGGTGGCTATCTGTCCAATGTCGCTGCCTATCCTGTGCCACCCGAAGTCTATCATTGATCGGCTTGACCTTCTCAGCTACATCTACTACCCTATCTCAGCCAAGCAATACTCTTTCACCAACATCATCCTATGACAAGGGAGTGAGACACATCCATCCGTATAGAGCTTAAAATGGCGACATCTTTACACTGGCCTGATAGCTTTTGTTGTAAGCAAACTCTACCAGGTCAAGATGGTCCTACCAAAAAACCCCGAGATCTAACACAAAAGTGCGAAGCATATCCTTGAGTGTTTGAATGGACCACTTTGATTGCCCGTCTGTCTGGGGGTGATATGCGGTAGTGAACTTGAGCTGGGTGCCCAAGTTAGCCTACAACTCCTCCAGAAGTGAGAAATAAAGCGACTATTCTGATCCAAGACTATGCTCACAGGAACTCCATACAATCTGAGTATCTGCCACATGTACATCTTTGCCAGCTTTTTCGTAGACAAACCCACCTTGACAGGCAAAAAGTGGGCCGATTTGGTCAATATATCAACGATGACCCAAATTGCGTGTTTCCCTCCTGGAGATCGCGAAAGTTCGGACACAAAATCTATAGTGATGTGCTCCCAGTTCCACTCTGGAATGGGTAGTGGCTGAAGCAAACCAACCGGCCTCTGTCTCTCAGCTTTTACCGGTTGGCACACCAAGCATCGAGATACAAACTGAGCTACCTCTCGCTTCATGCCATACCACCATACGTGCTCTCTTAGGTCTCTGTATATCTTGTTAGCTCCAGGATGCACATAGTACTATGAACAATGCGCCTCCCGAAGAATGTGACGCCCCAGAACCAGAATACTGGAGAGCGGGGGCGAACATAGCCAGCTACGTATATTGAAATGGAATCCACCTCGCTATACGGTCACGGCTGTCTAGATATGAGGGTTTACTACAAGCCAACGGTCTCTTAAGGTCAAGCCTATTATCTCAATCTCAAGCAAGTAATATAATTACAAGATGTTAGACCACCAAATATACAATAAAAAGGCGTCCCAAATATTATATATTCAGCTGATCATGAAGCTAGTCATACAAAATGCGAGGACTAGCAAGAGTTAAGTCATACATGATCAACCCTAGGATTTGTTAATCATGTTACAGCCCATAGGCAGACAGTAAGTAAAGATGCATCGAGCTAACAGGTGCTCGTCGACTAAATGCCTCAAAAGAATAAATTTACAATGTAGTGGGTGAAATAAAATGGAAAACCCACTCGTAGCTCGGGTTCCTTCTAGTCGCCACCATTGGGCTGGAAGTTCGGTAGATCCTCGGGTGCTGCTCCGAAATCTGGCCACACAAAATCAGCTGGGTCAAACCCCAGAAAGAGCAAGTGCCACAAAGGAGGCCACGAAATAAGAACAAAAGCCAGCATATCAGAACATAAGAAATAGAAAAAAAGTACAAGTAATAAAGAGTACAAAAGGACAATAAACGACTAGGGACATGGAACCATTCCGGGAGCCTGATTACAACCCGTAAACCAAACAAGGACCGGGGTTGTAACCCTTCGCCTGAATAGCACTTGTCTCTACCCATTTATTGTTAAGATAAGTAAATCAATCATGTTCAGGGGTACCAAGTACAGGGACTAGACGAGACTTAGACAAGGCTGGACCCATTCACAAATGGCCAAGCAATTACTACGGCTTACTACTTAACTAACTAGGGTTATCACAAGCCTAATTACTAACAAGATGCAAACGAGAAATTCTCAGTCCCAAGCCCTGCAGACTATCTAGTTATCCTTCCGCGGGTTGAGAGTATGGTTGGGTACATCGCCCTGGAGACGATATACCCTTAGGTGACTTAGAGAGTGCAACACATGACAGTGTGCTGGAAATGTGTCCTACTCGTCGGCAGGCTACAAGTCCATTTAAAGCGCCCAGATAACGAGATCGCCTGTGACTAGAAATTCTCCATGTTCTAGTTTGATCTAACCATTAGCCTAATCCGATTTAGCGCGAGTCCCTGTCCGTGGTACCCAGTGAGTCACGTCCTAGACATGATGCAAGACAAGACAAGTGGATTGCACAAAACGATAAGAAAGAACACCCACGGTGTCAGGGCAAGTCAATGTACGACCAGTTATCAAGTTAAGTCAAGTCAAGTCAAGTCAAGAGTGCGCCACGACGGCCACTATCAAGATATCATGTTATAGGGGATTAATTACAGGTTGCAGATTACAAGTTAAAAGCCACAAGTTACAAATGTACCACATCGAGTTACTGCCAAGATCAGAGAATGCTAGCCATAAATTAAAAACACAGAAAATCGTGCCAAGACGTGTCGGGTTAAGTCAAGTCGTGCTGTAGGCATCAAGATCTCAGAAAACAAAATCAGCAAGAGAGAAACCGAGGACCAAAGGGAACACCAAGGGTCAGGAAGGGAAGCCATGGCACAGGATGTGCCAGGCAAGGGGCTCGGGCAAGCGGCGCCAAGATATGCGCTCGGGAACGGTCGCAGCGCGCCAAGGGGCACGAGTGGGGTCAACAGGGACAATTGTGCGCGGGGCATGCAGGGGGCAAGGCAGCCAGGCGCGTAGGAGCGCAAGGCAGCAAGGCGTGCAGGGCATGCGCGGTCAGCAAGGCGCACAGGGGCGCACAGGCCAGCGAGGCGCGCAGGGGCGCGCTAAAGAGCGCGGCGCGGGGGAGCAGCCCGGCGCTAAACAGCGCGGCTGGGGAGGGGGTCTTCTTCTTCCTCAAGCTGAGAGGAAGAACACCAATGGCCTCAAAACTTTGGAACTTCACAACTTGGTCCATAAAATACGAAATTCGGAATTTCAAGAGTCTAACTTGTGTAAAATTCGATTCTCTACATAGAAGCATCAAAACAAGCAAAAATCCAAGTTTGGTAGATCAAACCCAAAAAATTCTGAAAATGGTAAAACTTAGATCTAGGAGAATCCAAGCTCCAAATCCAAAAATGTCAAGTTCTAATGTTGTTCCAAATCATCTAATTAAGCTATTAGGCAAATAAAATTTGGTCTTCATGTAGTGGCAAGATGCACTTGCCTATGGGTGGGATGTTGTGTGGAAGAAGGAAGAAGAAGGGGTTAGGAATTTAATGAGGGAAGTAATGAGGAGAGAGAATGGTTGGTGGGGATTTTAATGAGGGTGGTTGTGGTGGAATGAGGGTGGAGAATAGGTTAAAGTGTTCCATTGGGTTTAAAATCAAACCAACCCAACTAAAATAGAGCCGAGCCGAAACACAAAATACGAGAAAATCCAAAATTCCGCAAGTCGAGAAAAATAAAAATACATGCCAAAATCTAACTACGAGTATAAATACGAAATACGGGAAATGAGGGTGACAACTCTACCCACCTTAAAAGAATTTTGTCCTAGGAATTTAAATCAATATGCTTAGAGATGTAAGAACCCGCTATACTATTCACAAATAAGTTACACTAAGCAAACAATCAAACAATCACGCATGCAAACAAGGGATGGAAGCATAAGGCATAAGGAAGTCATTATACCTTACGAGTCAAACAAGTCGGGATATCGTGATCGGATGTCGTCCTCACGCTTCCACGTTGACTCACCTAGAGAGTGATGACCCCAAGCAACACGGACTAAGCTAATAGTGTTGTTCTTGAGTATCTTTTCTCTCCGGTCCAATATAGACACGGGTCTCTCCTCATACGAAAGGTTGGTACCAACAACCAATTCCGAATGGTCCAGGATTGGCTCGGGTCCGGGATGTACCGTCGTAATTGGGACACATGGAATACATCATGCACCTCTCTTAACAACGACGGAAGAGCGAGACGATAGGATACATCTCCTACTCGCTCCAGGATATCGAACGGCCCTATATACCTAGGACTAAGCTTTCCCCTTACGCCAAAGCGAATGACGCCGCGGTTAGGCGAGATCCTAAAGAATACATGGTCGCCGATAGCAAACTCTAAGGGATGTCGATGAGCATCGGCCCAATGGCGCTGGCGATCTTGGGCCACTCGAAGGCAATCTCTGATCCTTCTGACCACTTTAACTGTCTGGACAATTATTTCTGGGCCAAGCATCTGCCTCTCCCCAACATCGTCCCAGGCTAACGGGGATCTGTACTTTCTACCATACAGTACCTCGAACGGAGCCATCTGAATACTGGCCTGAAAACTATTGTTGTACAAGAATTCCACCAGGTACAGGTGATCCTTCCATGAACCACCGAAGTCAAGGGTACAAGATCTCAACATATCTTCAAGAGTCTGGATTGTGCGTTTCGACTGACCGTCTGTCTGCGGATGATAAGCTGAGCTAAACTGAAGGTGAGTTCCCAAACTCTCTTACAGGCTGTGCCAAAATTGTGATGTGAATCTTGAATCCCTGTCCGAGGTAATACTGACGGGCACACCATGAAGCCTGACAATCTGCCAGAGGTACATCTCTGCTAGCTGAGCCGTAGACTGTCCAACTATGAATGGGAGAAAATGAGCTACCTTTGTGAGCCTGTCGACTATAACCCAAATAGCATCTCGACCAGCTGGGGATCTAGGCAATCCAGTCATAAAATCCATGGTCACATGCTCCCACTTCTATTCTGGAATCGGCAAGGGCTGAAGAAGTCCAGTGGGCCTCTGATGTTCAGCTTTAACCTGCTGGCAAACCAAACACCGAGAGACAAACCGGGCTATCTCCCTCTTCATGCCATTCCATCAGAAATACTGACGAATATCACGGTACATCTTTGTGCCACCGGGATAAATTGAATACTGTAAAGTGTGTGCTTCTGCCATGACCTCCTGTCTGATATCTCCACTAGGTACATAAAGACGAGTGCCGTGTCGAAGTATACCATCTTCATGAATGCACAACTCTGGCCTTCTTCCTGTCTCACACTCTGCACTGAGTCGCTGAAGCTTGGGATCTGCTGACTGCGCTCTCCGGATCCTCTCAACTATGCTGGACTGAACCTGTAGACTGGCCATCAACGCCACGTTGGTAGGAAGAACCACTTCAATTCCCATCTTCTGAAGATCGGCCAATAAATTTTGGTTGCGCCGTTAGAAAATAAACTCCGGCTCTCCTGCTCAATACATCTGCTACAACATTGGCCTTCCCTGGGTGATACTGCAAGTCCACATCGTAGTCCACCAGTAGCTCGAGCCATCTTCTCTGCCGCATGTTGAGGTCCTTCTGGGTGAAAACATACTTCAGGCTCTTGTGATCAGTAAATATCTCCACTCTATCTCCGTACAGATAGTGTCGCCAAAGCTTCAGTGCAAACACCACCGCTGCCAATTCCAAGTCGTGGATTGGGTAATTCTTCTCATGATCACGGAGTTGACGTGACGCATAAGCTATTACCTTCCCATGTTGCATCAAAATACATCCCAATCCTCTGCCTGAAGCATCACAATAAACTGTGAATCCTCCGGTCCCTTCTGGAAGTGCGAGAATGGGAGCCATTACCAAACCTTGCTTTAACTTCTCAAATGATTCCTGGCACTCTGCTGTCCAAGCAAACTGTACATCCTTGCGGGTCAACTGGGCCATCGGCGCCGAAATCCTTGGAAAATCTGAAACGAATCGCCGGTAGTAGCCGGCCAATCTAAGGAAGCTGTGAATCTCTGCCGCTGAACTAAGTACTGGCCATAACTCGATAGCCACAATCTTTTGGGGATCCACTTCTACTCCTCCTCGAGTAATGATGTGACCCAAGTACGACATGCGATCGAGCCAGAACTCGCATTTACTAAACTTGGCGTACAACTGATGCTCTCTAAGCGTCTGAAGGACGATTCTGAGATGCTGCTCATGCTCTGCTTCGCTCTTGCTGTAGACCAGGATATCATCTAGGAATACGATCACGAACTCATCCAAGTAAGGCATGAAAATATGATTCATGAGGTCCATGAATACGGCCGGCGCATTGGTCGCACCAAAGGGCATAACAAAGAACTCCCAATGCCCATACCTTGATCTGAACGCCGTCTTCGGGATGTCCTGCTCTCTGACTCTGATCTGGTAGTATCCTGACCGTAAGTCTATCTTCGAGAACACTGAAGCCCCTTTGAGTTGTTCAAACAAGTCATCTATCCTCGGGAGAGGGTATCTGTTCTTGATTGTCACTGAGTTCAAGGTACGATAATCTACACATAACCTGGACGTACCATCCTTCTTTTTTATAAGAAGTATCGGGGCTCCCCAAGGCGATCCACTTGCACAAATAAATCCCTTGGTCCTAAGTTCTTCAATCATCTTGTATATAATCTCCAACTCTGAATGAGCCATCCTGTAGACTCGCTCTGATACTGGTGCTGTCCCGGGGATCAAGTCTATAGTGAACTCAATCTTCCGTTCTGGCGGAATCCCTGGAAGTTCTTCTGGGAAGACATCTGGAAACTCTTCAACTATCCTAGGTAACTATACTGCTGCTACTGCCATCCACAATACTGGGAAAGATGGCTCACTGTGCCTCTGAAAATGAGAACTCTGGATCGCCTGGAATACTAAAGACAACCCTGCCAATGTGGCAGTCTATCCTAGCATACTGGTTCCTCAACCAATCCATGCCTAAGACTTTATCATAGTTTGCCATAGGGAACTCTATAAATCTAGCGGGAAACTCTCTACCGCTAACTACGATCCGACACGAGGAAAATACTCGATCTACTCCCATAAGACCATTACCAGTAAGTATATTGAGCCTCACTAATAATGACTCGGGCTCCAATCCTATCCGTGTTACAAATCGTACAGACATGAATAAATGCGATGCACCAGAATCAAATAATACCGATGCTGG
The DNA here is from genome assembly GCA_029216955.1 of Iris pallida. Lineage (NCBI taxonomy): Eukaryota > Viridiplantae > Streptophyta > Magnoliopsida > Asparagales > Iridaceae > Iris > Iris pallida. Next base: position 3,439,334 of record JANAVB010027199.1, read on the forward strand.
AGAGGAGTTGACGAGAATAGTACCTGCCACTACCTCACCTGGTGCAACTTCTTCTTCCATAGCCATCATTATTGCCTGACCTTGTCCTCTGGCTGCGGGTCCCCTCTGTTGGAAACCTCTCTGCCTGTTCTGCACTTGGGCTTGGGTATACTGCTGCTGGTTCTGTTGATGAAACGCCTGGGCCTGAGGCAACAATGGCCTCGGATACTGCTGCTGCTGCATAGGTGCTGGTCCCCTAACCGATGGACTGGTTAGGTTAGAAGATGACGAACTACCCCTATTCAGGCAGGCTTCTATCTTTTGATCTGCCGCTCTACAAGCCAGGCACAATCCCTGCGCCCTACGATAATCTGCCACCACGTGTCCTGGCTTCCCGTAATGAGAACATCCCATCGCGGAAGTCTGCTTCTGCTTCTGCTGCTGCGGGTACGTCGGGGTTGAATGCTGAACCGACATTACTGAGGCCGCCCGCGTCGGAGTTCCAATGGTCAAACCTCTTGCTGCCAGGGCTGGAGCTGATGATTGGTACATCTGGTTGTGGGATCGCTTCCTACCTCTGGTCCTATCCACGATCCTCTGGGAGGTGTACTCATGCCTCCTAGCTGCTCTCAATACTGTATTGAACGTCTGGTGCTCGAACTGCTCGACTGCCAATAAGATCTCCAAATGCAGTCCCTGCTGGAACCGCTGGGCCCTATCAAACTCGGTCGCCACCAAGGTAGGGGCAAACCTACTGAGTCTAGAAAACTCAGATGCATAACCGTCGACCGTTCTGCCTCCTTGTTTCAAGTTGGTAAATCTTGTCTGTAGGTCGTATCGAGCTACAGCATCAAAATACTTTGTCTAGAATCTTTCTCTAAACACCACCCAAGTGACCGGCGCCGCTAATCCCACGTCCTATGCCGCCCACCAACTGTGAGCTAAGTCCAGCAACTGTAGCTGTACCACGGTTACCTTCTCATTCTCAGGAGTTCTAGTTGCTTTCAGAACCACCTCGGTATCCTGAAGCCAAGCGTTCGTGGCAATCGCATCTTCGCTGCCGTCGAAGAATGGAGGGTTCAAGCACTTGAAGCTGTTGGCCGCACTGTTCCCTGGATGACCGCCTCTGGTCTAAGCATCTGCCACTACCTGGTGCAAGGCATCTCTTCTACGATCCTGGGAAGCTATCAAGGTCCTGATGAGACCTACCAAGGTGCCATCGTCAGGCTCGGCAGGTTGAACGGACTGAACTGGTGGCTCTCCTCCAGTAGGTACAACTCTGGAGGCTACTCCGGAATGCTGGGCTTGATCTCCGGGTTGCCGGTCCACGAAAAGTGCTCCACCTTAATGATCGGCGGGGTCAGGTACAGTGCCGCTGAAGAAGACGACACAGGGAAACAATAAGGAAGGACCAGGACAGATCAACGATACAAGCACATGATCAGGGCAAGGATCCAGAGATTCAGAGGATATGAACGGAGATCAAAGACGAGTACTGATTGAGACATCTATCCGGTAAACCCTCACATATCTTGAATGCCAAGACCTGCATGGGCCACCACTTAAACCATGTGACGCCCCAGAACCAGAATACTGGAGAGCGGGGGCGAACATAGCCAGCTACGTATATTGAAATGGAATCCACCTCGCTATACGGTCACGACTGTCTAGATATAAGGATTTACTACAAGCCAACGGTCTCTTAAGGTCAAGCCTATTGTCTCAATCTCAAGCAAGTAATATAATTACAAGATGTTAGACCACCAAATATATAATAAAAAGGCGTCCCAAATATTACATATTCAGCTGATCATGAAGCTAGTCATACAAAATACGAGGACTAGCAAGAGTTAAGTCATACATGATCAACCCTAGGATTTGTTAATCATGTTACAGCCCGTAGGCAGACAGTAAGTAAAGATGCATCGAGCTAACAGGTGCTCGTCGGCTAAACGTCTCAAAAGAATAAATTTACAATGTAGTGGGTGAAACAAAATAAAAAACCCACTCGTAGCCCGGATTCCTTCTAGTCGCCACCATTGGGCTGGAAGTTCGGTAGATCCTCGGGTGCTGCTCTAAAATCTGGCCACACAAAACCAGCTGGGTCAAACCCCAGAAAGAGCAAGTGCCACAAAAGAGGCCACGAAATAAGAACAAAAGCCAGCATATCAGAACATAAGAAATAGAAGAAAAGTACAAGTAATAAAGAGTACAACAGGACAATAAACGATTAGGGACATAGAACCATTCCGGGAGCCAGATTACAACCCGTAAACCAAACAAGGACCGGGGTTGTAACCCTTCGCCTGAATAGCACTTGTCTCTACCCATTTATTGTTAAGATAAGTAAATCAATCATGTTCAGGGGTACCAAATACAGGGACTAGACGAGACGTAGACAAGGCTGGACACCATCAATTCGCAAACGGCCAAGCAATTACAATGGCTTACTACTTAACTAACTAGGGTTATCATAAGCCTAATTACTAACAAGATGCAAACGAGAAATTCCCAGTCCCAAGCCCTGCAGACAATCCAGTTATCCTTCCGCGGGTTGAGAGTATGGTTGGGTACATCGCCCTGGAGACGATATACCCTTAGGTGACTTAGAGAGTGCAACACATGACAGTGTGCTGGAAATGTGCCCTACTTGTCGGCAGGCTACAAGTCCATTTAAAGCACCCAAATAACGAGATTGCCTGTGACTGAAAATTCTCCATGTTCTAGTTTGATCTAACCATTAGCCTAATCCGATTTAGCGCGAGTCCCTGTCCGTGGTACCCAGGGAGTCACGTCCTAGACATGATGCAAGACAAGACAAGTGGATTGCACAAAACGACAAGAAAGAACACCCACGGTGTCAGGGCAAGTCAATGTACGACCAGTTATCAAGTTAACTCAAGTCAAGTCAAGAGTGCGCCACGGCGGCCACTATCAAGATATCATGTTATAGGGGATTAATTACAGGTTGCAGGTTACAAGTTAAAAGCCACAAGTTACAAATGTACCATATCGAGTTACTGCCAAGATTAGAGAATGCTAGCCATAAATTAAAAACACAAAAAATTGTGTCAATACGTGTCGGGTTAAGTCAAGTCATGCTGTGGGCATCAAGATCTCAGAAAACAAAATCAGCAGGAGAGAAACCGAGGACCAAGGGGAACACCAAGGGTCAGGAAGGGAAGCCATGGCACAGGATGTGCCAGGCAAGGGGCTCAGGCAAGCGGCGCCAAGAGATGCGCTCGGGAACGGTCGCAGCGCGCCAAAGGACACGAGCGGGGTCAACTGGGACAATTGCGTACGGGGCATGCAGGGGGCAAGGCAGCCAGGCACGCAGGAGCGTAAGACAGCAAGGCGTGCAGGGCATGCGCAGTCAGCAAGGCGCGCATGGGCGCGCAGGCCAGCGAGGCGCGCAGGGGCGCACGACCATAAAGGCGCGCAGGGGTGCGCAGACCAGCGAGGCGCACAGTGGCGCGCAGGCCAGCGAGGCGCGCAGGGGCGCGCAGACCAGCGAGGCGCACAGGGGCGCGCTAAAGAGCGTGGCGCGGAGGAGCAGCCCGGCGCTAAACAGCGCGGCTGGGGAGGGGGCCTTCTTCTTCCTCAAGCTGCGAGGAAGAACACCAATAGCCTCAAAACTTTGGAACTTCACAACTTGGTCCATAAAACGCGAAATCCAGAATTTCAAGAGTCTAACTTATGTAAAATTCGATTCTCTACAACATAGAAGGATCAAAACAAGCAAAAATCCAAGTTTGGTAGATCAAACCCAAGAAATTCCGAAAATGGTAAAACTTAGATCTAGGAGAATCCAAGCTCCAAATCCAAAAATGTCAAGTTCTAATGTTGTTCCAAATCATCTAATTAAGCTATTAGGCAAATAAAATTTGGTCTTTATGTAGTGGCAAGATGCACTTGCCTATGGGTGGGATGTTGTGTGGAAGAAGGAAGAAGGAGTTAGGAATTTATTGAGGGAAGTAATGAGGAGAGAGAATAGTTGTTGGGGATTTTAATGAGGGTGGTTATGGTGGAATGAGGGTGGAGTATAGGTTAAAGTGTTCCATTGGATTTAAAATCAAACCAACCCAACTAAAACCGAGCCGAGCCGAAACCCAAAATACGAGAAAATCCAAAATTCCGCAAGTCGAGAAAAATAAAAATACATGCTAAAATCCAACTACGAGTATAAATACGAAATACGGGAAATGTGGGTGACAAAGAACCTCCTTCCGAAGCTCTCCACTCGGCATGCACATTCTAGTACCGTGCCTCAACGACCTATCTTCGACAATCGAGAAGTCATCTAGCAATCCTGCCTACACCTGCTCCCTGATGCTCCTCAGGGCCACATCATCATACTGCGCTGATCTGACTCTGTCCATCAACTCAGAATGAATCTGTAAGCCCCATATCTGAATCTATATCCCCGCAACGATCACCTCGATATCCAAACTATCCAGATTGGCCAATAGATGACGATTAGCCGTCAAATACATAGCGACTGGATACCTGCTCAAGGCATCGGCGACTACGTTGGCCTTTCCTGTATGGTACTGTAATGAGATATCAAAGTCCTTCATTAGCTTAACCTATCGTCTCTGCCTCATGTTCAACTCCTTTTGAGTGAACACGTACTTCAAGCTCTTGTGATCTGTGAAGATCTCAACTCATTCTCCATACAGGTAGTGCTTCCACAGCTTCAGAGCAAAAATAACAACTGCCAACTCCAGATTATCGGTTGGATAGTTCTTCTCATGAGGATGTAATTGCCTGGATGCATAGGCAATTACCTTCTCGTGCTGCTGAAGAACGCAACTCAAGCCCTTCCCAGATGCGCCATTGTAGATAGTAAAACCACCTGTCACCGATGACAATATCAGAATAAGAGCTGTGGTCAAACTCTTCTTTAACTCATCATAAGCGGCCTGACACTCCTCGGGCCAGACGAACTCCATATCCTTCCTGGTGAGTCTAGTCATCGGCTCTGTAATCCGATAGAAGTCCAGAATGAACTTCCAGTAGTAGCCTGCCAGACCCAAAAAGCTCAGAATCTCGGCAACTGAGCTCGGTGTGGGCCAAGACCCAACTACTAAAATCTTCTTTGGGTCCACTGAGATCCTATTTTTGATCACAATATGACCCAAGAACTCTACCTGTTCCAGGAAGAACTCATACTTCGATAGCTTCCCATAGAGCTGCTCCTTTCTGAGAGTCTCTAGCACAATCCGTAGATGCTCCTCTTGCTCCTGTGGCATCTTCGAGTAGACCAAGATGTCATCAAGGAAGACCAATATAAACTATTCAAGGTACTGGTGGAATACCTTGTTCATCAAGTTCATGAATACTTTTGGGGCATTGGTCAACCCAAATGGCATAACAGTAAACTCGTACTGGCTGTACCAAGTCTGAAAAGCCGTCTTTGGAATGTCGTCCATCTTCACCTTCAGTTGATGGTATCCTGACCTCAAGTCTATCTTCGAAAATACCTTTATGCCGTTCAACTGATCAAACAAGTCATCAATCCTCGGCAACGGGTATTTGTTCTTGATAGTGAGGTTATTGAGCGCTCTGTAGTCGATACACATGCATACCGTTACGTCCTTCTTTATTACAATACATGAGCACTCCAAGGTAAAGAATTGGATCTGATGAAACTCTTGTCCTGCAGCTCGTCGACTTGCCTCTTTATCTCTGCCAATTCGCTGTTGTTGATCCTATAGACGTACTACGAGATAGGCTCAGTACCCGACACCAAGTTTATAATTAACTCAATGTCCCTGTCCGGTGGCATTCTCCGACAACTCATCAGGGAAAACATCCAAGAATCCTGCTATCAATGGACGTGGCAACTCCTGCCACTCTAACATGGCTCCATATAATCCATCTCTCGACTGAGCTGCTCCTCTGGCAAACCCAAACTTTGGCTCTCCCGTCGGTCTAAACAGAACTCTACCACATCTTCAGTCTATGCTAGCATGGTGCCTGCTCAACCAATCCATACCGAGTACCATATCGTAGCTCGGAAGTAAAATTACGAGCAAGTATGCTCTCAGATCCTGGCTAGGGGTGAGCAATCGGTTTAAACCGAACCGAAAAAACTGAAACCGATTAAACCGAAATATGAAATATAGCAACCGAAACCGAACCGATTTAATCCAAAATCGAAATTGAACCGAACCGAAATAATTGGTTCGGTTTTTTGGTTTATATATATGGGCTTTTTTCTGTTAATGGGCCAATTCATATTTGGGCTTGCTTACAAAAAAAATTATATCACAATTTTTTATATATGGACTTTTTTGTTAATGGTTTTTTTTCTGTTAATGGGCCAGTTCATATTTGGGCTCCAGCCAAAAGACAGTCCAGCAAAATGTTAAAAAACAATATTACAAAACAAGTTTTTATAAATATCAATAATGTCATGCATACATAATGAACAAGTAGACATACAGTTGCATATTTGCAATATTCTCCACAGTCCAAACAAATATAGGTCCATATATATGAAAATAGAAAGACTACATCTGCTATCTTTTTTAATGTTACAAACATGGCTCCAACCTCCAAAGTCTAAAGTCCAAACAAATATAGCTTCAGCCTCCACATACATGAAAATAGAAATACTACATTTGATGCATTTTTATTGTTACAAATATGGCTCTAAAGTCCAAAAAAATAATGTTACAATAGTACAAAACTACATGCATGTTTGTAACCAAGTGTTTTCCAGAACATCTTAATACCACCTAGGAACCAAGCAAGTGTTTTCCAGAACATGACAATAGTCGCAACATTCATGGGAAACATTGACATTAAAAATTTCAAAAGATAAACCAAACCATTCCCAGCCTACAAACAACAAAAAAGTGGTTAAAACACTACAAAAAAATATGTTCATACAACATATTGTGTTGCATTTTAAACACTCAGTTAAATTTAAGACCAACAATAATATCATAATTCTAAGGAGGACTATTCAAATCACCTTTATAGAGAGAAGGAAAGAATTATGATTTCCACTAGAGATGCCTTTAGGAATCTATGATCAGATATTGAGACATTACTAGATATTATTCCAACTTTTGCTAAACCTGCAAAGTGCAAACTGGTCAATACAAAAGAAATCTAGCTACTACAAGCAAGTAAGAAAGATAATGGTCCACCCGGCTGTGCTTCTGCATCTACTACTGATCCTCAAAGACTGGGTCCTCCTGCTGCTGCTCTGGTGCTGGTTCCGGACGGGTGAAAGTCGCAGGACAATCTCTCACTTGGTGAGTGGCAGATCTACAAACCAAGCACTACCCTAACTTCTTGCGGCATTCCTCAACACGGTGTCCCGGCCTCTTGTAATATGCACAAGAAAAGTATATCGGAGTCTGAATCTATCTCTGCTGCCTCGCCGATGTCGGAGCTCGAACATGATGCTGATGCTGAGGTAGCCTCTGCTGATTGTCGGTCCGCTTCGGTAGACCCTGGGAACTGCTGGCGCCAATGTCTCGGTCCTGCTTGAGCTTTGGATCCATCTCCTTCTCCACTCCCTGAGCAACTTTAAGGATGCTCGCATAGGTAGTGGCCTGGCTGATAGCTACTGCATGTCGTAGCTCCCTGGTGTGGCCTTTCTTGAACTTTTAAGCCCTCTCCTTCGGTGTGCTGACTAGGTTTTTTGCGAATCTACTGAGTCGAGTGAACTCTGATATATACTGGGACACAGTAATACTCCTCTGCTGCAATGCCTCAAACTGCATCCAAAGCTCGTCCCGCTCCACATCCGGAAAGAACTTCTCCTGGAACAGCAGTTTAAAATCCTTCCAGGAAACCTTGGGCTCCGCTAACTGGGGCTCCTCCCGGTACCAAGCCCTCACAATGTCGAAAAGTCGCATGCTCGCAACTTCGACCTTCAGATCATCCGGGATCCTCGCCATCTTCATTGACCGCTCAGCATTCTCTAGCTACTCGTCTGCGTAGACTATCCCCTCATAGCCCTAAAAATCCATCGGACAGAGGTTCTGATAGTCTTTGGCAGTCCCTAGCCTCGGTGCTGCTGGTGCTACACGTGCTGCTGGAGCAGGTGCTGGCTGCTCTCTGGTCCTGAGTGCGTCGACGATGGTCGTTCTGAACTGTGCGGCCTGCTGACTTTGAGCCTCTTTGAACTGCATAGCTTGTTGATTCTGGGCCTCTATGAATTGCTGAAACATGGCCATCATCTGCGTGCCGTCGAACGTCATCGTCGGAGGAAGCGGCTAAGGCGGAGGAGCTGGAATCTGCTCCTGCGCACTTGGTGCAGGCTGCTCACTAGTCCCAGCGTTCGTCGTGGCGACCGTCCTGTAACAGAAAAATAAACTGTTGATTGCTATATCCTAGAAAAATCATAAACTATCCTAAAAATCATAAGTAAAAATTAAATTTCAAAATTTTAAATATCAATAACCATAACCATAAACCATAAACCATTTTCCCGCTGTTCCTATGCTATGATGAGTTTTTCTTACCTTTCGCTGGTCCCCCAATAACACTTTATAGCCTAAGTGTCATTAGGATTGACCTGCATGGGCCACCACTAAAAACATGTTACGACCTGCTCCGGAATAATCGGGTACGTGTCGGACACGCCCAGCCTTCGTCGATGGACACGATGAAGTAAGCTGTACAATACTAAGAAAAACTCCAAGTCATAATGTAATGTAAACAAACACAACTTTTATAACATTCCTAGAATGATCACCAATATCCATCAAGTCATTTAGTACAAAGTCAGCCGAAGACAAATTCGGTCAAATAAAATAAAGATACAATAATGAATATCCAAAATACAATCTCCAGAAAAATAAATGAAGTAAAAGCTGTAATATCCAGTACAATCACATGCTCCATGTGGCCTCAAGCTCACCTGTAACATATCCGGTCAGGAAAAGAGCAAAGTACAACCCTGACAAGAGCAATATACAATGTAATCTGTAGTACAGACTACAAGGTGAAACCAGAATACCAGAAATAGAAGTGAAACTACGGTACTAGAAATGAAATACAAAACTGCAGTCAATGGACGACAATCAATATGCTAGACAATGAACACGACTATCAATGTACAAGGCAATAAACACGACAATCAATATACAATTGTGAAAATTTAAAATATTAAACTAATATGTGACCGGCTTAGGAGAGCAATCAATCAATGAGGTAATGAGTCAATAAGTCAATCAATTCTACAAGGTTCGGCTTCATCGTACGTGAAGTGTACGATTAGGCTATCCATAATACCTATGTTAGGTGTGGTTACACAAAAGCTAATATTTTCCCTAATCCCCGCAATAAACAATGACTCACAAACAATAAACAATGTACAAGATAATCGTGTGTATCTCGTGTCCGATATGAGAACATGGCACATGAAGGTAAGACAGAAATACAGAATACAAGTCGAGTCAGTGTACTTGCCTCGGTTTGGTTGCACGTGAGTAGTACTGTATGGTTGTAAATCACCTGTTATATTTTTGTACAAGTTTGTTAGGGTTTTAAAGGATATTTGCTAATTATTGTTAACAAGTTGACATTGCTACAACCATATACCAGCTATACAGATATATTAGCTTGATCAAAATAAGGTTTCTAGGAAAATACTTTTAAACTATCTTTAGTAAAAAAATCATTCATGTTTAGAAAATAAATATATTACAGCTTTGATAATTATTTATTAGAAATATACTTTGAACTATATTAACAAAATTCTCATTTAGAAAATACCTACTAACTAACTTACAAAATATTGATAATATGATTTATCTAGTATTTGCAGATAATTCTTTGTAACAAAATATATTTGTTAGCTAACTAGAAACTTAGCAAATAATATATAAAATAAAATATAAATATTTCATTATAATAAAACCTATACTTTAATAAGAATATTAAAATATCTAATGACAATTTAATAATGAAAGCAATTTTATTAATGATATTAATAATACTATTATTCTAAATATTGTTAAGGTCAATACAATTATCATTAACTTAATATACAAGAAAATTGTTTATCTAAAATTTAACTAAACAATATTAATTAATTTGACACTAATCAAACTAAATTACTAATTAGAATTAAATCATCTATAGCATGCCCAAACTAGCCCAACTATTCCTAAACCCGAGCCCACACTACTTACTTCACTTGCTTAAATAGATGAATTCATTCATCAGTTAGACTAAGCCCAAACCAGCTCAACTTTTCCTGAACCCGAGCCCAAAATCCATCACCCAAACCCGGCCCAGCTCAAACAAAACTGCTGCTGTTATTATTATTATTTTTTTCTTTTTCTAAAACCCAGCCTTTATACTCAGTCCAGAGCCCAATACCCTGTACACAAAACCCGACCCATTCTCAGCCTTATAATCCATTCTCCTTTCTCTCTCCTGTCTCATTCTTCTCAACCCAGCCGAACAGAAAACTCAGCCCACTCCTCATCATCTTCTTCCTCCAGACTTCCAAACGCAAACCCTAACCCTAATTCTCTTGCTCGTCTTCCTCTTTAGTCCTAGCCCCTAGCCCTAGATCTCTGAAACCCTAGGTCCATCTTCTCCATCCCCTCACATGTAAACCCTAGATACCTCTTCGTCTCCTTCTTCATTTCCTCTAGGTTTGAAACCCTAGCCTATTTCTTCTCCAGCCAAACCAGAATCCCCATAAGAAACCCTAGGTCCAAATAGAAAATGTCTCCTCTTCTTCTTCTTCCTCCCGACCATAAACCCTAGGATATTCTAAGTCTAAGCAGGAAAAGAAAGGGGGTCTCAAGAGATCGACGGAGTAGCTTACCGACCTGACGGGGACGTCGATCCTCGTGAGCAGATCCAGCGGCGGCGAGCAGTCGGCGAGGCTCTGATCTCTAGTGCTGCTTTCAAGGTGGAAAGCTCCTCCGGTTGACGAGATGCTGTGATGGAGACGAGCGATTCTCAGTCGTGATCCGGCTCCGATCGGTGGTTCCTCAGCTCGACGGCGACGTGGCGATGTCGGATCCCGATAGTGGCGGTGGCACAAGCCACGAGGGAGTGGCTCTTCGAGTCTCGAAGGGCTACTCGAAAATCGAAGAGCCAGCATGAGAAACGAGATAGCAGCACAGATCTCAAGGGCTGCTCGGTCTTCGAGTAGGCTCAGATCTTAAAGCGCCACCCGCAGAGTCGAGCTCGGCTTCAAGGCGGTGGTACGCGACGGAGCTCTGGTGGCCGGAGTGATGGCCGATCTCGACGGTGGTGCTCCTCGAGCAGAGAGATGAGGGAGAAAAGAAGAAATGATAAGAGAGAGTAGAGAAAGAAAGTAGAGAGAGAGGGACTGTCAGTTGTCAGAATGCATGGGAAAATGTATAATAAAATAATATTATTTATAGAAAATAAGGAGTGGCAGAGATGTAAATAAAAATAGATCTGAGGTTATATTATACAATGGCAGTTTAGGTAATAAAAATAGATCTGGGGGCTAAACAAAAAATAGTTTGTAACAGCTTTCCCAAACTTTTAAATTCTAACAGATTTTCAAAATTCAAATTTCAAAACAGTTTTTCAATATTCAACATATTTTCAAATTCAAATAAAATCAAATAGATTTTCAAGACAGATTTTTAAATGCTAACAGAATTTTAAACAGTAAATAGGAACAACAAATAGGAATAGAAGTTAATTAATAACAATCCACTAATTTAACAAGAAACTAATTAACTGACTTAATAAACCACCACATTCGATTAATAACAAGAAAACAATCATTCATTTTAATTAACAATTAATTATCAACTAATCTTTTACTACAGTTAAAATTAAACAATATCAATCACCTAGTAATAATAACCATTAATAAACTAAATTTAGGTTTAAACAAGATTTAATTAAAACAGTTTATGTTTATTATAAAAATTCATTTATTAAATAACTATTCAAATAAAATTTTGTTTTATTCATGAAAATAATATTATACCTAAAAGAAAATTAGAAAAATTTCACCAAAAATTGATTTAGGGAGTTACAATAATCCAGGGCCCATAATCCAGTACAGAATCCAGAGCCAAGTGAAGTGCAGAATCCAGTACATTGCAGAATCTATATTGTAGAGTCCAGAACCTATTGCAGAAGCCAGAATAATAGAGTGCATAATTGAGTGCATAACAGTACATTGTAGAATCCAAATTGCTTAATAGTTACAAAATTACAGTCTAGTACAAAATCCAGAGTGCATCATTGAGTGCATAATCCATAACCCATAATCCAGTACAGAATCTAGAGTGCATATTACAATCCAGAATAATTAGAGTGCTTGACAGTTAATAGTTACAGTCCATCCTGTTTAAACCTCGCTTGAGGTTGAGACCACCGACAATTGACTTAAATCTATATAAAAAATAACAAGTCAATATTTAATCTTCATGCTATGAAATAAAACTCGTTAATAAAATTTATACCTTTTTCAAGTTGATCTAGTGATTCTAAGTTTTCTTCAAGACTAGTGACAATAGATTGATCGCGACCCGACCGATACCAATCTTGCAAACAAATGAGACCTAGAGCAATTTTAGGTGTTAAAGAGCTCCTAAATGAATCAAGCACCCGACCACCGGTACTAAATACACTTTTTGAAGCCACCATAGATATCGGAACAACTAACACATCACGAACCATTCTAGAAAGAACGGGAAAGCGAGGTGAATTAATCTTCCACCAAAACAAGATGTCAAAATTTGGATTCTCATCCTCATAGGCTTCAGTGGGCTCAAGAAGATAACGATCCAACTCCGACTTACTATCACAAGCACCCGTTTTTATTTTTTGGCTCTTATATTGAGCCTTCATCATATTTTTCAAGTTAAAAATTGGTCGATCTTCGGCAATTGAGGATTCAAGTATATCATGAGTAGTTGAAGAAGCAACTATAGGTGCATATATCTTTTTGTAGGCTTCAAACATAGAATATGCAACTGACTTCACCTTCTCTATTATGGTATCACCCCTTGATGGGCCATAAAGTTGATATAGCCACCATTCCACATATGGAATCTTTTGACGTGGATCAAAGAGTGGTGCAATGAAGATGATTATAGTCATCTTCTCAATGTCTCCCCAATAGTTGTCATACTTCTCTTTCATTTTATCCGCCATCGTAGGCAACTCAAAGTCATCATTGTTCTTGGCATTCTTTAGGAGGAAGTCAATAGAAATTCAAATAAAAAATTATTCTCTCAAGCAAAAATAATTTTTTTGAAATTCTGGGAATGCGGGTTACAAATCTACCCACCTCATAAATTAATTTGTCCTCGAATTTAAAATATCTAGCATATCATGAAAAATAATAGTAAAATACATCAAAACAAGAAAATAGAAATCTTTTTATTTAGAAATAGAAAGATTGATCAATTATCGATCAAAGTAGGATGGATATGGCAGGTACAAAGTAAATGAGAACCAAGGTTTGGCCTTGAATTCTAGAATATTCAAAAAAATTGGATAGAGGCAGGCAATGTAAGAAAACAATCGAATTTAGATAGCTCAAAAGACTTTGATCAAGGAATAGAGTTAGAGGAGCTTGGCCTACATAATACACCATTCTTGTCTTAACATAATCCTTTGGTCAACCCATAAATAAATCGTATAACCAAAAATTTCAAAATATCCTTAGTTCCAATAATTTAATATCCAAAGCTTGAAATGAAAATGGAAAAAGGAAGAAGATGAAGTGGAGCTTTAAAAGAAAGGTGGGCTGCCATATGGTGTTAAATTAGGGTTTGGTTAATTAGGAAAGGTCCACTATACCCCTCCCTTTAGTTATGACAAGTTAGGTATTGAACAAGTAAACAAGAGGATACAGGAGGGGTATTGATCACATAACCACTAATTACTCTCCATCCCCGAGTAGTATATGGATCCGAAAATACCATATCATGACATGGGATTCTCTAAGAGGGTAGCAAATCCCCTAAGGAATCGGCGTCTATACAAGTACAGAAAAAAGATCGAATAATGTACCAATATACCATGGTAATCCAGGAATGACATCTCATGACAGGATCCGACGTATACTAGTCCGTGTACCAAAGTGTCAGGAATCAAGTAAAATATTACAACTGAATCGGATATAGTAGATACCAAGATAATGAAAACTATCAAATAATGTACTAGCCTAATACCCTGAGCAACTGATATGTATAAATGTAATAGCTGGAGTCACAGAGTCCTATTTGGAGCAGTATATGTTACAATGAGTTCATAATATAATAATTAAAGTGTACAATGCAATCTACATGATACTAGGTCTCTCTAGGTTAAAAGTCAATCCATTGTCAACTATTAGTCAAACTAAGTCAACATTTAGAGTTTGGTCAACTGTCTAGTCAAAGGGGTCAACTCTATCTAAGCTAGTCATAATTCTAACCATAGACCCACATACTCTAGGATACCTTATAGTAATATATCATATACATATATATCATGCATGAATTCTTAACAAGCCACATATACTATGGTATCCCAAATCACATATATCATCTATAGATACTATCCACTTACCCGTAGCCCATATCTCAAATACCTTAACTATTAGTTAATACCTTAGTTTTAGGGTCAATACCTTGCGTAAACTAGATTTTCTAGTCTATGCTAGTCAATACCTCATTTCTAGGTCTATACCTTGAAGGTATTAGCCATAATAGCTAATATTACCAAGTATCAATGCATATATTTTACATCTCTACTAGTTACCTACTATCTAGGATTACTTTAGCCAATTTATTCTTTATATATAAATGGATGTACCCAATTCCTATTACATATACCATTACCTTTACCTTCCCAAAACATATACCAATATACCTTTTACCCATATCTAAACATTTATCCTTTACCTATATTATATATATATCCATATATCCTACTATAGACCCATATCGTTAACTATTTAACCATTACTATACCCTCATACATGTTTGTCTATACTTACCTATGGTGCTTGGTTACTTACTTACTTATATACTATATATATATCCACCCTACATGTCATAGTACACCAAGATACCCATATACCATATCCACATGGTATAATATATCCCTTATACTAAACGTATAAATATATATCTATATCCCTATGTATCCTATAATATTGGTATCTATATGATACCTATATAAAATATATATATGATATTGTACCCTTACTATTCCATGCATACCCATTATTTAACTTGCTACTAAGGTATTTACGTTTGATCTTTAATACATATATGGATAAATATGTATCCTAGGTTACCTACAATTGATATCATGATATCTATATCCTTACCCTATGACATGTATAGCTATAGATTATAGCAATATATTTACCTATATACCTATATATATCAATATACCCCTATATTCCATTACCTGTCAAAATTACCCCAGGATATCCTATGATTACCATACCCTACCAATCATACACACATGGACTCACTCATCCTACTCTTAGCACTTGACATCTTAAAATTATATATTACATAGTTCCAATACCCAATATCTTAGTATCTTGACCAATACGTTATTCTTCTATATACTTATCCAATTAACTCTAATACTAATACTTGATACCAAATATGATACCTTACTCAAGTCCTAATACTCACTTATCCTTACTCATGATACTTGAGTGTCACGATACCAATATCCTCATAGTATCCAAGTATTACACTAGTACCTTGCCCACAACTTTAATACCTTGACACATAACTTATCTATATTTGGCTTACTTGATAACCATTTGTATCAACATTAACACACACTAACTAACACATATTACCTAAAAATAATATATATTTACATATATATATATATATATATATATATATATATATATATATATATATATATATATATATATATATATATATATATATATATATATATATATATATATATATATATATATATATTATATATATATTTCAAGATATAAGAAATATATATATATATATATTTATATATTTATATATATATATATATATATATATATATATATATATATATATATATAAGAAAAAAAATATATATATATATATTTATATATATATTTATATATATATATATTTTCTTATATATATAATATATCATACATATACTTGACAACCTATGATACGTACATTCACTTAATATCCATACTACATAGGCTCATAGGATACACAAAATGCCTATATCGTATAGTCAGTTTTCTACTTAAAATTAATACTGCACCTATTAGACCTATTCAGTAAATTCTAGGATTAAAGTATGTCATATTCCTTCGTATTAGCTTTCCGAAATTTCAAACGGATCGCATTTTCGTGTCCGAAAGCTCCCAAAATCGCAAAAATACCGAAATGCGTTCGTCTTTCGGATAGCTGACATTCAAACAATTTTATAGAAATTTCTAGAACGAATTTGGCCTATTAATATATATATATATATATATATATATATATATATATATATATATATATATATATATATATTTGGAAAGCTAACTTCGATACAATAATTTTAAAATGGTAGATTAATGGAGTCTTGAGCTAGGAGTTATGATATTTCTAAGTTGATATATATGGCTACTAAAAACGTGGATGAATATTATGACGAATTTAGGTTGTTTTGGACAAAAAAAATACATATATACCCAAATCCAACCATGTATATCATGAGATACCATGACACATACCACGTATCCTATTTAGGATACATACAACCAATCTTGACTCAAAAAGGACACAAAAGTTCCTTTAGGGACACGTATCGAACACTTGGTAGTCACAAATTTGATTTCCGCCAATTTGTATCAAAATAAAATGGGAAAAACCTTCAAATAGGAAGAGGAGAGCGTCAACTCCTCTCTAATGGTACCCTAATGCAAATATGGTCTTAAATGAATGTAGTTACACTAATGAAATGAAATGGAAGGGTTTAGAGAGCTTATACCAAAATGGAGATGGAATCCCAATATAAAATTCCTAGATCTAGATCTCCCCCAAGTTTCAAGGCTCCAAATCCTTCCAATCCCTTCTTAGCTAGCTAATAGAGGCTTCTCCTCTCCAAGGGGAAGCGAATGAAACAAATTTGGCTCAATTTAAAGGAAATTTGGGTGTAGGAACAATTTGGGAAAAAAGCTCCTAAATTAGGGCTTGAAATAAAAATGGAAAGAGGAAGAAGATGAAGTGGGGTTTTAATAGAAAGGTGGGATGCCATAAGGTATTAAATTTAGGGTTTGGCTAATTAGGAAAGGTCCACTATACCCCTCCCTTTAGTTATGACAAGTTACGGATTGAACCTCCCTTCCTAATTAGGTGTTTAGTCAAGTTTCTAACTAAATCTTCTAATCTAGCCAGAGACTAACTTAAGGTAATTTAGGCTAGTCCTAATTATCTAGTTGGATGGTCATGATAAGTTAGTTTAGGTCCTTTAGGATCACTAACCACTATTCTAGTCAAAGGCTAACCATTAGTCATATTCAATAATAACACATATGCACTATTAATTATTTAGATAATTAATCAAAATATAGATTCTAGTTTTGAAAACTAATTTGTCACTCAAGATATAATTTGAAAGCACACTAATAACAATAATTAGAAAAAAGTCAAAAATACTCTTATTTCGAAAAAGTGGTGGTTACAAGTCTACCCCCCTTAGAAAAATTTTGTCCTCGAAATTTAAGATGGCCATATTCTTTCTAGGTCAAGCCTCCAACAATCAAGGTCAAAAAAATTCTATCTAATAGCATGCAAGATCATGGATCTACTGGTCGTGATCTCATTGTCTCAAACATGGTCACTACACTATCTATCACAACACAAAATATCCTGACAGGTGCTAATGGAATCACACAACAAGATAGAAAAAAAGGACATGAAAGACAGACCTGCTAACCCGTCACCTATAGCGTCGGCCTCCTCGACCGTCAACACAAAAGTCCTGTCCCTCTGGGGTATATCCTTCTGATGGTGCGGGGCATGATGCTGCGCCACATGTGGCCTAGCTCCACCTCTCTACTACCTTAGACACCTGCACTCCTACTCTCATGATACTTCCTTACAATACCTTTTATTTAATATCACATTGATACACCTAGCTAATATTATCACCCTCAATAATACTCACTAATACTAAATTGATATGCTACACCTCTCACTTATTACTCATCAATCATGATACATCCTGGACACTTGCACCCTCTAGGCACCCTTGGTACACAGTCACTAACTCCATAACTATACTAGACATATGCCTGATACTATAGGATACCAACTGTTAACTATACTTTAACATATGTGTTATAACTATTGTTATAAATGGTACTACACTATGAGTTACTTCTAGGCTTATATACTCATACTTAACGCTCACCTATCTAATGGAACAACTTGAAGACTCATAAGCTATACTAACAACCAACACAAATACTCAAGGACACAAGCCTATCTGCAAGCTACCAAGCTACTAGACTATCCAAAGAACTTCGAAACTAATAGAATGAAATCTTATAAGGAACTGTACTGAAAATAACTGAATGTATTCCTACTCCTAAGTTAATTATTGATGGAACATAATTCTAAAATAATAGAAATGAAATATAGAGATGATATGTTAAGAACCTTCTCAAGATACAATCTGATAATAATATACGTCTGTCTAAAATCATGATACTCAGAATCCTCGCCATGCCAGTAAGCAAGGCTACGATAAACGGCAGATTCCATAACTGGGTATGCACCTCTATAATCATGTCGCTGGAATCCTTGCTATGCCGACTAGTATAGCTGTAAGAAATCCCAAATCTCATAACCAAGATATATACATCCGAAGTCAGGTCTCTATGTTTCCACCACGTCGGCTAATATAGCTGCGATAAACTCCAGGTTCCATAACCAAGTAGATGTTTTACCTTCCCTGTTATTTTCGTCAACATATGTTATCAGAAGATACTGTAACTCGGGCCATAGCATTCATCTCGACATGAAAAATCAAAATCAATAATGATCCTTCAAAATCAAATTCAATGATAAGGAGAAAGGGAGAACAGAAACAAAAGGAAAGGATTTTAAATTGACGTTCAAACAAAATTCTCAAGGATCATCCCAGGAATCTTTCAAAAACTCCTAACTTTGATTGAGCAACTTCTATCATGACCTAGAATCTTTATTCTAATAGCAGTCTCGTAATTAGTACTGTAAGTCGAGCACCATTACGAACTCATATTAGTTGCGACTCTGACCTGTATGGGCCACCACAAAAACGTGTCACGACCCGTACCCTATTTAGGGGCACGAGAATGTGGATACGTCTAGCCTACGCCGCAGTGTCAGCGGTAGAACACTGTATAGGTCAACTAGAAATATAACATCTAGACACAAAGTATATAAACTTTTCATCTCCACACAGAGGTATATAATCTCAACTCAATCATAAGACATCTAAGGAAGACAAGCAAAAATATCATAAAGATATGATAGAAATAGATTAAAATAGATTAAAATAGATGCAAGTCAGAGACAGAAGTTCAGAAATTAAGGCATAACACAAGATCCCGAATATAAAGTATACTACAAGTCTCAAATATCTAACGGGAATGTAGTCCAGTCAACCTACTAGACTAGATCACTACAGAAGGTATATCTTCTATGGGCACTGTCACCAAAGATAGATCCTGGTCAAAGTCTCCGTCTGTGCCAAACCCATAGAAGGACGACCCGTCAGCATCTAAATCCTCTGTAAACATCAACGGGCTTATCCTGTCAGGATATAAGCAAGTACAAACTCTAACAGCAATTCCATATGAATTGACAAATTCTATAAGAAACAATTATAATAGAATACAAGATAAAATATCAAGACTAGAAATAAACAGTATATCTAAAACTGGATATCATGTCAGGGTATGAAATACTCGAATATAAAGAGTACAGGAATATCTGATGTATTATGTAAACATAAATAATACCTCGAGATATTAGAGCGTTATGTGATTGACTTGGGTCAGGATCAGGCTGTTCCATTTGACCGGCTATGTACAGGAAATATGCAAAAACAGGATCAGGCCAGCCATAATAGAAAGCTATAAGTAGTATCAGGTCAAGCTACACCCTACGTGCAGTAAGGGTGGAGCTATAAACAAGTAAACAAGAGGATACATGAGGGGTATTGATCACATAACCACTAATAACTCTTCATCCTTGAGTACTATATGGATCTGGACATATCACGTCATGACACGGGATTCTCTAAGAGGGCAGCAAATCCCCTTAGGAATCGACATCTATACAAGTATAGGAAAAAAGATCAGACAATGTACCAATATACCTTGGTAATCCAGGAATGACATCTCATGACAGGATCTGACGTATACTAGTCCGTGTACCATCATGTCGGAAATCAGGTAAAACACTACAGCTGAATCGGATATAGTAGATATCAAGATAATAAAAACTATCAGAGAATGTACTCCCCTGATACCCTGAGCAACAAATATATATAGATGTACAAACTGGAGTCACAGAGTCCTATTTAGAGCAGTACAGTTACAATAAGTTCATAATATAATAATTGAAGTATACAATGCAATCTACATGATACTAGGCCTCTCTAGGTCAAAAGTCAACCCTTGGTCAACTATTAGTCAAACTAAGTCAACATCTAGAGTTTGGTCAACTGTCTAGTCAAAGGGGTCAACTCTATCTAAGCTAGTCATAATTCTAACCATAGACCCACATACTCTAGGATACCTTATAGTACTATATTATATACATATATATCATACATGAATTCTCAACAAGCTACATATACTATGGTATCCCAAATCACATATATCATCTATAGATACTATCCACTTACCTTTAGCACATATCTCAAATACCTTAACTATTCGTTAATACCTTAGTTTTAAGGTCAATACCTTGCGTAAACTAGATTTTCTAGTCTATGCTAGTCAATACCTCGTTTCTAGGTCTATACCTTGAAGGTATTAGCCATAATAGCTAATATTACCAAGTATTAATACATATATATCTTATATCTCTACTAGTTACCTACTATCTAGGATTACTTTAGCCAATTTATCTTTTATATATACATGGATGTACCAATGTCTATTATATATACCATTACCATTACCTACCTATAACATATACTAATATATCTTTTACCCATATCTGAACATTTATCCTTTACCTATATTATATACATAGATCCATATATCCTACTATAGACCCATATTGCAAACCATTTAACCATTACTATACCCTCATACATGTTTGTCTATACTTATCTATGGTGCTTGGTTACTTCCTTACTCATATACTAAATATATATCCCCCCCTACAATTCATAGTACACCAAGATACCCATATACCATATCCACATGGTATAATATACCCCTTATACTATACGTATAAATATATATCTATATTCCTATGTATCCTATAATATTGGTATCTATATGATACCTATATAAAATACATATATGATATTATATCCTTACTATTCTATACATACCCATTACTTAGCTTGCTACTAAGGTATTTACCTTTGATCTTCGATACATATATGCATAAATATGTATCCTAGGTTACCTACAATTGATATAAAGATATCTATATCCTTATCCTATGACATGTATAGCGATAGATTATAGCAATATGTTTACCTATATACCTATATATCAATATATCAATATACCCTTCTATTCCATTACCTGTCAAAATTACCCCAGGATATTCTATGCTTACCATACCCGACCAATCATACACACATGGACTTACTCATCCTACTCTTAGCACTTGACATCTTGATATTATCTATTACCTAGTTCTAATACCCAATATCTTAGTATCTTGGCCAATACCTTATTCTTCCATATACTTATCCAACTAACTCTAATACTAATACTTGATACCAAATATGATACCTTACTCAAGTCGTAATAATCACTTATCTTTACTCGTGATACTCGAGTGTCACGATACCAATATCGTTATGGTACCCAAGTTTTACACTAGTACCTTGCCCATAACTTTAATACCTTGACAAATAACTTATCTATATTTGGCTTACTTGATAACCATTTGTGTCAACATTAACACACACTAACTAACACATATTACCTAACAATAATATATATATATATATATATATATATATATTTATATATATATATATATATATATATATATTAGGAAAGAAAAAACTTTATTGAAGTATCAGGTGCAAAATGCCATGGCCTATACAAATAAGAGCGTCAAGCGCCAAACGACTACAACAACAAACGAACGAAAACGTAAAGGCGCAAAGCGCCAACAAAATGACATCTCCAAAAAGGGGACGGAGGCTAAGACAGGGACTCCTAAGCTAGCCGAGGAGTGGGGGCAGCGCCTCCTGACTTTATGAATCTGTCTGATAACCTCCCTGTTCAGTTGGATAGGAAGTTATTGGCATCCTTCATACTGAATTTGTTCCGATTCTTCCATAAGACCTATATCCCAGCGGCTGCGACAATCTGAAGCCCATGAGAACTGCTCCAGCTGGTCAGAAGATCGTTGAAGCCCCCAGGAAGGTGATCCTGCCGGCACTTGGAGTTGAGGCTAGTCTACATCTGCGAAGCGAGGTCTCCGAAGAGAAGGACGTGCTCCGTCGTTTCTGCATGATGAGCAGTGCAACAGTGGCATCTCGATGCTAGGCTGAATCCAAAGATAGAGTCCTCGGTGGGGAGCTTCCGAGGATGGGCTCTCCAGATCAGTATCGACCATTTGTTGGGAATACATGGCTGCTAGTACGGAGCGATTAAGGATGACGACACTCCGATGCCCCTCGCCATAATTCTGGCGGTGGCCAGCGAGAAAATGCTACCAGGATTGGTGGTCCACCACAAAGCGTCCTGATCGTCGGAGATCTGCAAATCCACGACGGCGAGACTGGTGGCAGCCGCCTGACCGAGCCAGTCTCTGACTCTGTCCCACCTCCAACTAGAGTCGCTGTTCCACAGATCTCAAATCTCACAGTTATGGGGGGTATTCGCGGAGGGCTGGATGACCTCGTCCTCCAGCCAAGGTTAGTGGCATGCTGATGAGCGGCTATTGCCCAGCTAAAGGTTAATTAAGGGTTCAGCGAGATGCCGACTGCAGATGATGCGTCGCCAAGTCGCCGAGGATCTGTTGTTGACAGCGGCCGTCGCGGGGTGGGATGATCTAACATATCTAGCCTTCATGAACCGAGTCCATAGCGAGGTGTCAGTGCATAGCTTCCACCATAACTTCATGAAGCAGGTGTTAACAATGTTCTCTAATCTGCTGAAGCCCAGCCCTCCTTCTGCAGTTGGTTTGGCCATGGTGTCCCAGTTGGCCCAGTGGTGCTTGTCCATGCCTTTACTGTGTCCCTAAAAGAAGTTGGTGAAGAGGGATTCCAGCGAAGAAAGGACCTTCTTTGGAGGGGAGCAGATGGCCAGGATGTGGACGGGGATGGAGGAGAGGACGTGCTTGATCAGAATTATTTTGCCACCCGGGGACAGGGTCGTGTTGTGCCATCCCTCGATCCTTTTCCTAATTTTGCTCACCAGGTCCTCGAAGATGCCGGAGTTGGATTTACCGTACACCAGCGGACACCCAAAGTAGAAGAACGGGGGATATGCGGTAGTGAAGGAGGTCAGATTGGATAACAAGGCTGAGTGATATCTGTATGCTTTGTGGTGAGTGTAGATAACACTTTTGTTGTTGTTAACGCGTTGGCCGGAGCATCTAGCGTATCTCTCCAGCGTTCTGTTGACCACCTCGACGGACCCGGTGTCACCAGAAGAGAAAATGAGGATGTCGTTGGTGTACGCGAGGTGAGTGATAACGGGACAGCCGGTGGTGGTATGTAAGTGGTGGAAACGGGGCATGTTGGCCATGATTTTGAGGTTCCTACTGAGGGCTTCAGCTACGGTGATCAAGATGGTGGCGGATAGAGGGTCCCCTTACCGCACTCCTCGGCTGGAGTTGAAGAACGCCTCGGCTTATCCGTTGATGATGGTGGAGAACCAGGAAATGCTAACAGATCTGAAGATGATGTCAATCCAAGATTCGGCGAATCCAAAGGCCCTGAACACCCATATCATGAATTGCCAGTCAAGGCGATCGTAAGCTTTCTCCATGTCAAGTTTAATGGCGATGTTGCCCTCTCTGGACGGGAATTTCATACATGTGACCATCTCTTGAGCGAGAAGGATGTTGTCAACGATGTTGCACCCCTTAACAAAACTGCTTTGTTCTTCGGATATGATCTTGGGAAGGAGGTTTGACATGCGGATAGCGATGATTTTAGAGATGATTTTATTGGCAAAGGTGCAAAGGCTTATGGGACAGAAATCTTTGAAGTTTTCTTGTCTTTTTTGGGAATGAGAATGAGATTGGCCCTGTAGATGGATTTCGGGTAATTCGCCCCTTGGAAGAAATCGATAGTAGCTTCTAGGAAGTCGGATTCGATGATGTCCCAACACGATCTATAGAAGACCCCGGAGAAGACGTCTGGCCCGGGGGCACTGTGTTCGTCAAGGGTCCAGACAGCGGACTTGACTTTCTCCGTGGAGGGAGTGGACAGAAGCTGCTCATTCTCTCCATCGGTGATGAGGTTGGGGACCTCGGACAAGAACTCGACTTCCTTGATGATGGCATCTTTGGAGAACAGTTTGGTGTCAAAGTTGGCGGCGGCCTGTGAAATGCTTTTCTGGTCATCCAGCAAGATGCCGTTGTCGTCGAAAATCTAGTACAAATTAAGCTGTTGTCTGCGGCCTTTGACGCAGGATTAGAAGAAGCTAGAATTACGGTCTCCCTCGAGGTCCCAGTTTAATCTGTCTTTCTGCTTCCAAAATTCTGTCTCAACCTTCAGCCTGGACATGAGAATCGTACGAGCTGGGTTGAGCGTAGCACGGGTCTCCTAGGATCTATCCGTGGCGTATAGGATCTCAGCTCGGGTAACATTGTCCTCTGCAGTTCTGATCGCCTGGAAGATGTTGCCGAAAGCGGACTTGCTCCAAGTCGAGAGAGCCTTCCTAGTAGCTTTGATTTTGGCGGTGACCCGGGCTAGAGGATCGGGATCTTCTGCCGAACTCCAAACGGAAGCCACAATGGCTTTGAATTGTGGGTGATGTCTCCAGAAATCCAGAAAATGGAAAGGTTTTTTGATGTGGTTAGAGTTGCTACGAATCTCGATCAGGAGGGGGAATGATCAGATTCTGTGGTGTTAAGATGTAAGACGTTGGAGATCAGGCCCATGTCGGACCATTTGTCGTTGATCAGGGCACGGTCCAGTCGGGAGTTTTGTCTACGGACGCCTTCCTGGATGTTGCACTAGGTAAAAGTGTTGCCAGAGAATGGGAGGTAGGTTAAGTGGGCGTTGAAAAGAAAGTTATTGAGGTCGTCCATAGCCGGTTGAGGGGGCGAACGATCCCCATATTTCTTATCTCTGCAAGAAATGGTGATGAAGTCTCCTAAGCACAGCCACGGAAGGTTGTGGAGGGGGGTGAGTGTCTAACATGTTATCCTAGAGAAGCCTGCGCTCTGGGATGTCACAGCTGCCATACACTGCAAAAATGAATGATCGAGCCCGGAGCGCAGGTTTTTTCACCCAGCAAGAGAGCGCCTGTCTCGAATCCAGGACAATTCCAAACTTGATCTAAGCAGCAAAGAAGATCCAAATGTCATGGCATCCTGCGACAGCAGACCAGAATTCGAGCTGAAGCTGAATGCCTTTGAGGCAACTTTAGAAAATTTTGGGGGTTCTATGATCACTAAGATGTCGATCCGATGGGTTTTCGTGAGGCTGAGGATTCTATTCAGTGTCGGTTTATTGCCCAGCCCTTTCACGTTCCATGAGAGGAAGTTAAGCATTTGGGGGTAGGAGGGGAGATTTTGTGTGGAGCTTCGCAGCTGACCTCGTTGTCCTTGCCGAGGGCTGCTCTTGGGTGCTCTTGTTCTACTTGATATTAGGTTTTTTGGGGGTATTCTTGATAGGCCCGGTGTGGTTCTCCGCCGGCCCGGGTGGTCCTTGATAACTGTTCCCTATATTCTCCGTCAGGACGGTGGTGTCTTCATTGTTGATTTCTTCTAGAGCGCATAGAGGGTTGCCGGGGTCCAGGAATCCTGCCTCCTTGGCCGGTCGAAACCTTTTCGATGTTGCTAGATCAATGAAGTGCGGATCAGCCTTGCTATAGTTGGCGGGGTTGAGCAAATAGTTGGATGTGGTCGCTGGCTCTGGGGAGATGATCAAATCCTGCAGCACTGTCCCTCCACTGGACTGCAGGGCAATGTCCGACCGGACATCTACGTGCTGCAAGTTACTGCTGAGGGACAGGGGGATTCCGACTGAACCTCGGCTGACGGTACGCTTTCGCTATTGGGATGGGGCATTCAATGAGAAGGTTGTGAGGGGGGAGGGGGGTGAAGAGGCTTTCAAAGGAGTTGCTAAGGGGGATGGATGGGGGTTTGTATGGAACAATGGTTGTTCTGGACAGAGAGTGGGAGCGGGGTCTGGGGGGGTGGCCATTGTATTCGATAAGGATGGTGGAGTTAGGGATGGGGTCTGGAGTTGCTCTAGGTGGAAGGAGAGCCTCCTCCAGAGCTTAGGTTTGTGAGGAGCTGGCTTCTTGAGCTCAGGGTGTGCTCGGAAACATTGTTTCAATGAGTGACCTCTTATCTGGCAGTATTTGCAAAATATGATGTTGTTGTCATATACCAGATATTGGACGTGCGTTAGACCGCCGAGCTCAATCTAGATATGAGTGGGGGGCGGGGGGGGGGGGGGGGGGGTTAAGCGCCAGGTCGAGTTCAATACAGATCTTTGTGTAGTTGCCTTTGGATAGGTTCCAGGTTTCTTCGGCAATGGCCACGAGAGTACCGAAGGAGCTGGCGATCCTCTTAAGAGCCACATGCACAAAGCAAACCAGAGAGAGGTTGGGGAGAGTGACCCACGTCGATATGATCGTTGAGTCAACCTTGGGGTTGAAATTGGGGGACCATTTAACAATCTTGACGATCTCGGTGTCGATTCTGATGGTGCCTTTAGCCCACACTTTAGTGTAGTCTGAGTCCGAAGAGAGGTGGAGGAACATGTGTTTGTGGTCCAGCGGGGCGACCCGGTAGGCGGAGGAGAGGCACCAACTGGAGATATCTTCCTTGACTCTGGTGATTTTAGGACGGCTTGATAAAAATTTGAATACGAATGTCTTCGTAAAGGTGGAGGAGAGGGCGAAAATCTCGACGGCTGAAAAGGGGACACGGATGGGGATGCCATCAGAGGGAGTCGGAAAATCCACGTCAGAGAGGATGATCTCTTCCACTTTGGGACGAGCGATCTTCTGCGGTCCGGCCGGAGAGCCACAGCATAGGATAGGATAGGACAGGATGGGCGTTCGCAACACCAGAGGAGAAAAGGGAGGAAGAGTGCCCAGGAAGCGTGGAAGGGGGGCCCGCCAAGGAAGTTAGCGACGATGCCGAAGGGAAGATCCCAGATGGTTGAGCAATGGAGGGAGGCGCATTGGAGGAGGGCCCAGGCTGCAGGGACGGCGACGGGAGAACCAGCCGTCCGTCGATCCCGCGAAAGATGAGGGGCCACGATGGAGGGCAGCGTCCTAGGAGGGATGCGCATGGGGAACGCCCGAGGGGGACTTCTCTCCGGAGCCAACGGCCGGGCAAGCGGGGGAGGCTGGTCAAGATCTGGTAGGCGCAAACACCAGGAGGGCTGAGTGCTGGACCGGCAGGAGAAGCTCTGGCGCCTAGCAGGGGGCGCATAGCCTGACCGAGCAGGCCGGGCACATAGGCCCAAAAAGGAGGGCACATGCCCTGCGAGCGGAGCAGCGGGCGCATGTCCAGACAGAGGAGGATGGGTGCATAAGCCCTCAAGTGCATGATCGGCCTCAGGAGCGCTATTGCGAAGAGCCGCATAGCCTGCCCGAGCTGGCTGGACACATATGCCAACAAGTGAGGGCGCTAGCCCAGAGGGCATATCAGCAGGCGCATGGCCTTGCTGCCGAGCAGCTACAGGCACATGGGTGCAAACCCCTAAAGCAAGGGGGAACGGGCGCACGGCCCATGCTCCATGCTTTCCGAGGGAGGAAAAGTGCGGTTCGAATTTGAATTCGAAACCGTTAAGGACGCCAGCACGAACGGGAAGGGGTGAGACGGTGATGAAGCCGAGGCGGCAGGGGAAGTCACCGCGATGGGGACACTGGTAGAGGGCGGCCACCATAGCGAGGGGGGCGACACCAGGATCATGGGGCTGAACGGAGGATGAGTCGGGGGCGGGAGCAGGGAGAGGCCACCGTATCTTGGTCGCGATCCCGGCTGGGGCGAGGCCAACCAGGGACAACTGGGCGCTAGTCCAGGCGAGATCGGGGCGACGGGGAGGGGCTGAGGGGCACCCAAAATGGACGGAAGCATGCCACCGGAGGGCTCCGGCGGTGGTCGGCTCGAAAAACCAGGAGCGTTCGACCGCGGGGGGCGAGGCCGGGGGAGATACGGGTGGCGAGTCCTGCCCTACCGACGGCAGTGGACAGAGGAGAGGAGGGGTTGTCGGCCCAGCATAGTGACCGGAGGGCTGAGCGGAGCGGCTGCGCACGGCGTCAGGGGGAGGGAGCGGCCCGCCACTCCG
Organism: Iris pallida; assembly: GCA_029216955.1. NCBI lineage: Eukaryota > Viridiplantae > Streptophyta > Magnoliopsida > Asparagales > Iridaceae > Iris > Iris pallida. The sequence continues at coordinate 3,467,948 of JANAVB010027199.1, forward strand.
CGAGCTCCGAGGGGGCGAGCGGGGATAGGCGACGTGTGGGAGAGGTGGAGAATTATCGGAGGGGGGAGGGTGGCGGCTCCGGCCGTGGAGGGGGAACGCCGGGGTTAGCAACCGGGCGGGGAGCGCCATGGGGAAGATAGAGTAGGGTGGGAGCGCACGGGAGCCATCATATGTTATATGTGGTATATATATATATATATATATATATATATATATATATATATATATATATATATATATATATATATATATATAATAGAACACTACAATTTATTAATCATGAAAGTTTGAGTACCAACTCATGTTACAAAGTAAAATCAGTGCTTACATTTGATAGTTGCCTTAGCAACCTGTCTATGAACTTCACTTATCAGCCTATCATACCCGTATGAATACTGCTCGTACCTCTACTTGTTCCTATTTTTCTAGAGAACCCATAACACGGCCGCCACCACAATCTCTTTACGATGCTTTTTCCTCTTTCTCCACCATGATCGAAGCCTGTGTAATAGAGAACTGCCACTCATCCGTATCCCATATGTTTGTTGAACCGCGGACCAAACTTGAACAGCTAAATCTCCCTCATGAAGAACATGCGCTATAGTTTCAGTAGAAGGATCACAACAACAATGACACTTAGATACCAAACTATATCCAAGCCGAGTAATGTTGTCATCAGTTGGCAATTTGTCATGCAACATTCTCCAACATAAGATAGACCACTTTGTTGGAATACATTTATTCCAAATATGCTTGAAATAAGGAAGTTGAGGTAAGTGAGAATGAGCCACATCCCAAGCTGATGAGACAGAAAACATACCTGAACGGAAATAGCTCCAGGTCCAGTCCCCATTTACTTGATTAATGTGCTGACTAACAAGCCTTCGCCCAAGAACTAGCCTCTTCCATACATAAGAAGCATTAGAAGTTAGCTGAACATGTAGCTCAGACTCATGCGAGCAGTATTTTATTTTAAAGAACTGAGTCCATAGAGAAGTTTGTGTCATAAATTTTCACCATAACTTGATAGTCATCGCAGTCACGACATCCTCCAAACGTCTAACACCCAATCCTCCTTCTTATTTTGTACGAGCAATAAAGCCCCATCCCAACCAAATCTGCTTCGCAACCACTTTATGAGAGCCCCAAAAGAAGGAGGAAAACATAGACTCCAATCTATTCAGCACTGCCACAGGTGGATCACACGTTGCCAATGTATAGACAGGAACTGAAGCAAGCACATTCTTAATTAAAACCAATTTTCCTCCAGAAGATAAAATTTTGTTGTGCCATCCTTCTAATTTATGCCGAATCTTGTCTAATAGCTCTTCATACATCCCCCCATTATGTCGACCAGCCATTAGAGGACAACCAAGGTATGTAAACGGAGGAGAACCCACATTGAAGCCAAAACGAGTAGCCAATTCTTCTCCCTTCTCAGGTCGTTCTTTCATAGAAAGATATATCGAAGACTTATGTTTGTTAATCTTCTGATCCGACAATAATTGATACCTAGATAGGATGTTATTGACTATCCCAACCGTTCTCAAATCTCCTGCTGAAAAAAGAAGCATATCATCTGCATAGGATAGATGTGTGACATGAGGACATCCTCGAGGAGTAGAGAAAGGAGTAAAGCCCTCAGTGTCTGGCAACCGCTTCAAACTCCTAGTGAGAACCTCAGCTGCTATAATGAATAATGCAGGAGACAATGGATCACCTTGTCTCAGGCCACGAAAAGCTTGAAAATATTCAGTCAATTATCCGTTTATGAGAGGTGAATACCATACATTATTCACAATCCGCAACATCATATTAACCCACTTATTATGGAAGCCAAATCTGTGAAAGACCTTCAATAGATAACGCCAATCAACTCTATCATAGGCCTTTGTCATATCGAGTTTTATTGCAATGTTATCTCCTCTATGCTTCTTGCTCATCTTGGCCATCATCTCTTGAGCCAATAGTATATTATCCACTATCTCTCGACCTTACACAAACCCACTCTGTTCCTGTGAAATCAGCCATGGGAGCAGAGGCGCTAATCGACGAGAAAGTAGCTTAGATATAATCTTGTTAAACACAGTACAAAGGCTGATGGGCCTGTAATAACCAAAAGTTTTTGGCTGTTTAATCTTAGGGATGAGCACAATCGATGTGTTAGTAAAAGCCCGAGGAAGGAAAAACCCGTCCATGAACATGGATATAGCCTTACGAATATCATCACCAACAATATCCTAATTGTGTAAGTAAAACGATGGTGTAAACCCATCGGGACCGGAGGCACTAGTTCTATCCAAACTCTTGATTGTATCCAATATTTCCTCTTTAGTTGGCTCAGCAATAAGAATAGCATTATTTTCATCTGTCATGATACTAGGAATGAGATTTAGCATGTCATCATCAGCCTGAATTTCCTCTCGTTCATACGATTTGGCAAAGAATTCCTTCGCATATGTGTGAATGTCCTTTTTTCAGAAAGTATGACTCCAGTATCTGTAGAAATAGAATGAATGTGCAGCGACTTCTTTCTATTAATCACACAGCCATAAAAATAAGCTGTGTTTTTGTCCCCATCCATGTCCCATTTGAGATGAGCCTTTTGTCGCCAATAAACTTCTTCCGTGCGAACTTTTTGTTTGAGCAGAGCCTGAGCCTTTGGTAACTGTTCTAAAGAAGCCTGATTGTTCATAGCCTCATGTTGAAGCTCTACTGTCAACACATCCTCTTCCGCTTCCTTCACTGATTGAAAAATATCACCATATGAGTTCCTACTCCATGTCGATAAAACTTTTCTGTATACATCAAGACGAAGAGAAACTCTAGTGACTGCATTCGGGTGATCAACCGAATGCCATGCGTGATGAATAAGAGCTGAGAACTCCTCATAAGACATCCATAAGTCAAGAAATCTGAACTGTTTCCTTCCACCCACAGGTTCTCGTTTGAATTAAGCAAGAATAGGAGCATGATCCGACTCCAATTTGTTAAGATGATCCACTTTAGACATGGGAGCCAATCTGAGCCAGGCATTATCAACCATAACCCGATCCAGTCGAGAGCCACACTTGCCATCCTTCATCGATTTCAGCCAAGTGAAACAACTCCCTGAGTATAAAAGCTCAGATAATCCAGCCACCATTTTAAAGTTCGTAAATTCCTCAATTGAGACAGGATCAGCAGTACAGCCACCAATCTTTTCCTCCGACCTGAGAACAGCATTAAAGTCACCCCCAACCACCCATAGAAAAGATGAGTACTCTGAAACTGAGATAACCTATCCCAAAGCAAACGACGACCCTCCTTCGTATTATTACCATGAACTACTGTAAACATAGCTTCTGAAGGTAACAAATGATGAGCAACTGTAACGGATAATGCTTGATCAAACGAGTCTTGAATCAAGATGTCACACTCTACCTTAGCCATTACCCAGATATTACCACGATCATTAGAATAAGCAGCTGAAAATCCAAGCTTAACATTATAGGAAGCTAGCTGGCTAACGTCCACCTTAGGCTCAATGATGGCGAGAAACACAAATTTATGCATCCTCACTAACGATTTGATTCTTTTAAGAGTTATTTTACTATCTACTCCCCTCACATTCCATCGAAGGATGTTAAACATTAAAGGATTGATGTTTACTTGAGGATTATGAGTTGGCTTGTTGACGAGTGACACGATCTGAAGGCTCCACCGCCTTCTTGGGTTTTTTCCTCTTTTGGACAGTTGATGTGATCGCGGTTTGAGGCTCTCCTCCTGGGATCCGACTATCATCTTCACTGCCTCTGTCTTACAACAGAAGGTCTTCTCTCTCGACTTCATCAGCCCAATTGAGCAGAGGATCACGCACTTCCCCCTCCTCTAACTGATCGAGTTCTCTCTCAGTATGTGGGTCTCCAGCTAACGAATTATTAGGCGGAGCCATTTGAGCAACTTCAGTAACCGCCATCTCCTTCATTGTCTCAGCCGGTGGGACATACTGATGTGGATCAATCGCCTCCATCCTCGAAACCGGAGCAATGGTGACCGATTGTTCATTTGCAACAGGTGGGTTAGGAGGAATTAATGGCGCTTCTTCTCTAAGTAAATTTGTTATATCTGCATTAATGGCGTCCTCGGTAGGCGGGTTAAGACCCTGATCCCCGTCATTAAGGTGCGAACTTCCTTCATTGGGACGCTGCATTATTTGGGTAACCACCACATCATCTTGATGACGACACGTGTCCATCCCCGACGTAGCCTTCTCAACCATAGTATCTTCTTGAACAACTTTCTTACCTTTATTCTTCAGTTTACAATGATTAACAATATGTCCTTGGTGATGACAGTGTGAGCAATATAGAGGAGTGTACTCGTATTCCAAGTTTTGTCAAAAACTTCTCCCACGAGGCAGATTGATACGAATACGATATTTTAGAGGCTTACTAGCGTCGATTTCAACAAATACCCTGGCTCGGCTGGGTCGAAAAAGTTCAGACGTGGCTTTATCAATCTTCAAAGGTGTTCCAATCGCCGAAGTAATATCAAAGAGCGCCTCCTTGTCATATAAGTAATGAGGTAAATCAGGAAGATCAACCCATACAGGCATAAGAGATGATTCATAAGAGGGTGAGAAATCTGGTTCCCACTTAAAGATCCGCATTGGAGCTCTTGAAACAAACCACGTGTCTTTAGAACGCAGACGAAGGTAGTCTTCTTCAACTGAAGGTCGAATCAGGATATGTTTTCTGTCAATAACACCAGCTTTGATAGAATCCTGGAATTGAAAACCTGATAGAGCTTTACGGATAACCTCTATCGAAGGTTTGGTATGTGAAAACTTCCCAATGAGTGCGTAACAGAAAGGGCTGGAGAGGGTTTGTTCTTCTTCATCAGAAAAGGAGATCGTTGGCGCTCCTTTGAACGAAGAAACCGTTTTTGGAGGCAGACGAGGAGGATCTTCAACCCGTCCAGCAACTACTGCTGTAAAGGACTTGGCCATGATGACGCCGGCTCGGCCAAAGGCCAAGCCGGAGCCGCCGGAGAGGAAACTACCAAGAGCTAGAGACACGGCGCACTAGGGCAACGTGCGTCCACATCATATATATATATAAAAAATATATATATATATATATATATATATATATATGTACTATATCATACATATACTTGACAATCTATGATACCTACATTCACTTAATATCCATACTACATAGGCTCATAGGATACACAAAATGCCTATGTCGTATAGTCAGTTTTCTACTTAAAATTAATACTGCACCTAATAGACCTATTCAATAAATTCTAGAATTAAAGTATGTCATATCCCTTCGTATTAGATTTTCGAAACTTCAAACGGATCGTATTTTCGTTGCCGGAAGCTCCCGGAATCGCGAAAACACCAAAATGCGTTCGTCTTTCGGACAGCTGACACTCACAGTTTTACAGAAAGTTTTAGAACGAATTTGGCCTATTAATATATATATATATATATATTTGAAAAGCTCACTTCGATATGGTTCTTTTAAAAAGTAGAAGATTAATCGGAGTCTTGAGTTAGGAGTTATAATATTTCTAATTTGCTATGGCTACTAAAAACGTGGATGAATATTATGACAAATTTGGATTATTTTGGACAAAAAAACACATGTATATACCCAAATCTAACCATGTATATCATGAGATACCATGACGCAACACCACGTATCCTATTTAGGACACATACATCCAATGTTGACTCAAAAAGGACACGAAAGTTCCTTTGGAGACACGTATCGAACACTTGGTGGTCACAAATTCGATTTCTCCCAATATGTATCAAAATGAAATAAAATCCCAATGTAAATAGAGATGTATTCCCAATGTAATGGAAATGAAATGAAATGAAAGAGTTTAGAGAGCTCATACCAAAAGAGAGATGGATTCCCAATGTAAAATTCCTAGATCTAGATCTCCACCAAGCTTCAAGGCTCCAAATCCTTCCAAACCCTTCTTAGCTAGCCAATAGAAGCTTCTCCTCTCTAAGGGGAAGAGAATGAAACAAATTTGGCTCAATTTGGAGGAAATTTGGGTATAGGAGCAATTTAGAGAAAAAGCTCCTAAATCAGGGCTTGAAATAAAAATGGAAAGAGGAAGAAGATGAAGTGAGACTTTAATAGGAAGATAGGCTTCCATATGGTGGTAAATTTAGTGTTTGGTTAATTAGGAAAGATCCACTACACCCCTCTCTTTAGTTATGACAAGTTAGGGATTGAACCTTCCTTCCTAATTAGGTGTTTAGTCAAGTTTTCTAACTAAATCTTCTAATCTAGCCGGAGACTAACTTAAGGTCATTTAGGCTAGTCCTAATCATCTTATTGGATGGTCATGATAAGTAAGTTTAGGTCCTCTAGGATCACTAACTACTATTCTAGTGAAAGGCTAACCATTAGTCATATTCAATAATAACACATATGCACTATTAATTATTTAGATAATTAATCAAATATAGATTCTAGTTTTGAAAACTAATGTGTCACTCAAGATATAATATGAAATCACACTAATAACCATAATTAGAAAAAGGTCAAAAATACCCCTGTTTTGGAAAAGTGGTGGTTACAGCAGGCTTGCAGTAGTACGACTAACTTAAGTACTACCAAAAGTTCACAATCTTTTGCAAAAATAGACCTGCATGGGCCACCAAAATGCTATCGACCGATCGCAATTTTTCTATAATGACGACAACAAACGAGACTGTAATAGTGGTGACGGAGAAACATGAAATGCCGACACGAAAGAGGTCAAGGTTCTGATTTTCAGACTTTAAAAGCTGTGACCCGCCTGAGTTCAACGGAAGGGCAGAACCAAATGAGGTGATGGGTTTTCTGAATATATTAGAGGTCTACTTCAGGATGCTAGATATTTAAGGCAGTAAGCGGGTAGAGTATACAGCTGTACAACTTTTGCCTCAAGGCCCAAGAATGGTGAAACTCTCAGAGAGAGGCACTCTACGGTAACAGCTCTGATTTGAAGATACCATCGGAAACTTCCAAGCGCACTTTTATTGCAAATTTCATTCCCTTTGTTGTCCGTCAAAGAAAGAAAAAAGGAGTTCGTAGCGCTCTAATAAGGCAACATGTCAGTGCACGACTATGAGACAAAATTTCTGAAAAGAGTTGCATTTTCTGGGTATATGGTACCGAATGACGACGCCAAAATGGAAATATTCGCTAGGCATGAATGAGGGCCTACAACGCGATGTTGTGAGTTGAAAGTGTACGTCTTACGGAGAGGCGTACAAGACAGATCTTGAGTTGGAGAAGTTCCATCATCCAGTGGGTCGCGAGACAATATAGAGTTACCACGGTAATAACAAAAATGACCTTTGGTTGCTGGAAGGAATGACGCACCTAAGCGTCATTATACAGGTGACAATAGATGGCCTCAACAGTTGCCGTATTACAATAAATGTCACTGATTGGGACACCGTACAGAAGACTGTCGTGCTAGATATTTCAAATATGGGGATATGAGCCACAAGGTAGCTGATTACAGAAGTAGAGAAGGGAATCAGTATCCTCCTCGTGGGCAATATAACAATTAGAATCATGGCCAAGTGCCACTAGCTTTACCAACCCTAACTGGGAATACATCGAGACAACAACAAGTGCACAAGGAACAATTTATGCTTTGACTCAAGCAGAATCTCTTGCCTCAGAAAACATCATAACAAGTATGCTACTGTACAATAATATACCTGCCCGGGTGTTATTCGATTTTGGTGCTACTTATTGTTTCATATCGTCTTATTTTCCCACGAAAAATAAATTACATATGACTCTATTAAAGATGGCTCTTAAAGTTAGCACTCCTTCGGGGGTAGATATGTCTACAAGTTTGATTTGCAGGAACGACTACATCAGTATTGGAGACGAGACTCTATCGTTGGACGCTACAGTACTCGACATCAAAGAGCACGACATTATCCTGGGAATGAATTGGCTCAGTGCTTGGCATGCGACGATCGATTGAGCGGAGAAGATAGTTGTATTTTGCCCACCCGGAGAAACGGAGTTCTCATGTTGAGCTTTTGAGAACTATACTTCAGACGCTTCGAGAGCATCAACTATATGTAAAGTTGAGTAAATGTGAGTTTTGGTTGAACAACGTGTCGTTCCTAGGATACGTTGTCTCGGCGAAAGGTGTTGCTATGGACCGAGAAAACTAAAGTAGTGGTAGACTGGAAACAGCCTACGTCAGCTAGTGAAATACGGAGTTTTCTTGGTTTAGCCAGGAACTACCGTAGGTTCGTAACGGACTTTTCGAAGATTGCATTGCCATCTGACTCGCCTCACTCAAAAGGGAGTCATATTTAATTGGACTGACGATTGTGAGATTAGCTTTCAAGAACTAAAGCAACGGCTCGTCATGGCTCCAATTCTTGCTCTCCCAGATGGTTTCGAAGGATTCTAGATTTATAATGACGCATCGGGACTTGTATTGGGATGTGTTCTTATGCAACGCAGAAAGATTATCATTTACATCGAGACAACTTAAGCAACATGAGAAGAATTATCTAACTCATGACTTGCAATTGGCGGTGATTGTGTTCGCATTAAAATTGTGGCGACACTATCTCTATGGTGTATCCTGCGAGATCTTTATGGATCAAAAAAGCCTGAAGTATATATTCACTCAGAATGAATTAAATTTGAGGTAGCGGCGTTGGTTGGAATTGATCAAGGATTATGACTTGATGATTTTCTATACGTCGGGTAAAGGAAATGTGGTAGCTGATACCTTGAGTCAAAAATTCGTTGGAACATTGTCAGTGGCTAAAGAAGTGCTGCGAGATTTAGAAGAGATGAGCATCGAATTTAAAGTCCATACTCAGAATGTACAGTTGGCTCAGTTATAGCTTGAACCGAGCCTCTAAGGAAGGATTAAGACTGCTCAAAAGGACGATCTATTTCTGTAGAAGATATGTAAGTCGATTCAAGTAGGAAAGGCGACCAATTTTGTGGTAGAAGATGGCATAGTTCGTGCCAAGGGAAGATTGTGTGTTCCCAAGGATGAGGAACTCAGAAAAGAGATATTGACCAAGGCTCATTCTGCAAAGTATTTCTTGCATCCGGAAAGCACCAAAATGTACAAAGATCTGCGCACCACCTTTTGGTAGCATGGCATAAAAAATAATGTAGATTTATTTGTGACACAGTATTTGGCTTGTCAATATATGAAGGCGTAAAACCAACGACCTGGCGGAGAATTACAAAACATCGCTATATCGCAGTGGAAGTGGGATCATATATGTATGGATTTTATAGTCGGCTTAGCAAAGACTCAACGGGGGAATAATACGATTTGGGTGATCGTGGATAGATTAACCAAGTCGACTCATTTTATTGTAATTAAAGTAACATGAGGTATCGACCTGTTGGCTCAGATTTACATGGATGAAATTATCCGATTACATAGGGTGCCAGTTTCTATAGTGTCAAATAGAGATGGACGGTTCTTATCTCATTTTTGGATTAGTCTTCAGTCAGCAATGGAAACTAAGTTGTATTTTAGTTTGGCATATCACCAGCAGACTGATAGACAAACAGAGAGAGGAAATCAGATTCTGGAAGATATGTTGAGACTGTACATGCTTGATTTGAAGACGAATTAGGATGCACATCTTGTATTGGCAGTATTTGTCTACAATAATAGTTATCAGGCAAGTATTCAGATGGCCCCGTATGAGGCCTTGTATGGACGAAAATGTCGATCACCTATATGTTGGGATGAAGTTGGTGAACAGCAAGTGCTTGGACCGAAACTTGTGGAACAGGTCGTCGAGAAGATCCATTTAATTTGAGAGAGGCTTAGAGTTGCTCAAAGCCGACAGAAGAGTTATGCGGATGTGTATAGGAGATCCTTGGAATTCATGGTGGGCGATCATGTGTTCTTAAAGGTCACACCTATGCGAGGAGTGATACGGTTTGGAATGAAAGGAAAGCTTGGCCCGAGATTCGTTGGACCGTTCGAGATCCTTGAGAAGGTGGCCTTAGTAGCTTATCGACTTGCACTACCTCCGACCCTGGCTGAAGTGCACAATATCTTCTATGTGTCTCAATTACGGAAGTACCTGCATGATCCAAGCTACGTAGTAAACTTCGATCAGTTGCAACTGAGCGCTGGCCTATCCTACACTGAAGAACCTGTTCAAATTTTGGACAAGAAGGAAAAAGTTTTACGAAATTGAACGGTGTCATTGTTTAACGTGTTGTGGTGGAATCATATTGTCGAGGAGTCGATGTGGGAGCTCGAAGAGGAGATGAGGGTGAAATACCCTTTATTTTTTGATAACCTAGAGGTAGGATTTTTGTTTTAAGTTTCGAGGATAAAACTTTTTCTTAGTGGCATATTGTGTAGTGTCCCGCTTATGGCGGTTCATTATGTAAGACTTGTGACTTGATTGACTTGGTCGGAACCGTGTATTGGAGAAACTTGTCATTGGCATCGAATCGATCACGGATGAATACATAAGAACCTTTCCAACTGGTGGATCGATTTCTCTTAAAATAAGTCCAAGAGTTTTCTTTGGATGTTTTGCTGCTTGGTTTTGATGGATGATTTTTTGGATGGTTTTTGATGATTTGATTCTTGCCCGTTTACATCGATGTATTCATTCTTGAGAATTCTGAGAGAAAGAAACATAACGAGATGGAGTATTAATAAAACTTTTGGTGCCATCGCAGGCGGACGCGTGACAGAAGGCTAATCGCACAAGTGTTCCTCTTCCTCTTGACAATTCTCTAATTGGTGAGTATGGATTCTCTGTGGTAGTTTATCCCTTCTCCGTTACTCTTTCATGTCAACTAAATAATTTCTCTTGTTTTCTCGCTACATCCGTTGAACGATAACATAATGCTTAATGCCACAAGTTAATACCACTAAGAAGCTAGTAAAATGAACAATGAATGAATTGATTATGCTGTTAACACCAACGAATGAATGAAATGCTTCATGACCCTATGAGAACTGAAATAATGAATGTTACATTGTAAAAAGATGATGCAATATGAATTGATGAGACAATGCTGGAAAATGAAATAATCTCTATGTGATGATGTGATGAATGAGAATGAATATGCTGTTTATTTACTTCCTAGTAAATTTTACCATGCACACTATGCTTATCGAATCGGACACACATTTGTATGAGCATGGACAACTTGTGCATAAGGAATTGTTCCTCGAACGGTATCTGGGACACTGAGACTGATTAGGCCTAGGAGAAAATGTACCGTGCTTTGGTGGTACGAGGTACCGGAACATTCATAATTAAGGCTTACAACCTATAGAATGGCGCATCGCATGTCCTATGAAGTCCTATATGGCAACATCTGAATGGTGGAATAACACCAGTAATCATGTTGTAAGGATGCATGCTAATAATTATCTTATGCAGGGGCGATAAGTATTATATCCTGTATCTTATGTAGGTATGTTGGATCGACAATAGATAAAGTTATTACATATCCTATATGTTTCACTGTTGTTTTGAGTTGAATGAATATGATCTTTAAATATTGCTAGTCCCTAATATTTTATCTCATGATTTGAAATTCTTGTCATTAATTCTAAATATCAATTTAACTGAGTGGGCCAACGGGGCTCACCAGTACATTTTCAAATGTGCTGACCCCTCCTCCACATGTACTCGGGAAGGTACGAGCGCACGTAGAAATTAAGGCTTTTTGAGTTGCTGCTATGTTTTAAGTTACTTTAAAATAAATACGCACAAAGTATTACCGAGTTTCAAAAGTTGATGCTTAGATTTTCAATGTAATAAAGGGGCATAATGTATGGAATGAGAAGTTATTTCATGATAGCCTATCAGTTGTTTTCTTTTCATGAATCAATGCAAGCCGGAACAACATTTCAAAAAGTACTGAGAAAAGTTATATCTTGTTGCGATTATCAATAAAATCAATTATTTCTTCCTATATTGCGTACTCAATATTTTTGTAATGTGACTATTGTTGGCCCAATGCCTAAATGGTCACACCTGATTTTGATAATCAACGACGACTTAAGACGATACATAAAATATACAAACTGCTACTAATATTTCAGGTCGCTGAAATCAATATCAAAGAATGTACTACATCTATAAAAAGCTTTCAAATTATCATCCAAAAGCAATTTTATTAGAATTCAGATCGAGTCATCTTTTATATTTCTTCTTTATTTTATTTTTATTGGGTCTAGAAAATTTAAATGTAAAATCAATCAGATATTACTGGCTTAGGTTATCTCCCAGTCCACTTATCTAAAAAATCCTACCAATATCTCAAATCTACAATATCCAAACAGCCCACAAAGCCTATGCAATTTGGACTCAAAAATTCTATCATGGATTGACAGAATTCTGACAAAACTCTGACCGAGTTTGGTCTAAATTTTTTAAAAAACAGTTCCCTCCAAATTTGCATCCAACGTTCGTTTGCGAGATCTTTGCATCCGAACTCTGCCCGAGTTCGGTCAGAAAAAACACTATAAATAGAGAAGGATTTTTTCATTTCTAATCACTCATTCACTCTTCTCTCTATCTATTCCTAAAGTACTTTTCCTGTGATCTAAATCTTTCACATTTCACCTATACTCCTCTTAGCCAAAGCCAGTAACATCTTGTTCGATTCAGGGTCTTTGGTTTACAGAGTTGTAAGAAGGTTGTAAGTCGGAAAATATTTTAGTTTTTGGAGTCGGTTGTGCACTTGTCACCAAGCATGGTGTTGTGAAGTCGGTCGTGCACTTGTCGCCAAGCATGGTATTATAAAGAGACGACAAGCTCTCATTTAGCTTACAAATAATAGATTAACAGTGGCAAGAGTACTTGTGACTGGATTAGTCCTCTCAGAGGAAAACTAGTATATATCATGGTGTTTACTGAGTTTGATCTTCTATCTTTTACTGTAATTTAAATTACTATCTGTTTATTCCTGTCATAGATTATAATAGTTTAATTTTTTTAATTGGTGATTATTTTCCTGCACTCGCACACACTCTATTCACCCTCTCTAGAGGTGCTCAACGGTCCTATAATTGGTATCAGAGTAGATTATATTCTTATATAACACTCTAGAAAGTATATATGGTAGCCGTAAAATCAACATTCAACGGTGAAGGGTAACCCACAAATAGACCCCCACTATTTAATGGAACAAACTATACTTATTGTAAAACACAAATGAGTTTCTTTCGAAAGTCTCTTGACTTTGATCTTTGGTCTATAGTTATTGACAGTTATAAGAAACCGGCACCAATAGTGATTGAAGGTGTACTTGTAGACAAGCCACACGATAAATACACAGATGAAGAAAAGACAAAGACTAGTCTAAATGCACATGCCATCAATGCACTATTCTGTGAAATTGACAATATGGAGTTTAATCATGTTTCTACCTGTACTACGTCTTATGATATTTGGAGGCTTCTTGAGGTAACTCATGAAGTTACTTCCCAAGTGAAGGAATCCAAAATCAGCAGACCAACACAGGAATATGAATCATTTAAAATAAAACTTGGCGAGTTAATTACACAGATGTTTACTCATTTCCTAGATCTTACTAATCCTTTATAATCTGTTGGTAAAGATTACAGTAACCATGAGAAGATCAGAAAGGTGCTACGGGCTCTAACCAAGAATTGGAACCCAAAGGCAACTACAATCATTGAAGGAAATGATCTCACCACAATGACTCTGGAGACACTTATGGGCAAGCTGATGACCCATGAGTTGGACCTACAAGAATTTGAAGAAGCAACCCCAAAGAAAAATCTATCGCCTTCAAAGTATACGCCAAAATAGTTACAAATAATAATTATGATGAAGAATCATCAAGTGGTGATGAGCAAGCCCTGCTAGTAAGGAACTTCATGAAATTCTTAAAGTTTGAGAGATCAAACTGAAAGAAGAAAGACGTCTACGAAAGCAATAAAGAAGAAATAATATGTTTTGGATGCAAGAAGTCAAGGCATATGAAGAAGGACTATCCACTGTCAAAGAAAAGCAGTCCATATGATAGATCAAGATCAAGCAGGAAAGCTACAACTGGTCGAACGTAGGCAAACACAAGTATCTGGCACGAAAGTGATACCAGTAAATCAGAGAAAGAGGACAGACCCTGCAGTACTGCTAATGTCTGTCATATGGCATTCGATAAGGTATCATCTAACCCTATATATGATGACTTTACTTTTGATAAGTTAGAAAATACCATTAGCAAACTACTTGAAGAACACAAAAATGTGTTCGACAAGTATAAGCAATCTCGTAAAGAGGTTATGGCATGCACAACAGATATAGCAAGATTGTCTAATCTTCTCGAATATTTTAAAAAGACATTTACTACCGGTAACACGGATGAGATAGCCAAGCTCAAAGTAGACTATAATGAGGCTATCCTCACTATCGAGAAGAAGGAAAGAGACTATGTCAAAATACAAGAGCTTTATGACATAGAAAAAAGAGACACTTAGTCACAGAGCAAAGAATTGCTGATATAACTGCTAAATATGAGGAGTCTTGTGCGGTCTCTAAAAGTTAGAGATAAAGTTAGGCAAGCAGGCCATCCCTGTGATACAGCCTAAGGTTAGTCCTAATGCTAAACATACATCTAAGAGGACTAAACCTCAGAAAGCACACAAGCAACACATTAATCATAATAATGCTTTCGCTTATAGGTTTTCAACGAAGATAAATGCTTGTCAACACAGAAACAAAGAGCAGTTTTTCAAAACTTACTTGCACGTACTGTACTACTCACGGGCACATATCGCAGTATTGTCTAGCAAGAAAGCTTGTTGACAATCAAACACTTGTTTGGAGACCTAAGACTAATCAAAATGGACCCTTCAAGAAATAGGTACCAAAGGATTTATCTACTTATTCTGTATGTGGACCCTCAACCCTCTCATTCTATAAGCAAGTGGATCCTCGATAGCGGATGTTTGCGGCACATGACTGGTGATGCATTTTTGTTCGCTACGCTGTCGATGAAGAAAGAAGGATATGTTTTCTTCAGAAATAACTTGAGAGGTGATATAATTGGAAATGGAACTGTTGGTATGTCTCCTTACCCAGTAATAAAAGACATTTGTCTAGTTACGGAGTTGAAACATAACCTACTGAGCATAAGTCATTTGGCAGACAAAGGTTATGGCATCAACTTTGTAAAAGACAAATATACTATATATGAAATGTTATCAGGTAATCCCGTATATAAAGGGATTAGGGAAGAGAACATTTGTGTTTTCTTTTTAGAGAGTACTAACAATGCAGGAAGGTGCCTAGTAGCAAATCAAGATAAAAGCTGGCTATGATACATGAGACTAGGACCTGTAAATATGGATACTATCTCACGATGATGCACCAAAAAGTTGGTAAAAGGAATTCCTAAAATCATATTCAAGAGAGACATGGTATGTGCTGACTGTGAAAAGAACAAGAAAACAAGGTCAACTTTTAAATCCATCAACGATGTAAGTGTGCTTTTAGACCCTTGCAGTTAATTCATATTCCTAGTAGAGTCGCTAGTCTTGGCGGTAAGCTCTGCGCCTTTATGATTGTTGATGATTTCTCTCATTTTATATGGTTTTCCTTTTTATCAAATAAAAGTGATGCTATTTTTGAATTTCAGATATTTTGTAAAAAGGTATAAAATGAAAAAGGTTTTATGATTACTCGTATCCGAAGTGATCGTGGTGGCAAATTCTTAAATGCTAATTTTAAAATGTTTTGTGATGATAGTGGATATTACCACGAGTTTTCTTGTATTAGAACTCTCCAACAAAATGGTGTTGTGAAGCGGAAGAATCATACTCTAAGTGAGATGGCTATAGTTTTGCTGAATCAGCATAACCTTTCTAAATATTTTTGGACAGAAGCTGTTAGTACAGCCTGTCATGTTCTAAATAGGGTGCTAATTCAACCTATCTTAAAGAAAATACCATATGAGCAGTGGTTTAGAAGGATTCTAAATATTTCTTATTTTAAAATTTTTGAATGTCGCTGTTTTATCTTGAACACCAAGTACAACTTGGGAAAGTTCGACTCTAAAGCAGATGATGAAATATTTCTCGAATATGCTGCTAAGAGTAAGGGATATAGAGTATTTAATAAAAGATCTATGATTGTTGAAGAATCTATTAATGTTACTTTTGATGAGCTCAATAGTCACAAATCTAGCGACAGTGATAATGAAGATGCACAGGTTAAATCCAAATCATCTAAAGATACTGCTACCAGAGATAGCCCTATGGAAGATCTAACAGAGAGATTCAAATCTTGGAAATTCTTGCCAGATCATCCAGAGATGCTCATCATAGGTGATGTATTAAAAGGTGTAACTACACGTTCTTCTAATAAAAAATACTCATATTGCAGCTAATGTAGCTTTTATATCGCAAGTAGAACCTAAGACAGTAGCAGATGCTTTTAATCATAAATTTTAGATTAATGTCGTACAAGAGGAACTTAATCAATTTAAGAGAAAGCAAGTTTTGGAACTTGTTCCTGAACCTATTGGTCAATCGATAATTGGTACTAAATGGGTGTTCCAAAATAAATTAAGTGAGGATGGGCAAGTTATACGCAACAAAGCACGTCTAGTGGCACAAGGTTATAATCAAGAAGAAGGTATAGATTATGACAAGACATATGCTCCTGTTGCTAGACTAGATGCTATCCGTATATTTTTTGCATTTGCATGTTTTCATAATTTTAAACTATTTCAAATGGACGTGAAGAGTGCATTTTTAAATAGATTTTTGAAAGATGAAGTTTTTGTTAAACAACCCCGTAGTTTTGAAGATTTTCAAAAATCCGATCACGACTTCAAACTTAGAAAAGTACTCTATGGACTCAAACAAGCACCTCGTGTTTGGTATGAACGCCTAAGTGCCTTTCTACTTGAAAATTAATTTTCAAAAGGAAGAGTTGATACTACCTTATTTATCAGGTCTTCAAATAATGCTATTCTTCTTGTGCAAATTTATGTAGATGACATAATATTTGGTTCTACTAATGAAAAACTTTGTCAAGAATTGGTAAGTGTATGCAGAGTGAGTTTGAGACGAGTATGATGGGAGAACTGAACTACTTCCTATAACTCCAGATCAAACAGCACTCACAGGAAACATTCATCAACCAGGCTAAGTATACGAAGGATTTACTGAAGAAGTATGACTTCGACACTGTAAAGCCTATCGAAACTCCAATGGCTACATCAACTCGGTTTGACAGTATTGAAAGTAGAAAACCAATCGACCAGCATGAGTATCGAGGTATGATTGGTAGTTTATTATATTTAACTGCTAGTCCCCCTAATATCATGTTTAGTGTTTGTATCTGTGCTAGATATCAAGATAATCCTAAGGAATCACACTTATGTGCCGTTAAGCGTATCTTCCAATACCTTAAGGGAACTTCTACAGTCGGCTTATGGTATCCCAAAACCACATCTTTTGACCTAATCGGTCATTCAGATTCAGATTTTGCAGGATGCAATGTAGATCGTAAAAGTACCAGCGGTTCGTGTTATTTCCTAGGAAAAGCTTTTGTCTCCTGGTTTAGCAAGAAGCATTGTAGTGCTATCAACGACTGAGGCTGAGTATATCACCGCAGGTCATTGTTGCACTCAAGTTTTGTGGATAAAGCAAACCCTAGAAGACTAGAATCTATACTACACGAAGATTCCCATATTTTGTGATAACACTAGCATGATTAACTTGACTAAGAATCCTATTTGTCACTCACGCACAAAGCACATAGAGATACGTTATCACTTTTTACGTAATCACCAATAACACGAGGATATTTGCTTAAAATTTATTGACACAGATCATCAACTATTAGTTATTTTTACAAAACCGCTGGCTGAAGACTGTTTCAATTATCTGCGACGTGAACTAGGCATAGTTGAATTTTCACGTTCATGACGCATTATGATTAATAAAAATTCTTATAACTTAAGATTTTGACATTTATTAATTAAAGTTATTTTGGGTACAAGTCGAAAGGGCCCTTCTGTCAAAAAGACGTAAAAGTCTAAGCGACACGGTGTCAAGTATCTTCGGACTACTGCTAGCTGGGATCCGGCCCCTACAGCTAACCCAAAGTAATAAATGTTATTAAATGGAGTAGTTTAAAAGTTATTAAGATTATTTATCATTCATTATGCATAAATGAATTGGAAATACATGTAGCCAAACTCAGGCAGAACTCGGACCAAGTTCGGACCGCGTTCGGTTGACGTCGGTTCAATTTCCAGAACAACAGCAGCCGGCCCTGGCTTCCATTTAAACCACATATCCTTCTCCTTTCTCCTTCATCCAACCTCCGAAAACTTCACTAAAAACCTAGTTTTCAACTCCTCCAAGATCCCTTCCTCCTTCCTCCTTAGATCTACAAAGCTTAGAGGTGACTTCCTCAACTAATTTCTCCATTCTATTGAGGTATTCTTTTCTCTTTCTCTTTTTTCATCTATGGCTCCTAAACAACTTCATAAGAGAAAGAAAGTTGCTTTCATAGCGGGTTCATCTTCAACTTTTGAGTATGAACCTGTGAATGCATTCAGTCTAGCTCGTCCCTCCAACGAAGAGGATTATGATGCTTCATTTTTTCCATCTGTGGAATTTTCAAACTCTTGGTTTAACTCCTTCTCTCTTCGGGAAATATGTCCCGGAAGATCTGTTAGTTTTACTGTTTTCTCGGAGTACGCCAACACCTTCGATAGACTTAGTCTTCAGGATTTCTTTGCTACTGCTGACAACATTTATGATAACGTCGTTCGAATGTTTTATTGCAGCATGCAAGTACAATCCAACGGTAGTATATACTCCTGTGTCGCTGGACACAAAATCGAATTCAACTCAATCGACCTCAGTGAGTATTTTTATATGCCTGATCTTGGCGAGGCATTAGTTGATATTCATCGAGTGCAGTTTCCCAAAGATATCCCTTAACTCTTTTAAGGTTGCAATGTGTCATCCCAACCCTGTTCCTCGCAGTAGTAGGATATACGCAAAGCACCTTAACAAAACTTTTATGAGTTACATCGCTTTGTTTTCTCTGTTTTTCTTTCCAAGACCGGATCTTCTGACGAGACCATCTTTATTTTGGTGTTCTATTTTCTGTCCCCAAGACCTTCATGGCTTGGATGATCGGTTGCAGGTGAGTGGGGCATAACCTTTTGTACCCTATGCATCTCGCAGCTATCTTTAGGAGATTTCAGATCGACCTTTTAGTGTGTCATATTTCTTCGTCATCTTCTGAGCTGACTAGATCTAGGAAATATCCTCTACCTCCACCTCCTTCCGGTGCTGCTCCTATTGAGGCTCAGGCTGATCCAGATGTTCCGCCTCCTGCCCCTGCTACTCATTCTCTTGGATTCGACCCGCAGTTCTATCAACACTTTGATGATTTTTTTACCCTCTCTGGGCAACGCCATCCGAGTTATATTGCTGCTGAGTTTCGTCATACCTCACAGGCTCAGGTATTGAGGAACAGCCTAGTTGATCTGTACTGGAGTCTGTTGCATCACCCTACTGCTCCCGTTCTGATGATATATCATCCTGGCTTCGATGGACCGAGGTTCGATGATCTGACTACCTACGGATACTTTGATCCGACTACTGCCTACTTCGATCCTCAGCCACCTTCTCCAACCGATGATGATGATGCTCATATATGATACGAGCATTTAGTTTAGAGATTTTGAGATTTTTTTTTGCTTAGTGATGATCTATGTAGTTGCACATTGTAGCAGTCCAAACTTTCATAGTTGGACTCTTTCAGTTATGACTTCTATGTTGTACTTTCTTTCAGTTTTAGTTCATGCTATGTGAGTTTTTTCAGTTTATTCTACTGCTGCTGCTAGTTCTACTATCTTATGACTTGTATATTGTAGATATTACTCTTTTTCTTTTCTTGTCTGTGTATATATTGTTGGCCTCACACATTACGGGGGAGCTACTCATTTTTGTACATGACAAAGGGGAAGAAGAGCAATACCAAAATCAAAATTCAAACGCAACTTTCAATAATTGAACAAGTAAGGTATTTCAAAGTTATATTTTGGTATAGACTCAAGTTTGTCAATTATCAAATGGGGGAGATTGTTGGCCCATTGCCTAAATGGTCACACCTGATTTTGATAATCAACAACGACTTAAGTCGATACTCAAAATATAAAAAATGCAACTAATGTTTTAGGGCGCTGAAATCAATATCAAAGAACGTACTTCCTCTACAAAAAGCTTACGAGTCATCATCCAAAAGCAATTGTATTGGAATCCAGATCGAGTCATCTTTTATATTTCTTTTGTATTTTATTTTTATTGAGTCTAGGAAATATAAATGTAAAATAGATCGAATATTACTGGTTAGTTGATCTCCTAGTCTACTTATCCAAAAAGCCTGCCTATATCTCAAATCTATAATATCCAAACAGCCTACAAAGCCTATACAATTTGGACTCAAAAATTTTATTTTGGATTGACAGAATTCTGAAAGAACTCTGACCGAGTTCGGTCCGAGTTCGGTCTAAGAATTTTGAAAAATAGTTCCCTCTAAATCTGCATCCAACGTTTCTTTACGAGATCTTTGCATCCAAAATATGCCTGAACTCTACCCGAGTTCGGTCAGGAAAAACACTATAAATAGAGAAGGATTTTTTTTAATCACTCACTCACTATTCTCTCTATCTATTCCTGAAGTGTTTTTTCGGTGATCTAAAGCTTTCACATTTCACCTATACTTCTTTTAGCCAAAGCCAGTAATGTCTTATTCGATTAAGAGTCTATGGTTTACAGAGTTGTAAAGAGGTTGCAAGTCAGAAAATATTTCAATTTTTAGAGTCGGTCGTGCGCTCCTCACCAAGCACGGTGTTGAAAAGTCGGTCATGCACTTGTTGCCAAGCACGATGTTGTAAAAAGACGAAAACTCTCATTTATCTTGCAAAGAGTGGATTAACAGCGGGCAAAAGTACTTGCGACTGGATTAGTCCTCTTAGAGGGAAACCAATATATATCGCAGTGTTCACTGTGTTTGATCTTCTATCTCTTACTGTAATTTAAATTACTGTCTCTTTATTCCTGTCATAGATTATAACTGTTTATTTTTTTTAATTGGTGATTATTTTTGCTACACTCGCACACACTCTATTCACCCTCCCTCTTGAGGTGCTCAACGGTCCTACAGCTATATTTTCAATATTTTAAAATGACACAAATGTGCATGTTCTTGTCTTGTACAAGTGCAACACCAGACTTGTATGACATCTCATCCAGCGAGGATGATTGATTCAGTATAGTTAAAGCGAGGACGAATAACTTACGGTATCGGGGCATGACAGCAGCCACAATCAGTGGCAGTGGCTTGCCGACGTACGGTGGAGAGGGGGCAATGGGGGTGCGTACGGCGGTATGAGGACAATGAGGACCGTACAGTGGAAGGGGCAACGGGGGGCATAAGGGGAAGAAGAAGCAGGGTATTTTTGTTATAAAATATTGGTCAAAGGAGTTGACCGTCACTCATAGGCGGTTTCTCTCAAAAGTGGAGGATTTCTTACATTATGGTAATATGGTCAGGTGTATCTTGAATTTAGATAAATAAAGTTGGGTGCAACTTAAAATTTCCTAATTCTTAGAGGGTGATGAAATTGGTGGGATCCATGAGTCTAAAGAGAAAAACTTGGCAATGATAAATATAGGGTGATTCCTTTAAGCTAAGTTATTTTATATGGTATCGGAAGTTTAAATGCTAAAGTTGAAGGCTTCGTCATTTTTTGAAATGGATAGATGTCGCCGACTTTTTGCAAAAAAAACTTGGACGATGTTGAGATTGATGCGACTTTTGAGTCTAAATAGAAAAACTTGGCAATAATGAATAAGGGGTGATTCTTTTGAGCTAAGAGTATCAGAAGTTTTAATACTAAATTTAATGGCTTCGCCATTTCTTGAAATGGATTGAGGTAGCAAACTGTATGCATAATTCTTGAACGATGATGCGACCTTTAAGTCTAAATAGAAAAGTTGATAATGATGAATATGGAGTGATTCCTTCGAACAAAGTTGTATTTAAATGTTTGGGTTTGGATATTCAATTTCTAATTTTCATCATTTTAGTATTACTCATCTATTGATTTGCATACATTGATATCTTAGTTTTTTTTCGCTAAAGTTTTTGTCTATAAATATGTTAATGCAAACAATTGTATGTACATCAGTTGAAGTTTTAATCTTATACTTGTTTTCGGATTCTGATACTCTTATTCTTTACGGATGGCATTCATTTTAGTTCTTGTTGAAGTATCAGTCATTCATCAGTTGAAGTATCAGTCATTTCCCTGTTGTTGTTTTTCAGATTTTGATACTCTTATACTCTATACTTGTTTTTTGTGTTCTTGTTTTTTAGAATTTGATACTCTTACTCTTATACTCTTTACTGATGGCATTCATCATTTGAAGTATCAGTCATTTCTCTGTTGTTGTTTGTCTCTGATTTATGGACTAGTGAATTGTTTATAGCCAGGTTCTCAGTATCAGTATCGAAATTGGTATCAGAACATTTCTATGAGTATCGGGATCGGCGGTATCGGTAGTATCGGCAGTTTCGAATCAGAGTATCGAATTTTTTGGTATTGGAAAGAAAATAATTATTGACAACTTATTAACATTTTAGAAAGTATAAGTTATATATAGGAAAAAAATTTAAGTATTTCCAGCATTGTTTCTTAGCAGTTTTGAAATTGAATGAGTCAACCTTGCCAATTGATTTACATGCAATAGATTTTTTTCTTTTACATATATTTACAACTTTGCTATGTTTTTACACCTTTGTTGATTGGTTTTTTCGTTCAATTTTCTTTGACGAATTAACCGAAAAAGTGATTCCCAATGTTGGTATCAGTCAGTATCGGGTATCAATCGGTATTAGATCCGGACATGCCAAATCAAATCGGTATCGGCCGTATCGGATTGGTATCAGCCAATACTGTAAACTATGGTTTATGGACTCTCTGATTAGATTTTTCGGATCTCTTAAGACACAATTATTGCAACATCTCTACATTTCTTTAGAGCTCTATATTTCTATGAAGTTATGACTGGTTTAGGACTCTCTGATTGGATTTTTCTGAGTTCTTAAGACACAACAGCTGCAACAACTCTACATTTCTATAAAGCTGTACATTTTTATTTTCTATGTTAACATGTCATGCACATTATTTTTGTCCCATCAAAACGGGTTTGCATAATCAAGGGGTTTAATTGGAAGCTTATGAAATTCCCCAAAATGTGGTGAAGTCTTCTTGAAGACTCTTGAAGTCTCCGTAGCCTTCTATAAGTTCTTGAATCTTCTCTGTAAATATCTAGGACCTGGACTATTCTTATAAAGTTTCAGAAGTTTCTTGTAAGGCCCTTGAGGCCCCTATAAACAAGTGAGAGTCCCATTTACTTCTCAACACCGAATCTTTTAAGCATTCTTTAATATAGTGATGTCTTTCAAGTTTGCACTCTTGCTCAATTACTCTCTTACCTTAGCAATCTAGCTAAGTTCGTTCGGAAAAGACTTGCACGGATCTTCGAACATGAAGCTTGTGTCGCTCGGGTCGTGACAAATAACTTTATATTTCTATAAAGCTATGACTGGTTTATGGACTCTCTGATTGGATTTTTCTGAGTTCTTAAGACCCAATTGCTGTAATACGTTTTTAAACTGGATTTCTTTTTTTCCCCGGTTCTTAAGCTTTTGTTTGTACCCAATATCTAATCTTGGAATAGCTAGCTTCTTCAAATCCTACATGTTGGTAAGTACACCATGAGTGACCGTAAACAATCTTGCATTATATTTGATTTTGCTAGCCGAACAATGGATCTAGAAAAAGTTTACTTTCTAGCTAATTAGCTTTTCCAATCAATTGCCAAACATGAAATTTGTAAAACTAAGTACTTGTATGGGGACAAAAGAGTATGTATCCAAACACAATTTGAAACTGAAAGTGACATGATATGCACTGTATTACAAGTGGTTAAAAGTGATACTTTACACTAACAACGACTTTCATTGATCCAAATGGGTCCTAATAGTAAAAGAAAATGAACAACTTTGGAACTTAGTCAAGGGAAAAAAACAACTGAGTCGTTTTTACCAAATTATTTTTTTTAAAACTCCTAACCATGAATCCTAAACCCAACCTAAGTGAACACATGACCTTACCTGAACTGAAGTTAGAATTGTGGACTAGTACTACCTAGACTTTAACGCTTTAATTGATTGGTTTATAAGGGTCAACATTTTCTTTATTTTACTTTAATTTAAATAAAATTATTTAGTGTAATTAAATTAACTATTTTTTTTGTTACTGGCGAGGCCCAACTAAATTAAGTGAATAACCAAAATTTGATCCGAACCAACCTGATAATAACACCATAGATGAATTTATTTGAGAGTAGACTAAGAACTAATAAGTAAACTTTATTTTCTAATCACCTCTAGGCCAAGTGGCTGAGATAAGAGGCATCTGTCCCATCTGTCCAGGTTTGAACCGGAGTGAGAGTGTATTAATCCTTCCATTTAATAAATGGTGGGAGTGGGGCCACTAGGCCAAAACAAGAATGAAACAAGAAAAAATTGAGGCAAGTACTATACGCTTATTTCTACCATTACTTTATAATTGTAATAGTACATGTTCTATTTACTAGACCCTTTACAAGATCATGATATTATAAGTTACATACAAGCGAGATTGTACTTCCTTCTTTTGGATTCGTGTCATATCATGACACATGACCACTAGTCTTGTACCGTATCAAGACTTATCTATTTTGAGTGATAACCAGGCAAGAAGCTTAAACAAGTTTTGCTTCGTTTATCATATCCTTCCTAGATAATTGGTAAGACAATTCGAAAAACTATCTTAGTTGGCTTCCATGGTAGACTCTTGAGATTTAAAAGTTCATATCTCCATCCCAACAAAGAGTTGCTCTTTTTTCTATCCAAGCTATCTCAACAAGATAATGCCAATGAAAACCATTTGCCCATAAATTCATACTATAAAACTCACTTGAAAATGAAAAAGTGAGAACCAAGATATTGAATATACCAAACCGATAACAACTTAATATTTGATATTCAGTTGAGTTAATGGTTTTAGATTCATCACTATTTACTTGATTATACTCATATTTCAGTACAATTAATTAGTAAATATTAATTCATTATTTTTGAACCCACCAAACAACCCAATTTAGTGAGAACTAGGACTTCGACCATTCCAAAGCTGATAACAACCTTATATGTGATAATCATATTTAGTTAATTTACACAAATCTAGAATTTCTTACATAATTAGATTAATTATTAATTATTTTGCTCAACTTAATTGAGGGAGGGCTGTAACTTTGACCATACCAAACTTTGATAATAATCTGATATGCATTATTTGTAAGCCCCCTAATTTTTTTGATAGTATTTTCAAATGGATATTTAATATTTAATTATATTTTAAAGCCAATAATGACTATAGTAGTACTATACCGTAGCTTTGATATTTGAAGCACAATAATTACCAAATTCTCAAAACTAGTTCCATATTCATATTATAGACTAGTCTACCTTCAGTTTGATATATCATGTTCCATCCAAACATGTTTTCTTGTGCTATATTTTTCATGTACAATTTTAGGGTTAAAATAATAATTTTAGTCTCTACCGTAAAATTTGACTAGTTTTCTAAATAGTAATTAAGGCCCAACCCCAATCCAATTCATTTGACCCAATATATAGTTTTGACCCTTTTCAAGCCAACTACGCACATGCCAATGGTGTGCCATTCCATTAAGTTCCCATATGCTAATTATTTTTAATGGCATATAAGGCTCATATAGCACAATTTTAAGGTTAGAATTAATTAGAATTATTTTTGGGACTTAACCCTAGTCAACCCAGCTTAGTGGGGACCATCCTAGGTTGCCAACCCATAGTGGAACCATATTAGATTGCTTTAATTTAAATTAAGTGCAGCCATGTGCCATAAATCCTTGTATCATTGACTTAATCAAACAACCCACTATTTACTTTCTAAATTAGGAAACTCATTATTGCCCATTGAAACAAATATGCACATCTTTCAAATGGTGCGACCAAATCTCACCAAACTTTTCTAAAATATTCCTTAGACAAAACATATATAAGCCTCAAACTTTATATTTAACATAATATTTTAGTTTCCACCTCCCTCCAAAAGTTACAATCCCGAAATTCTGTCGCAATCTTGGCCGTCAATAGCACATTGTGGCGTACCAGCAGTTTTGACCCCTTTTTGACCTCCCGTGATGCTCCATAAATATTTTTTGTAAAGCTAACGTGACCTTCTATAATCCTATCAACCTTACATATGTTCACATTCCCTTACAGTACACCAAAATAGCCCTACAAGTAAACTAAAGTTTGGGATCCAAGTCTGAATTCGTTTCAGCAGGTATATTATTTTGCATCTAGGGTTTCATATAATTTCTGACCTCATATTTTTGTGAAATCAAAACTAATAGAAAGATTTCTATATCTATTTTCACGTCCAATTGGCCATCCATACAGTTCCAAACGGTTTGGCGGGGCATCCATTCTATTAAAATGTGATCCAGAACAGACCAGTTTTGTTACGAGCCAACTTTCATATACTTCTGGGACACTTTTAAATTTTTTACATTTTTGGTTAGAAACTAGACTTCCTAAGCTTTCAAACGCATATAATTTTGCAGCGGTTTGGTTTCCTTTGATATTTATTAAAAATCTAGACATTTTACCGTAATATTGAAACACCAAAATCTATGAGTTCTACGTGTCCAATTGATTTCAAACTTCGTATACCATTACCAAAATAATTGTTGTGTATATTTTGATTAAAAAACCTATTTTTATATAAATAATAGAATTTTTTATAATTAATATTTATTAAGAATTTGTCGTTTTGGGAACCAAACCATTGAACAAGTCTATGCATATTGATGTACAATCAATACAAGACTTGTACACATATTTTTCTATGAATAAAATATATTAATTATTATTATAGAATATTTATAAATATTTTCTAAAATTAAAAGTGATATTTTTTATGTTAATAATATATGACTTTTATAGGTAGATTTAATACTATATATGTTATATTAAGTAGAGTAGTCAATAAGACTAGTTTTGGTATAAATATATTATTAAGGTCTATATATGGTAAGTCCATATGTAGTAAGTTATTAGTGCATTATTAGTAGTGGAATATTTATTATAGGCGTTCGTGACGGAAGTAGCGATAATTTTGGAGTTGGTCTGACAGACACGCAGACAAAGGTTACAGGCAAGTGTACCTTGCCAATGTTTTAGTACCTTTATTCTTTTCTTTTATTGTTGCATATTTATTTTCTAGTTCGTGATCATTGAGGACGTAGGGTTAGTTGATACTTAGCGTCCGAATTGATTCGGGTGTCGATGTCAGTATATTGATATCGGGTATCAATCCTAGGTATTGCGATGTATCATATTCGTGTTTATTGATACGATGTTCCACATAACACATACATGATTGATGATGATGATATGATATGGAGTTTAACATGAGATATTCATGGCTAGGGACTCTGTGATAGCATGTAGTACTAGCTCGTGTGACTTGTTACTGGTACATGATTCATATGTGACTTGACTGGATAGTTAGAGCATGGAGAGGAGAGGACTCTACCAAAATATCCGGCCGTCTAGACTTATGGTCATACTTCCATATTTGGGACTTGGATATTTTACTCATGGTCATTGTCTCTGTAGCAGAGATATAGCTTTGTTTACTAGTTCGCCCATCAATATCACAGCAAGATGCCATAGGTGATTGCCAATATTGCGGAGCCTGGTATTAGGATTGTCCTCAACTCTATATTTGTACTTAGATGGTTATGGTACTTACCTTTCATTTTATAGATATTTTATTTACTGTTACATTGACACGTCTTTATGTACCTTGCTATGTCCCCGAGGACCTGGTGACCACTCCAGGTAGTCGGTTATGCAGGAGTAGTTCAGCGACATGGTGGTTTTACTATATCAGAGTTGTCACGCCCCGATCCCGCAGAGTCCTTTCGTACTCACTTCGGACTCTGTGAGACCATTCATCCTCGCTTGGGCATGATGTCGTGCAAGCCTAAGTTGCGCTTGCACAACGCCAAGACCTGTACAATGACAAACTAGACAAGATAGACAATAACGCAGCGGAACAAAATACAGATATTTGAAGTAGCAGCGGACATATTATAGATTGAACACATGGTAGTAGAAACAAATCTCTTTATTGATTTTATTTGAACAAATTACAAGCTCCCAATTCTCTCTAACACAATGCTTACATTCTCTCAAAAACATTACAGATTACAATGATCTCGTTCCATACATTACATCCCTTTATATACAAAACCAACTATTTGCAACAGATGTCCATCTCTTGGCATCGCTTCTAATTTCTGGCTCCTTAGGATGAGGCTCGGGCTATCACTTTGGACTGTCCATCTCGATTCGTCTTGCACCTACGTGCAGACTGATGATGGATCAGTATATCAACATAATGGTGGTTGTGAACAAAGGCTACATTTGTCTGAAACGATTACTAATTCATTTAGTAAAAAATATTTTTTGTGATGTGATCTTGCTACTTTTACCTATGTTCATTTCATGCAGTACAGAGTCAGATTACATCTTTTGAAAACATCTTTGAAAAGCCACAGTTCTTTTCATTTCATTCAAGCATATAAGGTACTAATCATTCTTGTGAAGTGCGCAGCTTGCTTCGTGAGCTATATCATTTCTCAGGGACAAAAGCATTATTATTCTTTTCTCTTATTCAAGACATTCTCAGGGCCAGTTACAAGCACGATTATCAGATGTTTTCTTTAAAAGGGACACAACAATTTTTGGCAATAATTTATTCTTTAAGCAACTCATGTTCAGGAAACTTAGCAACGAATGTATCACTTTTCAGTGATTCTTACCATAGCCGACGGTCCATCCCCGCAGAAGACAAGGATTAGCATAAACATAATATAACCAGCATTTCTTCTGTTCGCCTCTGCATTGTTAGCTCTTATTAAAACATCTATCGACTCATGCAACCCGATTGGCAGCTGTGACTCAAGTCTCAGCTCTGCACTAGTACGTAAACATACCAGCAGTTATGACTCTCTGAGTCAGCTATGCACTGATATTCAAACATACTAGCAGTTGTGGCTCAGGGTTCAGCGCTTCACCAATCCACGCCTATCTACATGATGGTCCATGGTTATTCCCATTCTTAGCAGTTGGAACATTCTAGCCCATCTCACTAATAGACTGACACCCCCTATGACTACGGGGACTTCTAGCCCAAGTGTCATGTACTCTCCTAGGCTGATCGATCCCAGTACCCTTGAACTGATCTAGAGATTACATCCTTGTGCACAAGTTATCCGGATCGGCACTATGAATGTAACATCTTTCAATCAACTCTTCTTGTTAACAATTTATCGATCAATCAACAGACATATTCCATCCATCTTTTTTTTCCATATAATCGAGCCAGTAGGTCTACTCTTTTCTCTATGCAGACAAGCCGTATCATCTCTTTTAATAGCACAATGTGCCTTCTCTATACTTCTCTGTCTTTATAGCATACGATCGAGGGACAATGAACAATCTCATTTAAGCAAGCATGATAACAAGCATGAACTCTACTCTTGATAACTTACTATTCAGGAATATGCAAGCGTTCTCTTTTTATTAGCATGGCCACAGTTCATTAACTTAGGGCAACATATCTAACTTTTTGCATGGCATCATCTCATTTGATTTAACAAGGCAACAATTCATTTCTTATTATCAGGCAATAATCTTCTTCTTAGCATACAAGTTATCTCTTTTCTTGCTCTTAGCATGGCAACATGTGGATTCTCTTAAGCTGTATACTCAATGATTACCATCTTCTTATTAGCAAAAGCATTTAATCAAAAACTCAGATTCTTAATAGCGTAAGCGAATCATAAAATGCGTCTTTGTCACTCACCCAGATTAATTATCTTCTTTGCAGAGCCAGTAATTCGATCTCTCTGTTTATCTAGTGCCTTCGCGGAGTGGGGCACTACATAATTACCTACCGAGAAGAAGTTTTGTCCTCGAAACTTAAAGAAAAACTTACCATATCTATAGCAGTGATAGTCCTCATCCTTCGCCATCATCAATCCATAAAAATCTTAGTCCAGATCATGTCAAAACTCATGTTCAATAAATATCTCAATCTCAATCAATTAAATCGATAAAATATATACCGACATCATAAAAATATTTATGGACTTATAGTATGGAACATTCATCTCATCGATGATATCAGACAGGCAAGAAAATTTTGATCAGGAGAATATCTTCGAATTTAATCGAATCAACAATTGGCCAGAGGATCGTGTTACTCTGATACCATTCTGTCATGTCCCGATCCCGCAGAGTCCTTTCGTCCTCGCTTCAGACTCTGTGAGACCGTTCATCCTTGCTTTGGCGTGATACCGTGCAAGCCTAAGTTGCGCTTGCACAAGGCCAAGACATGTACAATGACAAAGTAGACAAGATAGACAATAAAGCAGTAGAACATAATGCAGATATTTGAAGTAGCAATGGACATATTGCGGATTGAACGCATGATAGTAGAAACAAATCTCTTTATTGATTTCATTTGAACAGATTACAAGATCTCAATTCTCTCTGACACAATGCTTACATTCTCTCAAAAATATTATAGATTACAATGATCCCGTTCCATACATTACATCCTTTTATATACAAAACTGACTCTTTGCAATAGATGTCCATCTCTTGTCATCTTTTCTGATTTCTGGCCCCTGAGGATGAGGCTCGGGCTATCGCTTTGGACTATCCATCTCGATTCATCTTGCACCTGTGTGCAGACTGATGATGGGTCAGTATATCAATATACTGGTGACTATGAACAAAGGCCACATTTGTCTTAAACGATCACTAATTCATTTAGTAAGAGAACATTTCTTGTGATGTGATCCTGCTACTTTTACCTATGTTCATTTCATGCAGTACAGAGTCAGATTACATCTTTTGAAAACATCTTTGAAAAGTCACAGTTCATTTCATTTCATTCAAGCATACAAGGTACTAATCGTTCTTGTGAAGTGCGCAACTTTTTTCAAGAGCTATATCATTTCTAAGGTGCAAAAGCATTATCATTTTTTTATCTTATTCAAAACATTCTCTAGGTCAGTTGCAAGTACGATTATCAGATGTTTTCTTTGAAAAGGACATAACAATTCTTGGCAACAATCTATTCTTTAAGCAACTCATGTTCAGAAAACTTAGCAACGAATGTATCACTTTTCAGTGATTCTTACCATAGCTGACGGTCCATCCCTGTATAAGACAAGGATTAGCATAAACATAATATAACCAGCATTTCTCTTTTTCGTCTCTGCATTATTAGCTCTTAGCAAAACATCTATCGACTCATGCAATCCAATAGGCAGTTGTGAATCAAGGCTCAGCTCTGCACTAGTACGTGCACATACCAGCAGTTGGGACTCTGCGGGTCAGATATGCACTGATATACACACATACTAGCAGCTGTAGCTCAAGGTTCAGCTCTTTACTATCCACGCCTATCTACATGATGGTCCAAGGTTATTCCCATTATTAGCAGTTGGAACGTTTTAGCCTATCTCACTAATAGACTGATACCCCCTCTGACTGCGGGGACTTTTAGCCCCAGGTGTTCTGTTCTCTCCTAGGCCAATCGATCCCAGTGCCCTGGAACCGATCGAGAGATTACATCCTTGTGCACAAGTTTTTCGGATTGACACTATGAATGTAACATCTTTCAATTAACTCTTCTTGTTAACAATTTATCGATCGATCAGCAGACATATTACATCCATCTCTATTTTTTCATATAATCGAGCCAGTAGCTCTACTCTTTTCTTTATACGGACAAGCCGTATCATCTCTTTTAATAACACAATATGCCTTCTCTATACTTCTCTGTCTTTATAGCATACGATCGAGGGATAATGAACAAACTCATTTAAACAAGCATGAACTCTACTCTTGATAACTTACTATTCAGGAACATGCGAGCATTCTCTTTTCTTTTCTTTTTTAGCATGGCCATAGTTCATTAACTTAAGGCAACATATCTAACTTTTAGCATGGCATCATCTCATTTGATTTAACAAGGCAACAATTCATTTCTTATTATCAGGCAACAATCTTCTTCTTAGCATACAAGTTATTTCTTTTCTTGTTCTTAGCATGGCAGCATGTGGATTCTCTTATAAGCATACTCAATGATTATCATCTTGTTATTAACAAAAGCATTCAATCAAAAAACTCAGATTCTTATTAGGCGTAAGAGAATCATAAAATGCGTCTTTGTCCACTCACCCAGATTAATCGTCTTCTGTTGCAGAGCCACTAATCCGATCTCTTTGTTTGTCTAGTTCCTTCGCGGAGTAGGGCAGTACAAGAGTTCAGGTACTTTATGTGCTTTCATATTTTATCTATTATTTATATTCCGGTATTTAGCTTAGTTTTGTAGACCTATATTATTCTTCGGGTCTACTCAAACACGTATGCTATTGGGTTGTAAACCATGACACATATTGTTTATTCTTTATATTATATTTTTTGTTGATTAAGATAGATATATGTTAGTTGATTTGATAGATAGATTTAGAAAAACCAAGACAGCTTATACGTATTCGAGCTGGACTGGAGTCCACTTGATACGTAGTTGGCATGTATATATAACGTAGTACTGAGTATTTTGGGACTGGGATGTAACATTATTATTATTATTATTATTATTATTATTATTATTATTATTATTATTATTATTATTATGACTATTACTATTACTATTAATATTAGTATTAATATTATTATTAATCATAATAATTATTTGTATGTAGTATGTTACATCACAACACACACCCATATCACTATTGAACATACCTTGGAAGCAATGGACATTATCGTTGTATATAGTTGTCCAAGTACAAGAAGAATTTTTTTATAGCTATTTTTTAATTAAAATATTAATTCACGTATTTTAGAATGAATAGTTAAGATATATAAGAGTTATGTTTCTAACTATGTAATTGCCATTAATATATGCTCAAAATATATTCAGTATAATCGTTCTAGCTAATGTTTATCAATGTCTTAGTGAGTCATCGATGTATAAAAAATGGACAACTAAAAAAAATTGTATTGAATTTATTATTTCTAAAATAAATATAAATAATTATATAATTATATGTCACTATTAAAATAATATAAATATTTACTATATTTGTTTTTTTCCTATGTGGCCATGTTCTTCTCTCACTTGAAATTGCATACGCAATACACATGTGTCCCGATCCCTTGTATCATATAAGTAAAATATATAAGCTAATAATCTAATTACAGAAGGAAGAACTATAAATAATTTTCATAAGTGAAGAACAACAATTGATACTTAATAGAACTTTAAGGCCATATTATATTGAATGGCCTATTTGGTAAGAAAAAAATTAGAATTAAAAGAAAACAATACAATAATTATTTTGCTAAATAACAAAAATATAATATCCTAAAAGAGGATCCATAAATGTTAGCAAAAAAACACTACTAAATAATAGTTAATCAAGTTATCAGGAACCTTCTTTTTTCTATTTTTGGATTTCTATCCTATGTGTTGAGCCCTTCTAAAAGGATTTCTATGTCTACGTAATATTTTTTCTTGTAGAAATTCAACTATAATGCGTAACTATTTTTATTCCTAATAAGACTTTCATGTGTAACTTTTTTTTTGAAACACACTTAGATTCATTATCAAATGTCAGCAGTAGAGAAAACCATATTACATGTATCAATATCAGCTGTTATGAGCTGTCGAATACAAAGATATGGGGAAAGGATATGGGCATTCATGTCTATCGATAAAGCTTCCTCGGCTAATTTGTCTGCAACTTTGTTTCTATATCTGCGGGTGAAGGAGAACTTCAACTTCTTGTCTAATAGAAATTGATCACATATATGGGTTGTCAAGTATTGTAACTTCCATGGGATTAAGTCATCTTTTCCTTGAAGAATCCTAATGACATCGATGGCATCCGCTTCAACAATAATCTCACGGTTACGAAATCTCTTAGCTAGCTTTATACCTATTTTGAAGGCATGGAGCTCTGCTTTGATGCTAAGTCCTCAATCAAGAGAGCTATAAGAGACCCATGTAAAAGTTGTAATGAAACTGCCATGTGGTCCCTGGCAGTAGCAGTTGTAGCAAATATGGAGGATGAGGCAGCTCCATGTACATTGATTTTAGTGGCTCCGATAGGGCTGTTATCCATCTTTGTGAAGAGGTAGTGTCACTCCTCGATCCCGATATATGTATTTTTTTGTATTATTTCTGTATATGGTGTATTGTATCTGTATCATGTGCACATATATCCTGTATTTATACATAATCATGGCATGGAACAAGGTCTCATCATGGAGTAATATACCACTCCTTGTCCTTGTTTGCTTGTAGGTGTGATTCACTGCTTCGATAATGGAATACTGGACCGTGTTATGATTCAAATTTTTATTTAACTAATTATGTTATGTAGCATGACATGTAGACTTGGAATATGCAAGTTAGGGTTAGGGTTTAGTGTAGCCATCAAACCCACATAAGTAGTCTCTTCCCCTCTCTTTCTGTCATGCCCCAGTCCCAAAACTCACGGTACCAGCTCATAACTTGGCCAGCTGGTGCATACTCGAGGGCTAATACATGCCATGGGAACCCCTCAAGCATGCACTTACGCTGTCTATAAGGTCTTAAATACAACGTATAAGTCACCAAAAATATCTATATCTCATCCACAATATGTAACAAATGAATCCATAGGTGAATAGAGTACTGAAACAAGATAACAAAACCAAAGTACAACAAAGATAAATGAAATAGTCCCGGTGGAGCCAAGTCCACTTCTAGGAGACTAATAATTGGGAACAAGTAAAAGAAATAATCGAAAGCATGGTGAGACTCGCTCACACAAACTCAGGTAGATCAATCTCGACCTTATCAGAAAAGGTTGCTCATGCGTTGGGTCATAGTCCATAAATCTGTGGATATTCCTCGTTAACTCCTAGAGAAAAGTCCAGGTCCTCAAGGGACATAGCAAGATACATAATATACAAGCCTATAACATAGTATATCTAGCTTGCATGGAAAGACATGAATAAAAGTATGAAACAACGACAAGTATAAGAAAAGAATACCACAAGAAAATCTCTCTATATATAGATGGTGACATGTCATAGAGAATATAATATTAATCGTGGCTATCAATAAACCATGTAATAATGACCGCAGTCCGGTAAGGCACGAACAGTCCTAAAACAAGTCTATATCACAGTCCGGAGGGGCACTAACGATCGAGTGTTAGTAGCCATACTTAATATAATACTCTCTCCTATGTAACTAGGAAGTCAAGTCTGTCACAAGTAAAGTAAATGTAATCCAGGTACACAGGTGATTACGCTAACAAAAGCACATGATTAACAAGAATACAAGTGCACTAACATAAATAGAAATAAAAGACATAAAAGGAAAGGCATGACATATGTAAAAGAATTTACATAAGTAACAGAATGAAGGAACAATAAATGCAGGTAAATAAACTGTATATATTTGGCAAGGTATACTTAACTGATTACTCCAATTCTCTGATGAACTGCCGGTTGGAAGGGTCTTAGTCCATGCCTAAAGACATAAAAAATATCTAATATATTAACAATGGGTCATATTACTAATTTAGTCATTTAATTCTTATTTACTATTATACATATATTTATTATTAGATTAGGCTATACATGTGGAAAAATACAAATGTTACAATTTTGAATAGGCTTACTTAATATTGATTTACGTTAATTATATATAAGTAGTATTTTGTGAAGAACTTATAGCTAAGTTTGTAAATAGATATGCTGGAGGGGTTATATGCAAATTACTATACTCTTTCTTTTAAAGTTGAAGAAGAAGACAGAGAGAGATAAGGAGTGGACCATAACATTAATGCTAGCTACTTCTATTACTAGCATGTGAATATTTTATATGCTACTTCTTCTTCTGCTCTCTCCACAAGATTTCTTCTTCTAGCATGCATTAAATCCTATGCAAACAATGCATTAAGTCCTATACAAACAGTGCCGAAAATCCAAAAATAATAATAATATAAATCTAAGAAAGAGAGGGAGAGAGAAAATAGTGGCAACATGATAGTGTATATATATAGAAAGAGAAAGCTCTATATACATAATGTTGTGTCCTGACTTTTTGCTAAAGTAGATATGTGAACAGTAGATTTTATTTGTTGTTGTGGCTGATATTACTTATTCCTTATTCTATTGAATAGCAGGAAGACATACCAAAAGTAAGGAAGGGGGTTATCTCGACGTTGCACAATGAGGCTCTTCGACATCGGCAGCGTCCGATGGGTTTGAACTACTGGTGGGGAGGGATTGATGATGAAGATGGTGACGGTGTGTACAGTGATGACGGGGAGAAACTCACACGGTGTAGACAGAACAACGGCAAGGAGGCAGCTACATGCAGAGGCGTCGGTCTTGGCGAGTTCCATCGACGATGGTGGAAAGTTTATTTGTGTCTACGGTCGACGGGAACAGGATATATTGAAAGCCAAGATAGACGAGATGAGTATGGTTGGTATCCTTCTCTCTCTCTCTCTCTCTCTATCTATATATATATATATATATATATATATATATATATATATTTTTTTTTTTTTTTGGGTGTCCTTTTTACTAGAGCTTAGGCGCGTGCGCCTAAGGAGGGGTTTGAACCCGGGCCACCCGCCCGGGGACCCTCGTCGCTACCAACAGGCCACGACCCCGCGGACATATATATATATATATATATAAATATATATATATATATATATATATATAGATAGATGAGTATGGTTGGTATCCTTCTCTAAGTTACCTATACAACCAACCATACTCATCTATATATATACACCCTCCCCCTATATATATATATATATATATATATATATATATATACACCCTCCTCCTCCCCCCCCCCCCCCCCCCCTCACCCCCCCGGACCCCCCCCCCCCCCCCCCACCCCAAAAAAAAATATATATATATATATATATATATATATATATATATATATATATATATATATATATATATATATACATATATATATATATATATAATAGATGTGTATATATATATATATATATATACCCATCTATTATATATATATATATATATATATTTTTTTTTTATATACACATCTATTATATATATATATATATATATATATATATATATATATATATATATATATATATATATATATATATATATAAAATATATATATATATATATATATATATTTTATATATAAATATATATATATATATATATATATATATATATATATATATATATATATATATATATATATATATATATATTGGGATTAGGGTTTTACAATATACCCAACTATAAGAATTTCATCCTTAAATTTAGGAATGACAAACAAGAAGCAACGATGAAAGGATACACTTGTATAACTAAAAACACCTAGAAAGGGCTTCCTAAGATTTTACTACTATACTTCTGAGTCACAATTAACAAGCCAATAACTATTGTAGAGCTACCACATACCCTATTGGGACTATCATGTAACTACTAGCTCTTACCCTTATTTGCTTCTTGTGGTATCGACAAACCCTCAATGGTCATAGAAAAAACTTGTCCTTGCTACTGCGGTCTAGCAATTGGTTGAGCCGGTCGCGGTGGTGTCGGTCCATCAGTGCGCCTCTTGGGACAACCTTGGAGTTGGTGCTGATCGAAGCCGCAATACAAACAATGCCCTAGTCTTCGACGACAATTACTTTGAATATGTCCTTTCTTCTTGCAATAGTGACAAATAGAAAGTTTTGGGCTCTAGTATGGGGATGCTTGCGGTTGTTGATGCGTTGAGGAACTTCTCTCCAGTCCTCAGGACATGGGTCGATTTGCTGCTTCTGCTAAAATGGGATGCCTCTTCTCTATTGGTTTCTTCCGACGAATGGCTTCTTGTATCTTTGTTGTGCTACGAACTGCAGCATGCATCGTATGTGCTATGGTCCCGATCAACTGTCGTAACTCGAAGTTGAGGCCTTGATAAAATCTTCTCGCTCTCTCATGTTCTACTTGAACTAACGAAGACGCGAATCTATTCAAGCGGCTGAACTCGATGTCATACTCGTCCACAATCATCGTTCCTTGGAGCAAACTTGTGAACTTTTGTTGCAACTCGAACTTGACAGCGGTTGGAAAGAAACGCTCATTGAAGATTTTGCTGAATTCCTCCCAGGTTTGGTTATTCTCCAAACTTCTCTCTTGATCTTCCCACCAATGGTGTGCAAAGTCCTCCAATTGAAGGCGAATCACCGTTACCCACTTGTGTAGAACCCTAGAGGGGTTGAATAGAGTAATAAAACAATTACCAACAGTAATGAGCAAATTGAAAAGCAATTTAAAAAAGAGAGAATCAAATTCTCAATGTATCCTGGTATCCTCCCGAGGGACACTCCAGTCCCGAAACTCTTTCCGACTTTAATCCACTATTTGAGTAAATAGTTACAACATGAGCTTTGATCCGAAGACTCTTCAACTTCTTACACACGTGTTTTCTTCTGAAATCTTATCAACTTCAAACACGAGTTTTCCTCCGAAGGCTCGTCAACTTCAAACTTGAAAGAAAAAGGTTTTGATCTTCTTGAACAATTGAAAGATCTAAGTTACAACTATTGAATACTCTAACACTTTAATGGATGACAACTTAAAGCTTTGTAGAGTAATGGTGGAGCTCTTTGGTAGATGAGAAATTTAAGGCACAAGTGGATAAGCATTTTTGAAGAAGAGGAAAGACTATTTCTATAAATCCAAGACAAGTGAGCATTTACTACAGCCGGCGGATGATTCATTGGCCGTCCGCGGACGTCTGAAGGATTATCCGTCCAAATAATAACGGCTAGAAAACTAGCCGTTGGATACATTAAATGCCCTTGATAGCAACCGTTGGATTTGAATTTCAAATAGCCATCTAAGCATTAGCGGATCATCCGACGGTGATCCACAGAAGTACGACGGATCATCCGGATGTCCCCATAAAATACTTGTTGTTCCAAAATGGATTATCCGGCAGATATCCGCGGTGATTCGGAGGATGATCTGAATGTCCCTACAAAATACTTGTTGGAATAATTCAGATTATCCGGTAGATATCCGTGGTAATCCGGAGGATGATCCGAATGTCCCCACAAAAACTTGTTGGGACAACCCGAATTGTCCGACGGATATCTGTGGTGATCCGGAGGAAGATCTGAATGTCCCCACAAAATCTTGCTAGAATAATGTAGATCATCCGGAAGAATTTCGTGGCCATCTGACGGATGATCTGTGTCTTCATAGATTCTTTTTTATTCTTCTTTGAAGTTTTTGTTTTGTCATCCATACAGAACTGCTTACATTTGTTGCATATGTATTATAGACTCTTAGAGATATGAAGTTGGATCTTTTGTCTTGTGAATCTTCAGTATTCTTTGATTGTGATCTAGGATGAGTCTGAGCACTAGGTGATGGATGCAGTTATCTTTCTCTGATAGATGCTTTCCTTTGAATCCTGTGGAGTGAATGAAACTAAAACAGTTGAGGCCTTAATCGTGAATGCAGTATCAAAATTAATGTGCCAACAATCTCTCATATTTTGATAATTGATAAAAGTACTATTTTTAAGAGATAGCTCCCCCATAAAAGGATATCTCCCCCTCAATACCTTTTATCCCCCTTTGGCATTTATTTAAAATAAAAGTAGTAAATAAGATAGAATAATTATGAAAGACAGCATTTGAGAATAACAAACTTCTAAGACATCATTTGAAAACAAAGTGTCCAAGCTAGGAGAAAAGCGGAACGTAGACCATAATACTAAAAACAATAGGATAACCAGTCCCCAAAGGACAACATAAGACATAATGTAGAAAAGAAACTTATAATAGGCCCCGAAGGACTGCACAAGACAACAAACATAAATACTAAAAGTCTATGAGGGACTGCACACACAAACAAAAATACCTAATGAACTCCACCACACCACCTTCTATCGCTTGGGATCATCAACTATCAAGAGCAGCTACAGGATCAATATCCTTGGTAGGATCCTCATCAACCCCCGGAGCAGGAGTAAAAGGGCCATATGGGTCAATAACGTCTGGATACATGAACCTATAGACATTCTGGTCAGGGAACCGAGGACCAGCGTGGGCAGGGTTAGGCATAGTGGGGTCGACAAGAGCGTTGTTCTTCAGAAAGCATTGTTGAATATAAAATGCCTAATCTATGCATCTATGATGAATCAGGGTTCCCAGTTCTCTGGTGCCAGCCTAGATGCGCTCCGAGGTTGAGATGGTGAGTGAGTCACAGCATCGATCAATATATCGACGTATCTTCAGAGATAGAGGCATCGGAGACGGAGGAGTAAAGGAAGTGCCAGCAGCAGGTGGTTAGAAAGTTGAGGGTTGAGATGAGGAGTGAAGGGGTGATGGCTTCGATTTGGCAAGAAGGGTTGGCTTCTTGTCCTTCAGACAGTTGGTGAAGTCGACCCTGTTTGCTTTCAAAATTATGGTGATGTGCATGCCAAAGAGGAGAGACCGATGGTTGTCCTCTTGGATCCGTATCATCGAGTATACAATCGTCTTGGCGAGGAAGGATGGTTGGCGGGCGAAGAGATAATAGATGGCAATGAGTTCCTCAGTGGTGAGGTTGTCCATATTGTCGGACTTGGGGGTAATGGAGTGGCAGGATGCGGTGGAGATCATGGTAGAAAGGACTCAAGTGCCTGTCATCAGGCTACAGAGAGGAGGGTTGATCGCAGATGCAGAAAATCAATTCCTCAAAGGTGTAGTTTGAGGAGAGCTTGATGGAGTCAATTGTGCAGGAAAGGGGACGAAGGTTTGGACGCTCCAGAATGCCAATAATATTGGTAAAGGAAGCGGAGGTAATTAAAGAGGTAGGTAGATTTTAAATGAGAGGGAATGTAAGGGGTTAGGGTTTTTTGGAAAGAGTGCAGCAGTATATGGGAAAGAGGAGAGGATTTTTGGAAAGTGGGAACGTCAGATTCGTTCCAATCTATGACAAAATGTGTCAGTCAGATCATCCGATGGTAATCTGCGGAGATCCGACGGACAACCCAAAATTTAAAATGTTTTGAAATAAAGAACGAATTGTTTGGAAAAAGTGGTATCTGCCAACTGTAAAGTGAATCGAAAAAACTGAAGGTTTTCCATGAAAATTTATCGAATTTTTCGTCGGATTATCCAGTAGATAGGGTTTAAAAAGATTTTTTTAATAAGGCCAATTTTCCGACAAATGAAGGAAAATCGATCTTTGGCAAAAGGTTTAGTAAAGATGTCAGCAAGTTGATGCTCATTGTTAATAAATTTAAGATGGATATCTCCTTTTAGTTGATGATCACGCAAGAAATGATGTTGAATCTCAATGTATTTCGTGTGTGAGTGACAAATCGGGTTTTTAGTAAGATTAATAGAGCTAGTATTGTCATATTTGATAGAAATACCATTTGAAGAAATACAGTAGTCTACAAGTGTTTGTGTCATCCAATGAATTTGTGCACAACAACATCCAGCCACAATGTATTCGGCCTCAGTTGTGGAAAGGACAACCGAGGATTTTCCAAAGAATTGGCATGTGTTGCTAGTGCTTTTTCGGTCAAGCACGTGTTACTAGTGCTTTTTCAAAATAAGCTTAATGAGGAAGGAATCGTCACTCGTAACAAAGTCTGATTGGCTACTCAAGGCTATAACCAAGAGGAAGGCATTGATTATGAAGAAACCTATGCACCGGTTGCTTATTTTGAGTCCATCAGAATGCTTTATGCTTTTGCTTGTTTTCATGACTTTAAACTTTTTCAAATGGATGTCAAAAGTGCCTTTTCGGATGGTGTTATTAAAGAAGACGTGTATGTCAAACAACCTCCTGGCTTTGAAGATTTTTGATTTCCTGAATATGTTTTCAAACTACACAAATAAAGATGAAAGCCACATTCGCACAATGATGGACTCAAAATATCAATGATGCTTTTCATTGAATATTTGTTTCTCTCGAATTGATTAAGCTCTTCTTGTATTGCAATCATCCAAAATTTATTATTAAAAGCATCATTGATATTTTAGGCTCTATTTGGGAGATGAAAGCCACATTCGCACAATGATCTCATATAGAGGATCGAGTGCTAATATGTGATGAAGGGCCACCAATGATAAGTTCCTTGGGATGATGTGGAACAAATCTCCATTCTTTGGGGAGATCCTCTTGAGGAGTCCCTATAGTTGAAGAATTTCAAGTGGAGGAACCTCAACTTCATTACTAGATAAAAGAGCATTTGTGTCTCCAAGAAAGGAATTATCCAAACCAAAAGAGATGTCATCAACATCGTCCAAGGAACTAGATGTGGAAGTGTTAAGCTCATCGAAAGAGACATTGATTGACTCTTTGACTACAACTTCTTTTGTTAAAGATATGAAACCCCTTACTATGCTTTGAATAACCAATGAAGATATATTTATAGAATTTTTCTTCAAATTTGCCTAGGCTATCTTTGGTGTTCAGAATAAAATATTTGCATCCAAAAACTTTAAAATATTCAATAGAAGAAATTTTGTCAAACTAAAGCTCATAAGGAGTTTTCTTAGAAATAGATTTAATCAAGATCCTATTTATAATATAACATGCCATGTTAACGGCTTTCGTCCAAAAGTACTGAGGGAGCTTATATTAGTTCAACATGACCCTGGCCATATCGCGAAGATTTTATTCTTTCTTTCTACTACACTATTTTGTTGTGGAGTTCTAGCACAAGCAAAATTATGACCAAAACTATTTTTAATAGAAAAGTTTTTAAAATCGGCATTGTCAAATTCTCTCCCATGATCACTTCTAATTTTTTTGATCATAATACCTTTCTCATTTTGAACACGTTTACAAAAAGCAATAAATTCACGAAAAGTATCACTTTATTTGCAAAAAATAACCCAAGTAAATCTAAAAAAAATCATCTACAAAAACAAAAGCATAGAGTTTACCACCAAGACTAGCTACTCTACTAGGATCGAATAAATCCATATGAATGAGTTAGAGGGGTCTAGTAGTGCTCATCGAGTTAATAGATTTGAAGAAAGATTTTGTTAACTTACTCTTCTCGTATTTCTCACACATCATGTCTTTCTTGAACGGGATGTTTGGGAGTCCTCTGGCTAGCTTCTTGGTGGCCAGTCGGGAGATAGTGTCCATGTTGGCGTGTCCAAGTCTCATCTGCCAAAGCCAACTCTTATCATTCTTTACTACTAGACACTTGCCTTTGTTAGTACTTTCAAGGAGATAAAACACTTAAATGTTGCCTTCCTTAATCCCTTTATATATAGTGGAGCCATTAGTGCTATCATAAATGAAATATTTGTGTTTGACAAAGTTAACTCATAGCCATTATCTGCGAGATGACTAATGCTAAGAAGATTGTGCTTTAGATTTGTAACAAGACAAACATTTTTAATGCAAGGGTAAGGAGGGAAGCCGATATTACCATGTCCAATGATGTAACCCCTTAAGTTATTGCCAAAGGATACGTGTCCTTCCTTATTCATCGATAGCATTACAAAAAGTGAAGCATCTCCGGTCATATGCCAAGAGCAATCGCTATCGAAGATCCACTTACTTCTATTTTGCGGTGGAGGGTTTACCTACAACACAAGTTGAAGATGAAAACTTTGGTACCCAGACATATTTAGGTCCTTGAGTGTTAGTTTTAGGAACCCATTTTAGCATTCTCATGTCAACATATTTTCTCATTTGACAGTAATAAAATGTGTGTCCAAATAAACCACAATAGTGGCACATGATGGGTGTTATAGGTCTAGAAGAAGATGAGAGAGTGTTTTGTGTATGAGGAGTTTTAGCATGATGAGGAGTTCTAGCATAATTGTTATGGTGATGATAGTAGAAAGCATAATGTGACTTGTACATGCTTTTCTTTATAGAGGGTCCTTTTTGTGTATGCATTTATTGGGGATATGGCCTATGTGGTGTGTTCATGTGAGTATAACGCTTGTGGCTAGTGTTGTGGTGTGTGTTGGTGTGTCTTTGATTATGACATTGTACATTTGTGTATGCCATATCTCTAACATCTAGTTTCTTGCTTTTTACAAGAAGATCATTGTATTTGATAGAAGTTGCATAGTCCCTTTGGTTAGCAACAAGTGTCTTATTCTTAGCAATGGCATATCCTTCCTGAGGGATTTATATTCAACGTCCTTTTTCTTTATGATGTCTTGAGCTTCTTGGAGCTTGAGTCGAAGAGGTTCAATCTTATCAATGTCGGAAGCATGAGATTTTCCTTTTATATCAAACATAATATTAGAGTCTTTCTATTTCTTGCTTGAGAGTATCAATCTCTTTGAGAGATTTTTTGTGCTTACTTCTCACAACTGTGTTCATCGTGTAGTTCAAGAATGGCATTTTCTAATTCAGTATAAGAGAAAGCGTTGATAGAGAAGTCTTCAAGTACCTAATTTGACTCTGTTGCTATAAGACAAACATTTGCATTATGTTTGCATTCTTTATCATTGTTCAAGTCACTAGCAT
This sequence comes from Iris pallida, assembly GCA_029216955.1. Classification (NCBI taxonomy): domain Eukaryota; kingdom Viridiplantae; phylum Streptophyta; class Magnoliopsida; order Asparagales; family Iridaceae; genus Iris; species Iris pallida. The sequence continues at coordinate 3,512,769 of JANAVB010027199.1, forward strand.
CACTTTCACACCAGATGCTAGTATTGGCATACTTTCTTGAGGATGAGCTTCTTTTATTCGGCTTTTCATATTTGCCAGATTCTCTTCTTTCCATTGGACTGTCCCTCTTGATGTGTTCGGTTTTCTTGCAGTTGTAGCAAGCATGTTCTTCATCAGCGTCCATTCTTGAACGATTTGTATTATTCAACTTGAGAAACTTTCTGAAGTGTCTAGCGGTGAGAGCGATTTCTTCGTCATCCGAATCGTCATCATCAGAGTCATCGTTTAAGGAGAGCTTGATGGCCTTGAGAGCAAGAGCTTTTTTTTTTTCCTTCACCTTAGTCTTTTCTTTCTCCTTCTTTTGTACGGAGGCTTCCTCTTGGTCCTTTATATCTAGCTCGTGGGTCATCAGCTTTCTCATGAGAGTCTCAAGGTTCATCATTGTAAGGTTATTTCCTTCGATGATGATAGTAGCTTTTGTAGTGCCTCGCTTCCATTGAGGCGAAACACTATGTAATAGGCTGACAAGTCAGACACGTTCAGGAACATAGATGGCTAGTCTGACTCAGCAATAAGTTTGGTATACGAAAACTATGTCATCAACAAAATTGATTTGGACGAATAATATGAGTATCATTTCAACTAATAGATCGGCTACTGTTGGAATAAGTCCTAGATGCAGCAGGCTATGTCTTGGCGAATGAACTCTAAAGAGAGCGATGTGACAGGTCTGTTGTTGGTTTTCTTGGCTTTCTGAATGATTTGTTGCTTGGATTTGATGAGTGTGTTTTCGCATCGATTTCTGAATGCATCTTTGGCAATTTCGAAGGAGAAGGATTGAAGAAAGAATTCTAACATGCTGCTTGTGCCATTGTAGGAGTTTGTGTAACTATGCTTGACCGTCGTAAAGCGATCTCCTACTCTCGACGCAATCTCTTTAGGTGGGTGGTTCGACCCCTTCTTTTCTACTCCTTTCCGTCAACAAAGTCTTAAAGTTCAATGTTCAAATCGATGATGCTAACTGAGTATCTGCTTTGCCACTAAGATCAAGAACTTAGGATAACTGTATCGATTTAGAGTAATTTACTCCGAAAATATAAGTTTTACACCAAAAAGAGAAAAAATAGGTTCTAGAAAAGAGATAATTTATTTCATGATCTGAAAAATAAAATGAAACGTTGGTTGCGGCATATGGTGCCTCAGAGAATTTGGTGCCTGCGGGACGCTAAATCAGAATGTACGGCTTTGAGGAAAAGAACTCTCGCACGAGTAGAAATGATTATGATGATTAATACTGTCTGTGCTATGCTATCTATTTCATACATATTAAACTGTCATGCATTTGCATGGTCATGGACGACTTGTGCACAGGGTCAGCTTTCCTTGAAATAGTACCCGGGGTGTTAGGACCGAATCGGCCTAGGAGAAAATTATGGAATCGTGCTTCGGTGCGAGGCATTGCGATACCTCCAGTTAGGCTCGCAACCTGGACTAGTAGGGCGCGTCGTAATGCTCCGTAATCGTCCTTCATGGTGTCGATATCACCAATGACCGCATATAAGATAGATTGCATACTCACCTATTGTCTTGTGCAGGTGGTAAGTATTATATCTATTTTATGCAAGAAAGGAGCACGGCTGTGGTACGATAAGTTGAAATTGGTTATGTTTTTTACTGTTTAAAATGTTGCCTTCAATATGAACTGCAAATCATATAGTTCTAAATAGCAAGGTCACTTCGTATGCTAAAATCCTTAATAAGAAGTGTTGGTTTAGACGAGTGGGTTCATCCCGTCCACTAGCAAGTGTGCTAACTCCCAACTCTCTAGGTGCCGAGCATGCTACGGGAGCTCAAGACTAGACTGAAGCTGAAGAACGAGAGGCGGCTCGAAGCTCTCCTATTTTGATGTATTTTGAAGCCTAATTCAGATCGAAGGTTTTTTGTTCAAATGTATAAAGGGGCATGAATGTATGGAACGACAAGGATTATTTTATGACAGCTTGTCGAGAGTTTTTCTTTTGTGTTTCAAAGATGTAGCCGCAACGTCATATGAATTGTAAAAGACCTTGCATATGTAGAAGCGTAAAAATGTGCAGACAAATCAGAAGCGCAGGTAGTGTTCTCGCTACACAAAGCTTCATAAAAGTGCAGATACCCGAAAGCGCAGACAAAAGATCAAAAACCACAGTTCATAAAAAGCTCTTTATTAAATTATGCCTACAAAGATCTATTACAGATTCATCATGATTACAAAAAAGAGCTTTTTCTACAAGGATCTATTACAGATTCATCATGAAAAGAACTAAGGCATCTAAAGATCTACAAGAGGGTTAATCTTTACAGGCGCCATACAAGGGGTTAATCTTCACAGACGTACAGCCCCCCAGACGTACAGTACTATAAGAGCGAGCCACTTCTTGAAGAAGCTATTGGCCCGAGCAAAAACTTAGTCCACAGCACAGGCTGTACCACCGTTATTGAGCAGGACAGAACATAACCTGTGGCTCTTCGGATTGGCAATCAATCCAAATCCTAAAGCTTGGATCTCGAAGACCTCCAAGACGTTGTTCAGGTTCGAATTCCTTATGCCAAACGCTCAAATGTATATCAAAACTCAGCAGCAATTCTTCTATAAAGGCACAACTTCTTAGAACGAAGGGATCCACAACCATCAGCCGACTTGTGCAAGGCCAATGGTCGTTCGAAGCTAAGTCGGGATCGAACATAGCATTTGGAATGCTAAGAGAGGAAGACGACTCTCCAGAAAAACACCCCTTTATTTAGGGTGAGTGTGGTCCAACCAACATGCCACGTGGCCGTCGGTCAAAGACGCCCAAATTAATGGGATGAACCTAGAACTCAGCACAACGAACCTCATTTAATAGGTTCACTTTACTAAGTCCTAGGCCACAAACTTATTGAATTTCCCAAATGATGACAAAAATAAAAGAAGAGGACGACCAACTCGTCCATCAAGAAAATCAGTCATTAATCGCTCTTAAAGACTTTAACAGAAATTAGCTCCTTCAATTCAGAAGCGCAGTCTCCACACTACGCTCTTGCTTTGACTCAGAAGCGCAGCCTCTTCGCTGCGCCCTCGCTTTGACTCAGAAGCACAGTCAGCTCACTTCCTCACATAGCGCCCTCGCTTCAACTTAGACATGCAGTGGCTCTTTTGTCTTCAAGACACAGTCTACTCGTCACCCTAAAGCACAGTGACTCCATCGCCTGAAGCACAGTCTACTCGTCACCCTAAAAGTATAGTGAATCTGTCACCTGAAGCACACTCTACTCATCACCCTAAAGCACAGTGACTCCGTCACCTGAAGTACAGTTTACTCGTCACCTTAAAGCACAGTGACTCCATCGCCTGAAGCACAGTCTACTCGTCGTCCAAAAGTACAGTGACATCAAAGCTCCGTCAGAAGCACAGCTCGTATAGCGGCGCAACCCTACGAAGTGACATGGTTCCGCGTGGCCAGATGGGTGTGTATATCTTTTCAGGATACCACCCTATCGGTTTGTTTAAACCACTACTCTTAAGATAAGACATAGTTTGATTCTGTTAATAATAGCAATATCTTATCGGTTTGTTTAAACCACAGATAAGGATAGAGTTTGTTATTATGGATGAGATCCATATCCAACTGTTTTGTTTAAACTAATGCCCCTCTAAGATAAGACAAAATCCAACTTCGGGAATAGGAACAAAATCTGCTCAGGTTCATCCGATCAATAAATAAGCACACACCACGTGTTGTTTATTCAATTATGTTGATAACTCCCTAAAGATCTCGATAGAAGAGAATTCCCGTGCCTGTCATATGTTAGCTCAGCAGTATCCCTCATCGTGACCGCCTCAAGATTCTTCTATATCTTCCCGTGCAGCGTATCTGCATAATCCTTATGCACATCGCATATGTGCTCCCCTATAAATAGAAGAAGTTTTTCTTCAAATTCGGAATCCTTTTGATTGGTAAACCTAGATTTTTAATCACCAGCACCAGAAAACTAAAGCAAGTTCAACTTGTCGTCAGATCGTCAACGGAGTAAAGGAGCCGCTGCAGTGCTCGATCTCCACCGTCACACTTTTCTAGAAATTTTGTACTTAGATCTCCTGTTTAGGAATCGATTGTACTCTTTTTACGTTTAAAATACAAAAAGTTCGTATAACCTTTTGTCATGGCAAACAAGATGGCGACTCTGTTGGGGACTTCTATCTCCTCCAACGAGAAGGTAGTGGCGTAATCTGACAACAACTTGCTGGGATCTTCCCAGAAGATGTTGGTCGTACGTTTCGACCAACAAGCTTTTGAAGATTTTCTTTCTGAGGAGAAATCGAGTCCTTCGAAGCAGTTCGTAAAATCGAAGAAGACTCGACGCACCTGGGTGCCCAAGGCGACTGCGACGAGCAGCACAACGGAAGGGACTACGCTCCAGAACCCCCTGACCGACGAAGCCCAGAAGAAGATTTTGGCTACTACTGCCACGCCGCCTCGCTCGATTCCCACTCCGAGAAAGCGCAGCAAAGAGTACGGCTCCCCTATCGTGGGCCTAACAAAGGCACAACGACGAAGGAAGTGCGCAGTGGCTAAACCGCTTACGGAGGAAGCGGTGCCGACGAGAAGATCTGACTTTGACAGAATTGCTTACCCATTGGATAAGGCTGCATTGGACTCTGAATGTTACGTACCTCCTAAGGGTAACCTAAAGAGGTCCAAGGTAGCGCGTGCCCTACGCAGCCAAAGTGATATGCCAACCACTCTGTTGGATTCTGAATACTACGCACCCTCTCGGGGTAGTAAGAAGAAATCTAAGGCAACACGCGCATTTTGCAACCAACGTGCTATGCTATTAGCAGACCAAAGGCCCGCGTTGACAGTCACGTGCGCAACTAATGGAAAGCTATACAAAAATTGGTCCGAGTGCTTCGATGCCTCGACCGGTAGAACCCCGCTGTCACTCGAGCACTCATGTGCACCACTCGAGCCAGGGGGTACACTCCACTGAGAAAGACTCACACGAATAGTGTGTTGGCCCAATGATTGTTTTATGTTTTTGAATATGGTTAATATGTTAAGTTTAGCATTTCATTATCACTAATCTTCATACTATCGCTATTGCATTTCTACTTATACTTATACCTTTGGTTATATGTGTCTATTGGTTTATATTTTAGTGATATGAGCTTATCTATCTTAAATTTAATCGGGTTGCCAAAATCAAAACTATGTTTTTGATTTTGGTTTTTCAGTTAATTTTAATCATTATGATATCACTAACAATTATGCTATCACCTTAGCACTTATACTTAAACTCATCATTGTCCTAATGTGCATTAAACTTATCATACTTGCTACTATGTATATTGCTTTGTTCGTCTAACATGTACATGCAGAAAAGCAATAAGCAAGATCAATGTGGACATATGCAATAAAGAAATCATGGTGGGCCAAAAACGACAGATCCTACAAGATTTCTCTGAACCACTCGACGACATCTCCGGAGCCACGCACTCGGGGGTTCCGTTGCCGGATCAGCGGACGGGGGTCGAGGGGGCAGCGCCCCTCGTCGGGGATCGGGGACGAAGCCCCCGAAAGGTATTCAGTTTTCGTAAACTGGATATCTTTGGACAGCTACCGCCAAGGGAAAAAGCCAGCACCTATTAAAAGAAGAAGCCAAGCCATGTCGTCATCATTTCAAGACTCTGAAGAAGCCTGCACCTGCTACAGTATATCTGGAGTCTGTAATGAGTCTTAGGAATAATTGTAAACACAAGAAATGGATGGCAAACTCAAAATCTAGAGTAGAAACTAGCCCAGGATCATTTTTGGATAAAAATTGGCATACCGACGGTATACCGATTTTGTTCACAGAAAGTTTTCTGCCTACAAAATTGGCATACCGACGGTATACCGGTTCATACCGACGGTATACCGGTTCAGTAACGTTGAAATTCCAACGGTAGGATTTTGAGCATTTAATGATCCCAACGGCTATATTTCTCACCGTTGTAGTTCCAGACCGGTATACCGGCGGTATGCCGGTTCGCGAACTGAAAAGTTGCCTTGAGCTCTTTTCAATGTTTTGGTTGTAAATAGCCTTGAACTCCATCATTTAAGGTTGATGCTTTGAGCCTAAAAATTTCTAAACTACCAATGCCTATCTACAAACAACTCTACAAAGCTTTTATTTGCCATCCACAAATTGTGTTAGAGTTATTGAGTTGTAAAGTAAGATCTTCATCTTGTTGTATAAGGAGATCAAAACCTATTATAAAAGGTTGAAGTTGGAGAGTCTTCGTATCCAAACTCTCGGTTGAAGTTGGAGAGTCTTCGTATCCAAACTCTCGGTTGAAGTCGGAGAGGCCTTCGGACTAAAGCTCTCGTGTAAGAAGTTAGCTAGTTCTTCGGATCCAAACTCGTGTGTAACTATTTGCTCAAATAGTGGATTAAATCCGGAGAGAGTTCCGGGACTGAATTGCCTCTAGGGAGGATACCAGGATACATCGGGTGTCGGTATTGTTTTACTTCTTCTCTTGCACTTATATTTTTTAAATTGTCCATTAGCTTGTGCTAAGTGCTTGATTAGTTAGCTTGACCCTATTCATCCCCCCCTCTAGGGTTCCTACAATTGGTATCAGAGCAAGAACTCTATTATTAGGCTTAACATCCTTAGAGTAGATCCTTGTTAATTTTTCTATGGCATTGTATTCCTCCTCCTCTGATAAAGAGGGTTTTATTTTTAGTAGCATAGACAATCATGATTCTTCTAAATGCAAGAAGTGAAAAGCCATGGCTAAACAATCCTTAGAGATTCTTGATAACCTTTATTTTACAAATGAAGAATTTTCTGAAAAGGTTGTTCATTTAGAAGAAGCTAATGAGTTATTGAAAAATAAAAATAATGATTTATTATCTAGACTTGATTCTCAAAACTCATCATGTATTTCTTTAAAGAGTTTGAATGAGACTTTAATTTTGAAAATCAAATCTCTTTCCTCATCAATAGAAGATCTTAAGTGGCAAACTCATGAGCTAAATCATTTGCATGATTCGTCTACTGACACTTTAAAGAAACAAAATGATGCTTTTATCTTTAGAATTGCTTTATTTGAAAAAGAGAATGATATTTTAATTGCTAAATTTGATTCTCTTACTTGTATGCATGATGATTTGCTATTAGAACATATCTTAAAACCAAATCTTCTCATGCTCACTCTAGAGATATTCATCATTCTAGTATGTCACATGTTCATAACCATGCTCATTCTGATACATGTGCACATACTAGTATTAGGTGCTTCTATTGCTCTCGTATTGGACACATGAGCTTAACTTGTCCTATTCGTAGGAGTTTTTCTACCAATGCTAGAGTAAATAGTATATGGGTCCCTAAAGCTAACAAATGTGGATCCAAGTTTATTTGGATACCAAAGTCTTCGCCTAATATTGTAGGTGAAGCTTCATATATCGGGACATAGCACCGAGGAGCGTGTTGGTGGTTGCGAAGCTCAAAGGTCATCTTCCAAACAATTGCACCAACACAAGTGTGGCCACTAGAGCTACTTTGGTAACATGCTAAACGATTCTCTTTAAATAGTTTATATTTGTAGAATCTAGCATGTTTCCTTTGACAACTTGCTACTAGCTCTCATTGATATATTTTAGTTGTTTATTATCTAAATCAATGAGAGATATGATACTAGCATGCTTAGCTATTTCTTGTTATTTCTTTTATCCAGCATGACTAGTTACTTAACTTAAATGATTAGTTCACACTATATAGTTTATCACTCATTTTCTATTAGTGTGACACTTTTATATATTCATGCTTGTTATTCTAATCTATATTTTAAAAGCATGCATATCACTCTAGTCCATGGGAGCTTGATTTTAATTTGAGTTAATATGATTATAACTCTCCGTTTTTTAAAGTTTTTAAAATAGTTACTTCTTGCCGGTTTGGATTTAATATGTCATATTTATCTTAATCGGTATTTGCGAATATATGTGTTTAGCATAAGCTTTTTATTACTTGACAAGTATATACTTGTACTTCTCTTTAAATCTTGTGCTTGCATAATATATTTATTTTTGATTCTCAAATTTTATTTTGATTATCTTCTTGAGAATTAATTATGTCTTTGCCTAATGAAGTTTATTTATACATGTTTTTGAATTTGTGATGGTTTTTCAAACATTCATTAAGGATACATGACTATATTCATTATTTCCATTTACATGTAGATCATGTATTTCTTATGTTGATATATATTTTTGTATAAATATCTTTATGTGGGCATATGAGTTAAGCTAAAGTTTTATATTGACTTGAAGAGTATTTAATTATACTTGTTACCTTCAAACTTGTGTTTATCTCATACTTTAGCTATTGATTACTTTGACCAAATTTGTGCTTCTTGAATCAATTAGCTTCTTCCTTAAAGTCTTCTTTTGATGATAACTTCTTTACTTTTTGGTTGGCATTATGGATACATGTTCTAAATTATTTTTTGACCTTTTCATGTATGCTTATTCGTGATATATATAGTTTCATATATATATATATATATATATATATATATATATATATATATATATATATATATATATATATATATATAAATGATTCCTAACTTTTGATATTTATTTGTTTTAAACCATTAAGTTAGGATGTTGAGAGTAAATGTTTATTAATGTCTTGCTTATGACTAATTATGGATATTCTATTAAGGATCACATAGTTTTGTGCTTTACCATGCATGTTAAATTTATCTCCTTAATTAGTGCATATGTTCTAGTCTGTATCTTTATAACTAACTATGGTGCAATATGAAAGCTCTTTGAAAAATGTACTTTTTGATATCTTTAACATTTAGCTTTCTTGATCCTAATGATCTTTCTTTGCTCATTCCTTGGATTTACGCTTCTTTTTGAATTATTGTTGCCCAATAGTTTTTATAGCACTTGAGAATACATGTAATGGATACATCATATTTCTTATGACTTTAGCTACTATGGTTTGAGCTTTTGTGTTGAGATTTTTCATTTCTAGAGAATACACTTATTTCATAATGGCTATAATATTTTGCATTCTCTAGATTGATATATTATTTCATTATCTTGGACCAATCTCAATACTTGGTAAAGAGATTTATTTTATTATTTTTATGAATATCTCTTTTGGCCTATACTTGATAAGAGAATAATTTATTTATTTGTCATCTTATGCTCTTATTCTTGCTTAGTAAAGAGTCTATAAATTATTTTGTTCATTCAAAATGTATTGCCCTCTTTGTGAACTCTATGCTTGAGCAAGTATCTTTAGTGTTAGTGACTTAAGATTAAATGAGCACATTTATCTTGTTAATGACTTACCTCATTAATCTTAATTAGTTATGCAGCTTCCTTATTTATGATATATTGTTAAGCTATATAATTTGGTCACTTTCACTCATCTAGCTATTGCTTTTCTTTTCAATCTATATATGATATGCTAGTTTACATAAACAAGATCTTTGATTCTTCTAAGTGTAATTTGTATCCTATTTTAGATACATATGTTTATTCTCTAAAACTGTTTTACAAATTCTTGATTAGATCTTGTTTCACTTGGAGGTTTGTGATTTCTTTCTTTAAGTCTCTTTCCTTATTAGTCATTAGCATGTACCTCTTAAATTTCTCTCACTTTTGAGTCATGATTTCATCATATTATTATTTACATCTCTTCTTGATTACATTTGCAATCATTTAAATGAGAATGACTCTTTTCCATATTTTTATTGATTTATGAGATTTTATTATAAATATGGATTTTTAATTTTCTCTTGATGAGATTCATTTGATCATATATATTCATTTGCTTTCTTTATGAATGATCATAATGATTGAGTAGTCCTAAACTATCTAATTTTGTAAATGTCAGTTAATTTACTACTCTACTTCGACTACTCATGGATTATCACATAGTGTCTTTACTATTTGAACTTTATTGGTCTTTCATTTAGATATAGCAAAGTTTGGAAATTACCTAATTGATGGGTACATATGTGATAAAACATGTCTAGTCCATGCAAAGCATTAAATTGATTGATTCTTTCTTAATTAGATAATCATGGAAATGATATTTTTATTTTTACTTTATTTTTGTGCTATATTTGTCTATCATCATGATTGTTCTTAATTGACTTTATTCTTTTTCATGATGACATTTTCTCAAAAGATAACATATATTGATCTATCATATTTTTATATAAGATCCTTCTATATAGGTTAATGTATGCCATCTTTTGATTATACGTGCTTAATTAGAATATTCTTTTGATCCTTCATCTTTAGTAGCTATTAATTGTATATCTCTTGTTGACTAAAGATGATATTATTCGTCTTTTGATGATATTGTAGCCTTATATGCATCGAGCAAGGGGAAGAAATCCATATTTGATTTACCCCTAGATCTTGTAGTTATCTATGTTATGCTATAAGTGCTTTGGGACTAGATACGCATATTTTAAGGGGGAGCAAATTAATTGGTCCTATTTATTTATACCCTTTAATATGTCGTATACCTAGTTCATCATGGACCATATTTCTTCAATTTCATATCCTATTATTGTGGTCATGATATTTTTATTTGTGAAGGATTTATGAGAGTGTATGCAAGTGTCTTTATTATTTATCTCTCTCTTTTATATGGATTAAATAAGTCATCTTGTTAATATTGACTTTCATATTTTATCTTGATGACTATTGTGCTTTCATTTATTTGGCTTTTCTTATTTTCTTAAATTATTTGGCTTTTCTTAATAAGGACTTACCCAAAATTCATGTATATCAACATTGGTAATACTTTGAGGGGGAGCATTCAAGTCGACTAAATTTTTCCTTCTCAAGTATTTTTCTCCTTTACCTTCATGTTTATTTAAAAGGGTATTCATATAGCATGTTAAGGTAATTGAGTTTAAATGCATGAACTTGGGTAAGTATATATATTTTGCAAATAATGAGATTATTATATATCAATTGCTCTATTTTACATTGATCATTCCTTTATTTTGTTCTACTATTTATTTGTGGACAATTTTGACTTTCAAATAGCCTTTTGATCAATGTTTCAAGTTTATATTTCAATAGGTATTAAGTTTATATCATCCAACTATCTCAATTGGTATTTTTTAATATCAATTACTTTGCAATTATCTAATCCTCATGGCTTTTGACTGAAATCCTTTATGTCATAATTCTCTTCCAAAACTAGAGTAATATTTCATATCATATTATGTTTTGGATTTCTTTCTTGGATTTCATGTTCGTAAACTATTTATTGATTATTTTCAAATTCTTTTAGTTTTACCAACTATATTGTGTTTTGACAAGCTATTCTCTATTTGGTACTCTACATTTGACATGTAGTTTCTATACTTGTCTTTACACCCTTCTCCCACTGTTTTTCATTAGTATATCTTGATCATGATTGTCTATAAGTTCCCCATGCTCTGATTTTTGTGCTTGAGATTGATTTCATTTTATCTCTTAGTACGAGGGAGCCAATTTTTGATCATATCAAAGGAGGACAAGTAAGTTTAAGTATGTATTTATAAGTAATCTAAGTAGTATGCTTTCAGTGATATTGCTTATGTCTTTTGTATATTAGTGATACATGCATCTATTATGTCCATACTAAACTTAACCGATTTGCCATAATCAAAAAGGGGGAGATTGTTGGCCCAATGATTGTATCATGTTTTTGAATATGGTTAATATGTTAAGTTTAGCATTTCATTATCAATAATGTTCATACTATCTCTATAGCATTTCTACATATACTTATACCTTTGGTTATATGTGCCTATTGGTTTATATTTTAGTGATATGAGCTTATCAATCTTAAATTTAATCGGGTTGCCAAAATCAAAACTATATTTTTGATTTTGGTTATTCAGTTAATTTTTATCATTATGATATCACTAACAATTATGCTATCACCTTAGCACTTATACTTAAACTCATCATTGTTTTAATGTACATTAAACTTATCATACTTGCTACTATGTATATTGCTTTATTCGTCTAACATGTACATGCAGAAAAGCAATAAGCAAGATCAATGTGGACATATGCAATGAAGAAATTATGGTGGGCCAAAGACGACGGATCCCACAAGATTTCTCTAAACCACCCGACGACATCTCCGGAGCCACGCACTCGGGGGTTCCGTTGCCCGGTCAGCGGACGGGGGTCGAGGGGGCAGCGCCCCTCGTTGGGGGTTCGGGGGCAAAGCCCCCGAAAGGTATTCAGTTTTCGCAAACTGGATATCTTTGGACAGCTGCCGCCAAGGAAAAAAGTCAGCACCTATATATCAAAGGAAGAAGCCAAGCCATGCCATCATTATTTCAAGACTCTGAAGAAGCCTGCACCTGCTACAGTATATCTTTAGTCTGTAATGAGTCTTAGGAATAATTGTAAACACAAGAAATGGATGGCAAAATCGAAAGCTAGGGTAGAAACTAGCCCAGGATCATTTTCGGATGAAAACCGGCATACCGACGGTATACCGATTTTGTTCACAGAAAGTTTTCTGTATACAAAATTGGCATACCGACGGTATACCGGTTCATACCGACGGTATACCGGTTCAGTAACGTTGAAATTCCAACAGTCGGATTTTGAGCAGTTAATGATCCCAACGGCTATATTTCTAACCGTTGTAATTCCAGACCAGTATACCGCCGGTATACCGGTTCATACCGGCGGTATACCGGTTCGCGGACTGAAAAGTTGCCTTGAGCTCTTTTCAATGCTTTGGTTATAAATAGCCTTGAACTCCTTCATTCAAGGTTGATACTTTGAGCCTAAAAAATTCTAAACCACCAAAGCCTATCCACAAACAACTCTACAAAGCTTTCATTTGCCATCCACAAATTGTGTTAGAGTTATTGAGTTATAAAGTAAGATCTTCATCTTGTTGTATAAGGAGATCAAAACCTATTATGAAAGGTTGAAGTTGGAGAGTCTTCGTATCCAAACTCTCGGTTGAAGTTGGAGAGTCTTCGTATCCAAACTCTCGGTTGAAGTCGGAGAGGCCTTCGGACTAAAGCTCTCGTGTAAGAAGTTGGCGAGTTCTTCGGGTCCAAACTCGTGTGTAATTATTTGCTCAAATAGTGGATTAAATTCGGAGATAGTTCCGGGACTGGATTGCCTCTAGGGAGGATACCAGGATACATCGGGTGTCGGTATTGTTTTGCTTTTTCTCTTGCACTTATATTTTTAAAATTGTCCATTAGCTTGTGCTAAGTGCTTGATTAGTTAGCTTGACCCTATTAACCCCCCTCTAGGGTTCCTACATAGTGTTCCTATAAGCATGGAAGGAGTCTACCTCATGAGCAACTTTCTGATCAGTACGTAAGCGTGTTCTGAGTGCAAGAACTAAAAAGAGAGAAGCTATCTCCGTATCCTCACTCTTGTGGGCAGCTTTCCTGCACGTGCAGTGGGGTACAGGAATGAAGACCCCAATGTTTTCCCATAAGCGTAAAATAGAAGAGGAGCCTACGGTGCAAGATATGCCTAAACCAAGGCATACTTGCACCCAGATCACCATCAACTGTTGCTGTCGCTAGGCAGCCACATCGCTACCGAGGTAACAGTCCATCTTTCAAAGACTGTGATTAATGGCGAATGTACATCAGAGACTCGACCGGGGCTCGTCGAGCGTGGAAAAAGAGGAACTCTGTGTTGCTCCATACAACGCGGCACGAGGTTCTCCATCTCTCAAGCAACTATCCAAAAACCTTGCCATCTCGGCCAACAAGCCCAAAAAGTAGCCTGGGAGTAGCAAGACGAAAGTACCTAATACAGGTGTGTTCCAACACACGCACGCCAAGTCTAGCTCCTTGCCGCAAAAAAATGCCATATCAGATGCTAAGGTTAGCCAGTCCTCCACCATTCATGACAATTCCGCATTCCAATCCAATGAAGGATTGTATGACACAGATACCTCTGCAGGCACAGGTAGCCAAAACGTGGAGGAAAGCAATTTTAATAGGTCAGAGGATGATTGCAGCCTATAGATCTATTCTCAAGATGATGGGACTCAGCCCTCTGAACTAGAAAGCAAAAGATCTAACATTCCTTCTACCCACCCGCACATGGTGTCCGTGTTTATGGCCGAAGGTGACAACAATGCAAAAAGCAGCAAAGGCTCTAGTCAGCAGAAATGTATAGAGGTTCTCGAGGAGATCCTAAACACGTTGAACATTACTATGAAGTCCTTAGCTTCTGTTGTCCTGGAGATAAATAAGAGATTGACCCCCTCTGGCTCCACTCCTACTCTAGACCCAACGGCTAATGGTACTTCCAACGTGCTTCCCATCGCGAGCCAAACAGCGTTAGAATCATCTACTCCATCAACAACTGAGCCTACAGTGTCGAATGAAATACAGCAGGCCATCAAAGAATTATATGCTCGCAATGACGCCAAAAAAAAGCAAGCAACACTCCAAAAGATGGGGATTCGGCAGCCATATCCTTCTGAATATGATAATTTGGTCTATCCTCCCAAATGTAATCCACAGACGCTTATGTCGTTCGAAGCAAAGGAGTCTTCCCATCGATATTTGAGATACTTTGCCTCAGTAACGGGGCATCTACCAAAGGATGATGCCCTCCTCACCAACATATTTATAGGAGCCCTACAGGGGGTGGCTTACGAACGGTTTTGCAGCCTTCTAGACAACTGTATTTTGTTCTTTGAAGACTTGAAGAACCTATTCCTCAATCAATTCTACGAAGAAGGACTGGACATGATGATGTCGACTCTCAAGGACATTATTAAGAAGGAGAAAGAGCCTATGCGTGCATACATTGAGCGCTTCTGCCAGGCCGTATTGAGGTTACCTCCTGATCTACCTGAGCCTTTGCTTATGGACTCCTGCCGCAAGAACATTCTTTCTGCGATCAAGTTGTGGCACAGTGCTACATGCGTAGAGTAGACGCCTTTCATCACAAAGGAGGATGTAGCTCAAATAAAAGTACAGGATGCACAATTGCTGCGACTGAACTTCCCCTTCTTTGAAGATAAAGGGAAGCGCTCATATCGGCCACAAAGACGGAAAAAGAAAGCAAGCCATGACCATCAACATTTCCAAAGGTTCGTCATCAGCGAACCCGCAGCCGACCGAAGCGCAGGGACTGAAAGAGATCTACTATTTCAATGACAAAGACACACTAAAGTTCTTCGATATATTAGCAAAGAGTGCCAAACTTTAGCTACCGCCGCCTAAACGTCCTGACGAAGTAGAAAATGTGGACAATCCAAAATACTGTCACTACCACCAGTATGTCCATAATTCGACGCATGATTGTTACGTGTTGAAAAGATAATCCAGTGCCTCATCGATGCTAAAGTCATCTCACTCGACTACGAGGAGAAGACTGTTACCGCCAACATGGTCACTCTCCAATTTGAAAGTTTTCCAATAACAGAGGCTCAAGACGATGTCATCCCCATCCCGAAAGCGATGATAGAAGTAGTCAATCTTCCACCGGCCCATGATAATGCCCAAGGCCTCATCCCATTTACGATGCTGCGAGGTGAAGTAATATGGATCCATCCTGATCTTACTCCAGATATGATGACGCCTGCAATATGCTCTGTCAAAGGAAGGAAGGTCAGGTCGTGTCGTGTGATCTCTATGACAACAGATGACACCCTGGTTACCACTCGCTCGGCTCACCAGCGAGAAGAGAACCAAGCTCCAAAAGAAGAAACACCTTCGCCCATTGTAGCCAATGCTCCCGACACATCGGAAGCAGGCCCGTCTCAAGTGCCTGCTACAGATAAACAGAAGCAGAAAAAGGTTTTCTTTGACAAGCCTTTGAGAAAAGACTCGACAATAGGGCCAATCAAGCCTTACAATTTTGACACATTTGCGTAGCTGGCCAACACTCCGGCTTGACTATCACTCTTCGAGCTTCTCCGTCTCTCCAAAGAGAACCAAGGAGAACCCTGCTGAATGTCCACATTGTCATAGTGTAGTCAAGGTGATCCCTAATATCACCTTCACTCAGCAGGACATGCTACTGAAAAATAATCAGCACAACCGACTCCTGTACTATACAGGGTATATTGGTGCCATTAGGGTCGATCGCATCCACATCGACCATAGATCTTCTCTCACCATCATCCTTCGAAGTTTACTCCATCCTTTGGGGATCCCGATGCATCGTCTAACTACGTCGAACACTACAATCAGCGGTTTCAACATTGGGGAAAGTGAACCCCTTAGCAAGATTCGCCGAAAATGCCAAATAGGCGATCTCCAGACTGACGTTACTTGCCACCTCATTAACTTTGACATAAACTACAACATCCTGCTGGGATGACCATGGATTCATAAAAACATGATTGTACCATCCACTCTTCATCAATTCATGAAGTATGTGGCCAGCGACGGGACTATCAAGATCGAGTTCGCTGACATTGATCCCTTTCGAGGACTCGAAGCGTACTGTACAAATGTTGATCTGTACAAATTAGTCCCATGGGATGACGACGCCAACGACGTCGACGACGAAGCTGTTAGCCCAATGATTATATCATGTTTTTGAATATGGCTAATCAATTAAGTTTAACATAATAATATCACTAATATACATGTAATCACTATTATATTACTACTTTAACTTAGCATTGTCCTAATGTTCTGTATCAGTCATATTATTTTGTTTGCCTAACATGTATTTGTAGACATGTTTTAAGCATGATCAAACATGATCAAACCAGGACATATGCAATGGAGAATTATTGATGGGCCAAAGACGACATTATATAATAAGATTTCTCTGGACCGCCTAACGACCTATCCGGGGCCTCGTATCGAGGGTTCCGCTGTCCGGTCAGCAGACAAGGGTCGAGGGGGCAGCGCCCCCCGTGGGGGTTCGGGGGCGAATCCACCGAAAGGTATTCAGATTTTCAGATCTGTTTGTCTTAGGACGACCGCCGTCAAATGAAAAAGGCATCTTCAAGTTTGCTCAAATTTCAGAAGAAAGGCGTCACCAAAGGGCTATTAGTTTTCCTATTTGATTAATTTATTTTCCATATCTATTGAGTCTAGGAATACGAAGTAAACTGCTTCGTACTGGCAAATAGGCTATCCAAGAAACGTTTTCAAAATACCCTTTTATTTTGAAAACAAGCCCACTTACAAAAGCCAAAACTACTTCCTAACTGTTTGACTTTTTAAAAAGTCCAAAAACTAATTTACAAAAATCCTGGCAGAACTCCAGGCGAATTCGGCCCGAGTTCGGCCAGAGTTCGGTTAGTGAACGTTGTTTTTTGAACTTGGTCTTCCTACAGTTACAGATCCCGACGAGATTTTCTCATAGAGTTCTGCCTGAATTCTGCCCAAATTCTGCTAGAAGTCTGCCTTTGGAAAAGCTATAAATGGAGAAGGATTTTGATCATTTTAATACACCAATTCACTTTCATATCTCTTCTCTATAAGCTTACTACTTCTTCCAAAGTATTCTGAGCTATTCATTTTCAAATTCCAAGCCAGTTACAATCCTCTAGTCGATTTGCCAGTGCGGTATGGTTTAGAAGTTTTAGAGTGATTGTAATCAGAGACTTGATTGAAGATAGACACTTCACAATTGAAGTTGGTCGAGTACTTTGGATCAAAGCTCGCGTTGTAGAAGTTGCAAGAACTTCGGATGAAAACTTGTGGTAATTTTCCATAGTGGATTCAACTGGAAGCTAGAGTTCTTTCGACTGGACTAGTCCTCACAAGAGGGAAACCAGTATACATCCTTGTGTTTGCATTTGCTCTCTACTCTCTACTTTTCATTTACATATTTGTGATATATTATCTATGATCTTGTTGCTAACACTTTTAATTAGTTAATTTCTGCTACATACTCTATTCACCCCCTCTAGAGTATTGCATTTTACAACTCGTTCCTACAATCGGTCCTATAATTAGTATCAGAGCATGTTACACAGGTAAAAGCGAGGTAAAACTGCTATTATATTCTTATTTATTACAGCTGTTACATAGATCACAGTATCACATACGGTAAGTATGTACTTCACAACTGAAGAGCAATCCTCAAATAGACTCCCACTATTTGATGGAACAAACTATAGTTATTAGAAGATACGGATGAGCTTCTACCTGAAGTCTCTAGATTTTGACTTATGGTTAATTGTTGTCAATGGCTACAAAAAGCCTATTATCACTTCTATTCTCACATCCCCTATAATCAACAAGCCTTATTATAGTTACACGGAGGAGGAAAAGAAGTTAGCTAGCCTTGATGCAAAAGCTATGCATATCTTTTATTGTGTTGTAGACACAAATGTATTTAATCTTATTAATACTTGCACAACATCTTATAAAATTTGGAAAGTTCTTGAAGCTACTTATGAGTGCAGGTATGAAAGCAAAGCTAGCAACTCCAGAGAGAAGGATAGTCTTCATAATTATGCAAATATATGCATGATGGAATTGGGATTTAAGTTACAGCACAATCCCTTATATGAAGAAGAGCTTGTATGTGACAATTGCAAGAAGATAGACCACATCCAAGAAGATTGTACTATTGTTAGAAAGGAGAGCCACTATGAACAATCAAATAAAGGTAGATCATCGTCTCACAAGTACACTAGCACGAGCATATGGTGTGAAAGCGAAGCAACAGATTCTGAAGAAGAAGAGAGACCTTGTCAAGCTACAAATATATGCTCAATGGCATTATCCAACGAGGCACAAAACAACACTATTCTAGAAGAGAATGAATTCTCTTATGATGATTTATCTGATGCTTTCAGTAATCTGTTAGAAGAACACAAGAAAGTATTAGATAAATATAAGCAAGCTAGAAATGATACTCTATCTTATAAGCGGGAGAATGAAAAGCTTACTTGCTTATTGAATGATGCAAGAAATACTTCTACTTCTGATAATTCTACTGAGATTTCCACAGTAAAATTTAGATTGCATGAGGCACTTGATTCCATTGAATAAAGCACTCAAGAAAATGCTAAACTTAAGGTGGAATTAGAATCAGAAAAGAAGAAGTATTCTATTGCTTCATGTAGAATTGATGCTCTTAATGCTAAATATGATGAGATCTGTGCTAACTGTAAAAAGTTAGAGATTAGACTGGAAAAGCAGGTAGTACAACCTATGACTTAGTCTAACACAAGACACGTGACACATCACAAAGTCACACACGACAGATCATCTAGAAAGAAAGCAAGCAAAGCTAAATCTTCACATAACCATGCTTTCTATTACAAGTATCCACGCACATCATATCACACTACTGCACATTCTCATACTACTTCACATAGTACCAATATTAATACTTTCTGTCATTATTGTGGTATGAACGGACATGTTTCTAATCATTGTCAGATTAGAAAACTTGTTGATATGAACTTGTGCAAATGGGTTCCCAAGGCTAACAAATGTGGATCCAAGTATTGGATACCAAAGTCTTCATCTAATATTGCAGGTGAAGCTTCTCTTATCAAATAGAACCATGGAACATGTTGGTGATTGCAAAACTACAAAGGTCATCTTCCAAGCAATTGCACCAACAGAAGTGTGGTCACTAGAACCACTTCGATAACATGCTTCCTAAATATTTTTTAATATCTAGCATGTTCTTACTGATGTTTTACTATTAGCTTTCATTGATATCTTTTAATTATCTATTTTTTAAATCAATGTGAGACATAATCCTAGCTTGACTAGTTGTTTAGTTTAAATGTTTAGTTCACACTAAATAGTCTTTTACTCACTTTCCATTAGTGTGACACATTTATCTATGTATGTTCTTTACTTTTAATCTTTATTCTTGAAGCATGCATAGGAGCTTTTTTTGGTGAATATATTTTTGACTCTTCGTCTTTAATATTTTTTAATGGCCACTTCTTACCGATTTGTCTTTAACATGTCGTATTTACTTTGATCAGTATTTTGTGAGTATGTATGTTTAGCACAAGTCTTATGTTTACTTGAAAATTATATACATATACTTTTATGTTAAGCTTGTGCTTGCATAATATATTCACTATTGATTCTCAAATTTTATTGTGATTAACTTCTTATGAATTAATTAAATCTTTGTCTGACAAAGCATATTTATGCATGTTTTTGATCTTGTGATATTTTCTTATGCTTATTAAGGATACATAATTCATTTTCATTTATATCTTGCTCATATGTTTCTTATATTTTTTTATAAATATTTTTATGGGGATATATGAGTTAAGTTCAAGTTCTATATTATTTAAAAAGGTAGTTTTTAAACTTGTGCTTATCTCATACTTAAGCTATTGATTTCTTTGAACAAAATTATGTTCTTATCTTTATTAGCTTCTTTCTCAAAGCCTCTTTTTCTTGGCTTTTTGGTTGACATTTTAGATACATGACTCTTATTGAAATAACTTTTTTTAATATCTTGATCTTGATAAACCATTCCTTGGGTATTTACTTTTAGGGATTCTGAATTTCGACGATGTTCGATGATACTGCATATATTCTTTTGAATCTAAGTTCTTAAGAGTAGAAATCATTTTGGGAATAAGTCGAAAGGGTCCTTCTGTCATACAGGTGTAAATAACCTGAAGCGACACGGTGTACTAGTCTTCGGACTACCGCTAACTGGGAACCGGCTCCCACAGCTAACCCGAAGTGATCAATACTTTATAGACTTAAGATTTATTAAGGTCTAAATGCAACTATTTCTAAATCCAAGGTACTAAACCCAGTCCCCTAGTTTACAAAATACATCAGCGTATCTAGGTCCTACATTTTGATTTACAAATATTTTATATTTTATTGTTATCCAATAATTTTGTAGCACATATGGATAAATGTAATTCATACATCTTATACCGTATGCTACACTGTTCTAAAATTTTTTTAAGTCCATGGAATATAATTTATTTCATATTGCACTAATTTTTCTTAAATCCTCAGTTATTAAAGATGAGATTTGTTTTGGGTACAAGCCTACAAAGGGTCTGTCTGTCACCACGACTACCGTCGAAACAAAGCGGTACTTAAGTCTTCCCCGGTGAACCTCCGTTAGCTGGGACAGTACCTCTACAGCTAACCCAAGATTGATCAACGCTTTATAAACTAAAGATTTATTGAGATCTAGTTGCAATTGTTATCTGATAGAATTTGGATTTTAGATTTGATGGATAATATTATTTAATGATTTAATTTTACAAAAGGTAACATATATTGATCTTTATAGGTTAATGTTTGTCATCTTTTGATATATTTTTTTTTCTGTCACTCTGTTCTATATTTAAACTTGATTTGATATTATGACTACTCAGTGAATATTATGATCTTGTGATTTCGTCTTTAGCTTATATAATATTCATGATTTTAAGCTTTATTATTCTCTTCTTATTCTAGTTATTTACTGTCTATAGCAGTAACTCTTTGTGAAGGAGAAGTCAAGCATATTGAATTTTTCACTCTCAAAGCGTTTCTTTTCTTTAAGCCTCAGGTTATCAGATGGACACTGTGCAACGGTTTTAAAAAGGGAAGAAATAAACTTTGATAAGAAGACCTAATATTTTTTTTAAATTAGTTTCCTACTTTCAAAAATATGTCTCTGAATTTTATTTTTAAATTTTTTCAGTATTTTTTTTTTGATATAGCCATGTAAAGGTGGAGCAGTTAATTGTTTCAAATCAGTTATCCCCTTGACATGCCATACACTTTTCGTTGGACATTTATCTAGTTATGATTATTTGTTCAAATGGATTTATTTATGATTTATAGATTCTTTTATTGAAATTGTTTACATGATTCGAATCGCCAGCTTTTAATCTGAGAACTAAATGGACGCATTCGAACATTTGCTAAGTCAGTTCTTCGTAATAAATTCCACATTTTTGAAAAGCCTTTTTGATTTCTTTTTGATTTATTGAATCTGTCCGGTACTGAAATATTATTATTAAAGACAGTTTTTAAAATCTTTTAATGCCTTAAAATATTTCTTTTATATATTTTGTTTGTTCATCTTTAAGCATTTATTCATTGGATTTTTTTTATTTGCCTAAAGATGATATTTGTTTTTGGAACTTTATATGCATTTGATCAAAAGAAAAATCTATATCTTGGATATTCCTTAGATTTTGTTATTATTTATTTTATCTTTTTTTGTATATATATATTACTTCGGAACTAGACACGCGCGCATATTTTATGTGGGAGCAAATTAATTGTTTCAATTTTTTTATGTCCTTAATATGTGGTATACCTAGTTCACCATGGACTTATATTGTCTTATTTAAATATCTTATTGAGTTTGGTCATGATATTTGGATTTGTATTGGTTTTATGAGAGAATATATGATTATTATTATTTTTAATTATATCATTTTTGAGTTTCTAAAAATTATCTTGCCAAATATATTTAATTATCCTTACTTTTTTTAGTTTAAACTGATTTGGCATTTCTTATTAAGATTTTATCTAAAAGTTCATGATTATCTATATTTAGACTGATCATACTTTGCGGGGGAGCATTCAAGTCGACTAAATTTCTCCTTCTCAAGTATTTTGTCTTCATTACATTACCTTCATGTTTATCTAATGGATATTCATATATCATGCTAAGGTAATTGAATTCAAATGCATGAACTTTGGTATAGATTGTGTATAGATTCTAGTATACATATTTTGATTTCTTTTTAGATGATTATACTCTTTATGGAATTGATTCACTAATTTGTATGGCCAAATTATGAATCATATTTTTTTTGTGATCATTGTTAAAAGTCTCATTATATTTTTGATTCTTTTATATATACTAGATCTGCGAATTTTTATTCCTCATGATTTATTTATGACCAATGATTGATTCCTACTATATTGATATATTTTTTTTGGTCTATTTCAAAATACAATATGATGAACAAAATGTGTTTTGAAATCATTTTTGGATTTCTAGTTGGTAAACTATTTATTGATTGATTTTTTTTAAACCAACTATACTATGTTGACAAGTTTTTATTCTTTAGTTTTACAATTTTCTAAACTTGTTGTTACACTGTTCTCCTAATCTATGATCATGATTATTTTTGCTTTCCTCCTTTAATTATGCTTGAGTTCATTTTAGCTCTAATTACGGGAGAGCTTATTTTTTATCATGTCAAAGGGGAAGAAATAAGTTTAAGTTAGCACACAATATTCTAGTATTATGTGTTTATTAGTGATACATACATCTATTGTATATATCTTAAACTTAACTGATTTCCCATAATAAAAAAGGGAGAGATTGTTAGCCCAATGATTATATCATGTTTTTGAATATGGCTAGTCAATTAAGTTTAACATAATAACATCACTAATATTCATGTAATCACTATCATGTTACTACTTTAACTTAGCATTGTCCTAATATTCTGTATCAGTCATATTGTTTTGTTTGTCTAACATGTATTTGTAGACATGCTGTAAGCATGATCAAACATGATCAAACCAGGACATATGCAATGGAGAATTATTGATGGGCCAAAGACGGCGTTATACAATAAGATTTCTCTGGACCGCCTAACGACCTATTCGAGGCCTCGCATCGGGGGTTTCGCTGCCCGGTCAGCAGACAGAGATCAAGAGGGCAGCGCCCCCCGTGGGGGTTCGGGGGCGAAGCCACCGAAAGGTATTCAGATATCCAGAACTATTTGTCTTGGGACGACCGCCGTCAAGTGAAAAAGGCATCTTCAAGTTTGCTCAAATTTTAGAAGAAAGGCGTCACCAAAGGGCTATTAGTTTTCCAATGTATTTTCCATATTTATTGAGTCTAGGAATATGATGTAAACTGTATCGTACTGGCAAATAGGCTATCCAAGAAACATTTTCAATATACCCTTTCATTTTAAAAACAAGCCTACTTACAAACGCCCAAACTATTTTCTAACTGTTTGATTTTTTAAAAAGCCCAAAAACCAATTTACAAAAACCCTGACGTAACTCCAGGCGAATTCGGCCCGAGTTCGGCCCAAATTCGGCCAGTGTTCGGTTAGTGAACATTGCTTTTTGAACTTGGTCTTCCTGCAGTTACGGATCCCAACGAGATTTTCTCATAGAGTTCTTCCCGAATTCTGTTCGAATTCTGTCAGAATTCTGCCTTTGGAAAAATTATAAATAGAGAAAGATTTCGATCATTTCAATACACCAATTCACTTTCATATCTCTTCTCTATAAGCCTACTACTTCTTCCAAAGTATTATGAGCTATTCATTTTCAAATCCCAAGCCAGTTACAATCCTCTAGTCGATTTACCAGTGCAGTATGGTCTGGAAGTTTCACAGTGATTGTAATCAGAGGCTTGATTGTAGATAGACACTTCACAATTGAAGTTGATCGAGTAATTCGGATCAAAGCTCGTGTTGTAGAAGTTGCAAGAACTTCGGATGAAAACTTGTGGTGATTTTCCATAGTGGATTCAACTGGAAGCTAGAGTTCTTCCGACTGGACTAGTCCTCACAAGAGAGAAACCAATATAAATCCTTGTGTGTGCGTTTGCTCTCTACTCTCTACTTTTTATTTACATATCTGTGATATATTATCTGTGATCTTGTTGCTAACACTTTTAATTAGTTAATTTTCGCTGCCTACTCTATTCACCCCCCTCTAGAGTATTGCGCTTTACAACTCGTTCCTACAGAAGCAGAGAGCGCAGTTATCGCTGAAGAACCATTAAAGTTTCGATTAAATGGTAAACCTCCCAAGACATCGGCTCCCCTCATCATCAAGCTCCGAAGCAAAGCTCCGGCTAGATCATCCTCGATCATGTCAGAGGCTGGCCAGGAGCCTATGCAAATAAGGCTCCCTGGAAGGCTCCAAAGCCAACTCTGAGGTCACACGAACCTTCGACTGCAGCCTCCTTGGTAGTCAAGCTAAAGGTGAAACGTCCTCCACCTTCTCCCGCAACAGCCTTGGTGCTCATGGATGAAGAGTTGGGAAACTACATATGCGTCAATACCGATGCACATTCATTAGATGATGTAATCCCTTGGGATAAAATTTCGCATTTCATTAATAGGAAGCTGTCTTTGAATTACTCTTGTGCGTATTGGAATACTATGTATTTCTTAGACAACGCTCTATATATACTACAAACACAAGTGGCAACCACCAACCTCGCAAGCCGAGTTGTTCATTCTCAAGATGCCTACTTCTTGGTTCCAACAAAGAAGAAGGAGGAGAAACCCATCATCTTTGGCCGATTGGAGCACCTGCAGCGACTAGAACCAGAACCCGATAATGGCAAGATGCAACTCTACCGTTAAACTACTCAAGCCAAAAACCTCATCCAGAAAATGGGTTATGGCTTGAACAGTGACAGAGGACTGAACTATGGCAAAGGCCGACACCTTTTCTTACGATTTCGTGTCCCAAAAGGAAAGTCCCAAAATTACTACCAACGTACTCGCCGAGGATTGGACTACGTTACACCCTCAACAATGTCGGAGAGCTCTGAACCAGAGGTCCCAAAGCATTCAGATTCGTTGGACTCCACAACCTGGGACTCCGATACTAGTATCGGTCAAGCCCTCAAGAAGGTATTGTCCGTTAATATGGTCTCTGCAGGTCTTCCAGTCGAGGATGAAGACCAAATGCTTGAATACTTTGAAGATGAACCATGGGATCAGCACCTCGGATCCCAATGAGAATGGCGCTTCGAACAGTACGAACCTTCCATTGAAGAAAAAGTCATCCAAGTTGAGCTAGAAGATGAGGTTTCCCCTAAACCCATTTTTATTAGCAAAAGTTTGACAGGAGAAGACAAGGAATCTCTGATATAGCTTATCTGAGAATACGTTGACGTCTTTGCATGGAGCTACGAAGATATGTCGGGTTTAGACCTGCAAGTCGCCATGTATCGTCTTAACATCCTACCCGATGCTAAGCCTGTCAAACAGTAACTGCGAAATTTTTGCCCCAACATCATGGATGCTATCGAGGAAGAAGTTGACAAACTCTTAGAGAGTGGCTTCATTTATGACGAACAACACCCAGATTGGGTGGCCAATATTGTCCCAGTCACTAAGAATAATAAAAATTTTGGGTCTGCATAGACTTCAGGGATCTCACCTCGGCCTGTCCAAAAGATGAGTTTTCCCTCGCGATCACCAACGTGATGATCGACAACACTTATGGCTTCGAGCATATGTCCTTTATGGATGGTTTCTTAGGCTACAACCAAGTCAAGATGTTTTTCGAAGACGAAAAGTATACTTTATTTCGGACTCCAAAAGAGATATATTGTTACACAGTGATGCCCTTCAGGTTGAAGAATGCGGAAGCAACATACCATCCGGCAATGAGCACCATATTTTGCAAGCACCTTCGAAAGACGGTAGAATGTTAAACTGATGACATTGCCATCAAAAGTAAAAAGAAATCCAGTCATTTGGACGACTTGAGAACATTTTTTGACTTAATGCGAACACATCAACTGAAGATGAACCCAACCAAGTCATTTTTGGGAGTCTCCAGGGGCAAATTCTTGGGCTTTATCGTCACAACCAAGGGTATTCTTATTGACCCAGAGAAGACTAAGGCGATCTTAGACATGGCTCCTCCGAAGAATCTCTGCGAGCTCTGAGGCCTGCAAGGGCGCTTGGCATATATTAGAAGATTTATAGCAAATCTCTCTGATAGATGTCAACCTTTCACCAAACTGATGAAGAAAGGGTTTTCTTTTGTCTGGACAGAAGAATGCCAGCATGCGTTCGACGACATCAAAAAATACCACACTAGTCCTCCGATACTGGTGGCACCAGTTATGGGGAAGCCTTCTCTGTTGTACGTTCGAGCCATGGACCATTATTTTGGTGCTTTGCTAGCCCAGAGGAGTAATGAAGGCCATGAACAGGCAATCTACTACCTCAGTAGGACCATGATTGGGGCCGAGCATCGGTATAATCCTGTAAAAAAGGAGTATCTTTTTCTGCTTTTTGCCATCCAGAAGATGTGCAATTATGTGGCCGGACAAATGATCCATATCATCCCTCGGGTCAATCCCCTTAGGGTCCTCATCGACCAAGCCAGGGGCCTTGAACTCACGGTTAGCCACATGGACGACACTTTCGACTCCTTATGACATGGTGTTCGTCCCAAAAAGGTAGTCAAGGGCCAAGCATTGGCCGACTTCTTAGTAGCACACCCCATTCCAGAGACATCAAAGCTCTATGACGACATCTTAGATGAATTCCTAGAGTCCAATGCCATCTCAGATAACTCAGTTTGGCGTATGTTCTTTGACGGTGCTTCAAGAACAGGGCCCAAGGGTGAGATCATTGCAGGGGTCAGAGTCGTCCTTATCACTCCCGGAAGCTTGGTCATCCACCGTGTATATTCTCTCATAGAGTCATGCACCAATAACATCGCTGAGTATAACGCTCTCATCATCAGACTCCATCTCGCTAAACAGCTAGGGGTTGACTACATCGAAGCCTATGGCGACTCGAAACTGATTATCAACCAGGTTCGAGGACAATACGAAGTCCAGTTTAAAGATCTGGTTCCATACTACCAGGCAGCAATCGATATCATCTCTACCTTCATAGGGCTCTTTATAGAACATGTACCTCGGTTGTAGAACTTGGAGGCCGACGCACTTGTTGGCCTTGCCGCTTCTCTGGCAGCTCCTGTGGGAACCCAATATACCGTCATGGTAATGGTCCGAGAGCTGGTTTGCCCGTAGAACAATCTATATATGTGTCTGAGTTACTCAGTACAAATGAACGCTAATGTTGACGTTCGGGACTGGCGATTCCTGTTCGTAGACTATGTAGTCTACAGGATTTTACCTGAAGACCAGAAGGAGGCTACTTCTGTCAAGAGACGCTCTCTTCGGTTCTTCTACGATACAGCTACCAAGATGTTGTATCGTCGTTCATACGACGGACTTCTCCTGCGATGTTTATCTAAGACAGAAGCACAAGAAGCACTCAGGGAGGCACATGATGGCACCTGCGAAGCCCATCATCCTGGTCCTAAGTTGCAAGACTGATTGCATCGCATGGGCTACTACTAGCCCACTATAATGGCAGATGCCGTTGATTACGGAAAGAAGTGTCAGGTATGTCAGTTGCACGCTGACTTCATCTATCGACCTTTGGAGTTTCTGTACCCCACGACGGTCGCCTAGCCGTTTGAAGCATGGAGAATGGATATCATTGGGCCAATCAGTCCACCATCCTCTAGAGGACATCGATTTATACTTGCCATCACCGACTACTTTTCTAAGTAGGCGGAAGCAGTACCTCTGGCCGAGGTAAAAATTACAAACGTGATTAGCTTTGTCAAGCATCACGTCATATACCGCTTCGGTGTTCCTTGAAGGATCATATACGACAATGGTCCTCAGTTTGTGAGCCACACTTTCCATCGGTTCTGCGATAAAAATTGAATATAGAATGTGGCATCAACGGCTTACAATCCTGCAACGAACGGATTAGCCGAAGCGTTCAACAAGACTATCGTAAAACTACTTAAGAAAGTTGTTTCTTCTAATAAGTGCGACTGGAATGAGAAGCTCGACGAATATCTGTGGGCTTACCGTATGACCATTCGAACAACCACGAGCAACACACTATTATCTCTTGTTTATGGAAGCGAGGCATCCCCTGGAGATCCAGATCCTGTCCTTATGGGTAGCTATCACCAATCAACTGACTGACGAAGATAATCAACGCTGGCAGCTACAAGTGTTAGAGGAGTTGGATGAAAAACGTCTGCTATCTCAACAACGAATCGAGCTTCACCAAGCTCGGATTTTCGGGACCTTCAACAAGAAATTCTGGGAAAGAATATTCCATGTGGGTGACCTTGTCTTATCAGTTCGAAGACCGATGGTAATGACTCACAAGGCGGTAGGAAGTTTGAGTCCAAGTGGGAGGGACCATTCTTCATAGAGACGTTCTACTCCAATGGTGCCGCCTACAGACTGGCCAAACCCAACGGTGACTTGTTAATAATGCCAATCAACGACAAGTTCCTAAAAAAATACTATGACTGAGGTTCAAACCAGCATAGGCTCCCACATCTCCTATGGGTATTCATAGATTCTGTTAAAGAAATTCACCCCTTATATACTTCACCCCAGTAGAAAAATAATTCACGTCCATATCACCTCTGAGTTGCCTTCCAACACCCTAGTGAAGTTCATGTCTACCACGTCCATATCACCTCTGAGTAGTCGTCTCTTCTATGAAGACCTCGTGCTGTCATAACTCCCTAGAAAATATTTTACGTCCATACTACCATTGAATTGTAATTCTCTACCCTAGCGAAGATGTGCCTACCATGTCCATATTACCTCTGAGTAGACGTCTCTTCCATGAAAATCTACCATAATTGTCATATTCATCTATAGAACCTTTCCCGTCCATATTACCTCTGAGTCGTTCGATACACCCGTAGAGTCTATCCTTGCCACGTCCATATTACCTCTAAGTAAGGAAAAGTCTACCACCAAAGGATTCTATGTTTACCATGTCCATACCTGTAAGCCCATTTCCCAACTTTTTATTTTTTTTAATTTTATTTGTTTATGATTAATTTTATGGTCATTATGAGTCATGCCAAAGCTTGTAGGTGGGATATGACCATATTAAGGTCATATGACCTCTAGATATCTTATATATGTATTATTTAACTATTTTATATTTTTCTACAATTTTTGGATATTTTTAAGTATTTAATATTTAAGATTTTATTATTTTTAAGGACTTTTAGGATTTACTGTAAGGTCATATGAGGGTATTTTTGGACCAAATATTTTTATTTGGGCTCTAAATGACTAAACTATTTTCTAGAATATTTTAGAATTTTTCTGGATTTATTTAGAATTTTTGGGAATTTTTATATAATTAAAACCTATAGAAATTATATTTTATAGGTTTTGGGAATTTACTGTAAGGTCACACGATGATATTTTGTGTTAAAATATTTTATTTATATTCTAGACACTTAAAAATATTTTCTAGAATTTTCTAGAATTTTTCTGGATTTTTCTGCAATTTATTTTAATTTATTATGACTTAAAATAATTTTTAAATAATTTTCTGAATTAAATAAATAAATACCCAGAAATCAACCCGGGGGGGGGGGGGGGGAAGGGGGGGGGGGGGGGGCACCTGTCGGCGCCAACTGCTACAGTGACCGCCTCTCTCTTTCCTATATATAAATTATTATATTCGCCCACCCTAATTAAATTCTAGCAGCCTTTGTGGAAGAACTCATCTAGGGTTTCTGACTTCCCGAAGCGATTCCCGCCAACTCCGACGTGCTTTTCATGCACCATTTTTTTGTTAGATCGTATCGGGGTAAGCTTTCTGATTATGTAATTTATTTTCGTAGATATTATTCCTAAATTTTTGGAAAATTCGTAGAGTGTCGGTTGTCCGAGACTTGACATGTTTCGGGGTTTTCGAGATTTCGGAAGGACCGAAAATCGAAATCATGAACCGTTTGAAGTTTTGGAAATCTAACACTGAGCTCTACAACATATATTTTTTTTAGAAATTAATTCGTTCATCTAGTATTTTAATTTTATGTTGAACTCAGAATTGATCAGTTGATCCCCGTTTTGGTTACGATTAGCCATAACGGCGATATCTTTTGACCAAAGCATAATTTTGTGGCATGGTTGTTTCCAGCGCACTCGGGACACTGAAATCTACCAAGGTGCACTTTCAAAATCTAGAGTTCACAGCATTTGACTAGATAGTCAACGGTATATCTCGATTTGCGTGCCATAGTTTCCAAAATTGGAAAACACGACTTTTGATGACCAAACTTGCATGTTTAGATTATATTCAGATTATTATTTGGTTAAATTAATTTTTAAGTAAATTATTCTAGAATTAATTATTATTAGATTAGTAACCCAACTAGCCACTATTCATGAATTTAGAACTAGAACATTAGAATTGATTTATAGTTTTCGTGCATGGTTCATGGTGCAATATGTGTTACAGGTTGACAGCTCCTAGATCGGCATCCCCTCATCCTCGACTTGTGACTATGGTTTGTCCAAGGACCACAGGCAAGTATACATTGCCTTCCTCTACAGTTTTATTTATATGCATTGTATTTTATTTCCCAGTTTTGATTGTTATGGACATGTGCTTTCCGTATTATATTCTGTCGAGCTGGTTTCATTGCATATAGCCGTGTTCATATTTGATCTTGTGGTTCATACTTGGAGTTTCTCACCAGTACCTTGTGTTTGCCATGAAATATAAAAGAACAGAACAATTATCGGAGGACCGAACTTTTACTTCACGTTACAAACTCGCTTGTACAAAAAAAGCCTATGGACGAAAACCTAGGTACAGCAGTCTAAGTATAATTGTTTATTTTAGATTCTGGGGGGTGACGATAGAGGCTCGGGAAGGCGACGGCAGCCCTGCCTTACTCCATGGACGATCGGTATGCAGCCTTGGCTCCTTGTGAAAAGATGGTTGGCGTTGACGAAGAAATGCTCTTCTTGCTCCTCTGTTGCTCTTCTGGCTTCTCTCTCTCTCTCTGCGTATTCTTTTCTCTGACTATTGGGGAGTCTCTCTGTATATACGTATTTTTCTCTCTGAAATTGTATATCTTTACAAGGGAATGGCACCTTGCTATTTATAATAGTAGGATGTGATCATTAGGGTTGCTAATGATTAGCGTTTAGAGATGGCGGCGGCTTGAGGATTGGTCAATCTAGGCCATTCATCCTGATTATGATGAATCTGGGCCATTAGGTGTAGATTACACTAAATCCCATGAGCAATTAATGCTGATTGGAATAAATCTTCCTTATACTGATCTTCTGATATCTACGAATAAATTAGATCTATTTTTCTGCCACGTGTCCCAGATTTATTGGAATCTGACCCAATCTTTAATGGCAGCAAATCTGAGGAATTAATCGGTTTAGGACACGTGTCCAAGGAGCTGCTGGGGGGATCTGGACTGCATGACTAGTGAGCCGTATATGAATGTGAGCCGCATATGGTTAAGCCCACGTGTCAGGACTGCGTGGGCAGTGGCCCTCACTTGAGTCCTCTAACCACAGAGGAGTAATCTTTGTGGGCCGTATAGGTATATATCCGCCTGGGTCGCATAGACATGATCCTCTTGAACCGTATGAGAAGTCCTCGCTCGAGCCGCATGACGCTTTCATGGCCTGAGCCGCATAGGATGGATTCACTCTGAGCCGCATGGGAAGTCCTTTGCTCGAGCCGCATGAGGCTTCTATGGTCTGAGCCGCATAGGATTTATTCTGAGCCGCATGAGAAGCGAGCCGCATACGAATGCCCACGTGTGGCTCTCAGGGGATTTGTGTCAGAGATTTCTTTCCTCTTCCCTAGAGATTCATCATTATGACAGAGTCATAATTACCTGCCTTTGTGTCAGGGCTGTCAACTTTTCAGAGGGGTCAGCCGTCATAGCAATTAATATAGCATGGGTCGGAGGGGAGCACTATCAGGCCACGTGTCCTCTGAGCCGCATGGAATGCCTTGGGCCGCATAGCTCCTTATGCCGCATGATTCCCTGAGCCGTATGAGTTCTCTGAGCCGCATGGATCTTTCCTGGCTGCATGAATCATTTTCTTTAGTATTTTCCATGCTTCTACAGGACGCCTTTCAAAGTTTTTAATTTGTAAAATTGAAATACTTTGAATAAGAAGCATGGCTGGATATTCTTCGGGCCGCATATAAAGTCCTGACCGCATGGATATCTTGGCCGCAGGGGACTTTCGAGCCGCATAGTTGCTTTCAGCCGTATGACCATTTGAACCGCATATGCCCTTTGCCTCGTCATTATGCCATGCGTGTAGATCTTTTTGGGACAGGATCCCAAGAGCTCAGTCTTTAAATGGCTGGTTTGGCTCGATAGCCGAAGAGTTGATCGCGTTTGTACGAGGCGTCGGTCCATAGTTTTCTGTCTATAAATAGAAGGGCATTTAGACAGTCTTCTCTCTTAGACTCTTTTTGACTCAGATTTTTGTCGTGTTTTCTTCCTCTGATCATCAGACAGCAATGGCACCTAGGGCTTCTAAGGCTGTGAAGAAGGCTGTGGCGAGGAGTAAAAAATCGGCTTTGCCCTCGACTGTCGTGCCCCCCGTTCGTCTTGACGTTCATATTGCCATCGAAGGTAAGGATTAGGTAGTCGATTTGAAACCCTAACAGAGCCTGCTTCACTGCATACTCCAGACTTTAACGTAAACTTCTCAAACTACATGGTCCGCATACACGTCCCATGACTGAGCCGCATGAGGATATACCCCCTGTCTGAGCCGTATGAGACTTGTCTAAAATGAGCCGCATGACCATTTCTGACTGTTTTCACTTTCTTCGTCTTTGGTTCTCGCAGTATCTCCACCGAATGCTGAGACTGCGGCGTCAGAGGAGCCGCAGCCTCCTGTCATCTGCCAGGGATCTTCCTCTGTTAAGGAGGAAGTGAAGAAAGAAGAACCTGCGCCTGAGGGGGACGGCAGCCCTCCAAATATCGAGACTGCTGAGGGTGGCAGCGCTGGGAACTCTATTTCTCCTATTCCGGACGAGGATGCTCTTCACTTGCATCCTTCATATGTGAGATGGTTGAGGGAATGGTACATGCCCTCCTGTAACTAGGATGTAGGGGCTTCTCGTGGATGTCTGTCTGTAGTCTTTGTTTTGTTTCGCCTTTCTTTTTGTCTTCATGAAGAACTCTTTTGACTTGCTTGCAATCGTGTGGATGTAACCAATTTCTGAATGAATGGAATATATATTTGCTTCACTCTTTTGCTTTGTAATAATCCTCTTATTGGGACATTTTGCGTGGACCCATTGTCCCTAACGTACCCTGGTTTTGAATACGGACAACAAGTTTAAAAGAAAGAAACTAATCATACTGACTCAGAGGTACTGAGGACATGGTGAGCATGAGGGTTTCTTTGATGGGGCCTTCCCATTCAGAGGTAATGGGGACATGACAGGAGTGGGCTCAATGAAGGAGGGCACATAGAACAACTCAGAGGTAATGAGGACATGGAAGTTCTACGTAGGGGGTGATTTGTTTTTGGCGGAAGTGGAACGGCTCAGAGATAATGAGGACATGGCCGTCTTGGAAGTTTGTGGACCCGTTACCATTGTTGTGCACTGGGAGTGCAGGTATTAGATCATGAGGAAGGATCTCTTGTAGGAAGAAAGTTCAGCGGTATGGTTATACATGACTTTCTTTCAAAAGGGTGACCAGGATGTAAGTTCAGGGGTACCGATGGGTATATAGCTCGACAATCCATGAATGTTGGAATCAAAGTGTAAGTTCAGAGGTACCAGCAGGTACATGACTTGGAAATTTAGGATATCTTTGAGGAAGAAGGGCATGAGTTCAGCGGTACACGCGGGTACATGACTCAAAAATCTGGAATATCGTAGGTGCGAGCTCAGCGGTACCAGCAGGTACGTGACTCGGGAATCTGGAGAATGGTGAGTGTGAGTTCAGCGGTACCAGCGGGTACATGACTCAGAAATCTAGAGAATGGTGAGTGTGAGTTCAGCGGTACTAGCGGGTACGTGACTCAATGATCTGGCAAACTCTGAGGGTGAGTTCAGTGGTATCAGCGGATACATGACTCAATAATCTGGAAATTCATGGAGTGAGTTCAGTGGTACCAGCGGGTACGTGACTCGAGAATCTAGAAAACTGCGAGGGTGAGTTCAGTGGTATTAGCGGATATATGACTCAATAATCTGGAATTTTATGGAGCGAGTTCAGTGGTACCAGGCGGGTACATGACTCGAGGATCTGGAGAATATTGTTTAAACATAGTATTTCTTCAGGAAGCTTGCCGTTGACGGGCAACATGAGCAAGTCTCCGTTCTGCTTGGCGAGGCGGTAAGCACCGTTGGAGAACACGGCCTCGATGATAAATGAACCTTCCCACTTTGGCTGGAACTTGCCGGCGGTCTTGTGAGTCATGACTATCGACCTCCGGACTGCCAGAACAAGATCATCCACTTGGAATGTTCTGATTTTGACCTTCTTGTTGAAGGCTCCTGAGATGCGTGCTTGGTATAGCTCGATCCTTTGCTGAGCTAGGAGGCGCTTTTCATCTAAGGCCTCTAACTCTTGTATTCGACGTCGGTAGTTATCATCCGTTGTCAATTGATAAGTGAGGGCGACGCGGAGTGAGGGTATTTGAGTCTCTAATGGAAGAACTGCCTCACTCCCGTACACTTGGGAGAACGGCATATTCCCGGTGGCTGTTCAAATTGTGGTGCGATAAGCCCATAAGCATTCGTCGAGCTTCTCGTTCTAGTAGCGCTTATTGGAGGAGACGAACTTTTTGAGGAGTTTGATGTTGTTTTGTTGAACGCCTCTGCTAATCTGTTTGCTGTCGGGTTGTACGGTGTCGAAGCGATATTCTGGATACGGTATTTATCGCAAAACCGATAGAATGTGTGGCTTGCAAACTGCGGACCATTATCATGGATGATCCTTCGCGGCAGTCCAAAGCGGTAGATGACGTGATGCTTAAGGAAGCTGATCACGTTTGAAGTCTTGACTTCTGCGAGTGGGACAGCTTCGTCCACTTGGAGAAGTAATCAGTGATCGCAAGTATGAAGCGATGTCCTCGGGAGGAAGGTGGGGTGATTGGACCAATGATATCCATTCCCCATGCTTCGAATGGCCAGGACGCCACTGTCGGATGTAGAAATTCGGATGGTTGGTGAATAAAGTCCGCATGGACTTGGCAAGCTTTGCACTTTCTAGCATAATCGATCGCATCTGCCACCATCGTGGGCCAATAGTAGCCCATTCGTCGAAGGCAGTCTTGCAATTTTAGGGCCAGGCTGGTGGGCCCCGCAGACACCGTCATGAGCTTCTCGTACTGCTTCTTTGGCTTCTGCGTTTGACAGACACCGAAGTAATAATCCATCGTAGGAGCGGCGATACAGCATCTTCGTCTCTGTATCGTAGAAGAATCTGAGAGAACGCCTTCTGATGGAAGTGGCTTCCTTTGGGTTCTCGGGCAGGATGTCGTAGACGACGAAGTCGATGAATGGTTGTCTCCAATCTGGGGCGTCGTCGATCGTCTGTGCGGAATAACTTGCCACGAATTGCACATTGTTTTTGGGACAGACCAGTTCATGGCCTATCACTTCCACTGATTGACGATCATAATTCAGAACTGCTAGGGAAGCTGCAAGACCAGCTAGGGCATCGGCTTCAACATTTCGGAGTCTGGGGACGTGCTCGATGAAGAATCCCTCGAATGACGAGATGATATCGATCGCTATTTGGTGATAAGGGATCATGTCTTCGTGGCGGACTTCGTACGAGCCCCGGATCTGATTGACGATTAGTTGGGAATCGCCGTATGCTTCAAGGTATTCTAGCCCCAGCTCTCTTACAAGTTGGAGGCCAATGACCAGAGCGTTATACTCGGCCACATTGTTAGAGCAGGGTTCTGTGAGGGAATAGGCGCAGTTGATCACCAATTCGGAAGGGGAGACCAGCACTATCCCGACTCCGATGACTATATTGCCTTTAGGTCCGGTCCTGGAAGCACCGTCAAAGAACATTCGCCATATAGCCTCGTGAGAGGTTGTATGCGAGTCGGCAACCTCGTCTGGAATCTCTTCGTATATTCTGGAGGATTCCGAGCCTGGGTGGGCTGCTAAAAAGTCCGCCAGGGCTTGACCTTTGACTGCCTTTTGTGGGACAAAGATCATATGATAAGGGGACAGCAATATTGCCCATGTAGCGAGTCGAGAGCTAAGTGCCCCTGGTTTGGTCATGAGGACTCTGAGAGGGTTGACCCGTGAGATCACATGTATCAGTTTGACCGGTGACATAGTGTCGCATTTTCTGAATGGCGAACACTAAGGCGAGGCATTCCTTCTCTACAGCGATGTATCGGTGTTCTGGCCCAACCATTATTCGGCTGAGATAGTATATGGCTTGTTCGTGGCCTGCATCGTTGTTTTGTTCCAACAGGGCACCGAGGGAGTGTTCCATTGCTCGTACATAGTGCAGGAATGGTTTTCCAGGGGCTGGGGCTACCAAGACCGGAGGATTTGACAAATATTCTTTGATGTTGTCGAAAGCACACTGGCATTCCTTGTCCCATACGAATGAGACTCCTTTCTTCATGAGGTGCGTGAATGGTCGGCATCGCCCGGAGAGGTTGGAAATGAACCTTCTGATGTAAGCTAGCCTCCCTTGAAGGCCTCTGAGCTCGCGGAGATTTTTCGGGGGACCCATCTCCATGATTGCTTTTGTCTTCTCAGGGTCTTCATGGATACCCTTTGCAGTGATGATGAAGCCTAAGAACTTCCCGCTGGATACGCCCAGAAAGGACTTCGTGGGGTTCATCTTCAAATTGTGCGTTCGTATTAGGTCGAATATCGTCCTTAGATCCTGCAGATGGTCTCCCTTGCTACGGCTTTTAACGGCTATATCGTCAACTGTAGCACTCCACCGTCTTGCGTAAGTGGTCTCCAAAGATGATGCTCATAGCTCTTTGATATGTGGCGCCAGCATTCTTTAAACCGAAAGGCATGACTGTGTAGCAGTACGTGCCAATCGGTGTCCGAATGATGTATGCTTTTCGTCGTCAGGAGACATTTTGATTTGGTTGTACCCCGAGAAGCCATCCATGAATGACATACGTTCGAAGCCACAAGTATTGTCGATCATGATGTCTGTGATAGGAAGGGGAATTTATCTTTGGGGCACGCCTCGTTCAGGTTGCGAAAGTCGATGCAGATTCGAATCTTCCTATTCTTCTTGAGGACGGGTACTATATTGGCGACCTAATCGGGATGTTGCTCCTCACGAATGAAACTGCTAGCTATCAGTTTGTTGACTTCAGCTTCGATCGCGTCCATGATGCCTGGACGGAAGCGTCGTTGTTATTGCTTGACCAGCTTCGCATCTGGTCGAATATTAAGTTTGTGAAGAGCGATGTCAGGATTTAACCCTGGCATGTCTTCATACCTCCAGGCGAACACATCAATGTACTCTCTGACAAGTTCTAACAGCGACTCTCGTTCTTCGTCAGTTAGGCTTTTACTGATGAAAATCGGTTTTGGAGAAGATTCGCTGCCGAGATCCACTTGTATGACCTCATCTTCAGTAGGAGGTTCTCTCAGTTCGAACCGCTTTTCCCATTGTGCGTCTAATTGCTGGGCCCATGGCTCTAGCTCGAGGAATTTCGGGGATGTCTTCGTCTTCCTCGTAAGCATCGGCGAACGCCATGTTGACTGACATGACTTGTCTGAACACATCTCCGATGCTGGTATCTGAGTCGAAAGTTGGTAATCCGGTTGAATGTGACTGCCAGTCGCATTCTTTATCAGAACTTTCAGGGGTCGTAGTAGGCGTTACATACCCTAACCCGTATCGAGTTTTGTTATAGTAGTTCCGTGGTTTGCCCGCCGGGACTGGCAGCTTCAAAGGTAATCGTCGCCCAGTGTCGTAGTTCAATCCTGGTGTCGTCTCCAGATTATACCCCTGTTTCTGCATAAGATATTTGGATTGAGGGCTATAGAGATACAGAGGCAGTCTCCCGACATCTGACCCGAGGTCGACTTCTTCTATAGTGAGGGGATGCGGGTTGTTCGTCCGGCCGAAGATGATCGGATGATCTCCTCCCTCGAATATTCGGTAAGCGTCTTCTACTGGAGTAAGCTGGATCAGCGGTGTACACATTTGTCACCTATGTGTGTAGGTGAGCGCCTATATCGTGTTCTATAGCATACATTGTACATAGCTTGTTGAGCTCGGTGTAGTTCAAAGATAACCCTTTATTGATGAAGTAAGGTATCTTTTCTAGGGGGATTACATCATCAGCGGAGGGAACATCAGTGTGGGCAGCCACATACTTGGCTAGCTCCAGTTCCTCTTCGGCTACCCCCTGTGTGAACGAAGACTGAGAGGACGACCTGGGAAGCTTGATTGTCAGTGGTTCAGTTGGTGGAGTTGAGCGTGGTGTTGTTGGTAGACTAGCAACCCCGAGTTTGGTACTCGACGTGGGGCGAGGAGTGGTTGGTTCGCTAGAAGTGTCAGACCTTGCATCGAGGTGATGACCCTTCTTGGAAGGCGTATCGTCAGCGGCTTGTCGGAGGGATTGAGCTTCCCTGTTTGGGGTTGACTGACTCTCGGCAGTCTGATTGTTCAGTGGCCCCGTTGTGGGTCTCGGCACTTGGCCGGACCTTGGCAGCCGGATTATCATCTGCTCCTCTTGCGTCGAGAGGCTGATCGCGTCCTTCCGCAGAGTGGCGGTGAGGGGTGCAGACTTGCCCGGTTTGCGAGCTTGGAGGTGGATCGTCAGGGGTCCTTCAGATCCCGTAGCCGTTTCGGTACTAGCTTGTTCATTTCCTTCATCAAGGTGCCTCTTCGACTTTTCAGTATAAGCAGGAGTCCGAGTAGTAAGATTCGACCCCTTTGAAGGGATCGATATCAGCAAATTCTAGCCTTCACGAAGCCGTAGTTTGTCGACGTATTTGAAGCACTGGTGTAGCAGTGGAAGGCACTGATCATATAATTGTGTATCCACGGGCGCCCCAAGAGGATGTTGTAAGAAGTGTCTGCATCTATGACGTAGCAGGTGACTTCGGATTGGAGGTCGCCAATTTGACACTTCAGATGAATCTTCCCAATAGGGTAGCTCCTGCCCGAATTGAAACCGCTGATGGCGGTGCTTGTAGGTGTCAGGCGATGCATTGGGATAGCGAAGATGATGTAGCAGA
This sequence comes from Iris pallida, assembly GCA_029216955.1. NCBI lineage: Eukaryota > Viridiplantae > Streptophyta > Magnoliopsida > Asparagales > Iridaceae > Iris > Iris pallida. The sequence goes on from JANAVB010027199.1 coordinate 3,552,528, forward strand.
CCCTTCGGGATGATGCTTATGGAAGAGCCAGGATCAATGTGCATCCGATCCACCTTCACGTCGTCGATGTATCCCGTGTAGTATAGCGGGCGATCATGTAGGTTGGTTTTGATGAGCATGTCCTACGGAGTGAAGACGATATTGGGCATTGCTCCCATGCAGGCACTGTCTTGGTGATCCACGGGTGAGTCCTCCCCGGTGAGGTTGGATTAAGCGAGATAGGCCTCGGCATTTTGGAGTGCTTCGCTCAATGCAATACGAACGTCCTTGGAGAGCCTTAGGAGTTCGTATAGTGACAATTTGGCCGGAGTGTTAGCCAATTGTGCTAAGATGTCAAAGTTATAGGGCCTCTCTAGTCCTTGGGCTGCATCCTTTCGGAGGGATTTATCGAAGCGAGTCTCCTTCGGCCTAGGCTTGTCGGTCGTCGAAGGCTGAGCCGGTCCCGGAGCATCAGTTGTAGTAGGTTGATGATTTTCAGCTGGGCTGTCAACCACAGGTTGGGATTGAGCCCCGGACCGCGTGACGACGGCTGTAGCTTCCTCGTTGTCTGCTGAGATTGTGTGGTAGGTCCTGATTTTTCTACTCTTTTTGTTAGTGGAGATGGTGTGGGCCGAGTTACTTCTGACACCAAGTCTGGATGGACCCACATGACCTCCCCTCGTGAGGTGGTGAGAGGTACTAGACCAGCAGCCTGTTCCCGGAGAGGTGGAAGATTGGTAATCTCCATCGTCGCCAGAGGGACGGGGATTACCCCGTCTTGAGTCTCCGTCGGAGGGAAGCTGCCGAATTGTACGGACACCATATTGGCTGCTACGGTTACTTCTTCGAAGTCGATGGCCAGAGCGTTCGAATCGATGAGGCTTTGGATGTACCGTTTTAGTTGGTAGCAGTCGTGTGTAGCGTAGTGTACATAACGGTGGTAATGGCAGAACTTTGGGTTCTCTAAATCAGCCGGCCGAGGCTCCCGCCTTGGTGGAGGAAGCTGAATTCTACCTCCTTGTATGAGCATGTCCAAGATAGGCTTGACGTGGCCGTCTTCGAAAGAGTAAGTGATCTGAGGCCATTGTTTGTCTGCTGGTTGTGACTCGGGCTTCTGGGCCGTATCGGCCACCATAGCCTGCTTTCCCTTGCTGTCTCGATTGTTGGAGGGATTACCCCCATTATCGTTGTTGGGACGCTTGCCCTTGTTTTCTCCTTCTGAGATGTGCAATCCCAGTTGGCGAGCCTTCTTCAGTCGTTCTTCGGCGCTTGTGGCGCTGATGATGAACGCCTTCCAATCTTTGAATTGACTTTCGCCCATCCAGAGACTGATCGTTAGAAGCAGTCTCTTTTGGCAAATTTCAATCAAAGAGGAATCTGGATTTCCGGAAGGCAGCTTCATGGCGGTCTGACGGAACCGCTCGATGTAGTTTCTTGTCAACTCCTTCTCCCCTTGGACGACGTCCATGAGAGTGGACATAGTGACGTCCTGTCCTACTTCGTAGAATCGTTCCAAGAACAGGAGCTTGAAGCCGGCGAAGGAGTGGATACAGTTGTCCGGTAGATTGCGGTACCAATCGAAGGCGACTCCTTCCAATGCTCCGATGAATAACCGTGTGAGAATCGCATCATCATGAGGCAGATGGTCGGTGGTGACCTCAAAGTAAGTGATGTACCGACTTGCTGAGGTTTTGCCATCATACGGGTTGATATTGAACGGCTTATATCTTGGTGGGAATGGAACATCCCTCCATTCAGCAGGGTATGGTTGCCGTATTCCGAGATCTTGAGCATTTTCTCGGGCATGGAACATGGCTCGGAGCTCCTGGACCTCTCTCCTTACTTCTCGGGTCTCGTCTGTAGCGGTAGGGGCTGTTACTTCGGGAGGATTATTGCCCGGGTTTGGTGTCATTGAGTTCGAATCCACATTGACCGCAGGGCCCGTGCTTGTTTGACCGGGCGTTCCTCCTTGTAGAGTTGGCAGGGCCGCTTTAATCTCGTCTACAGACTTGACCAAAGCAAGTAATATGGCTTCAAGATTGTCGATGCACTGGTGATCATTAGAACCACCTTGATTGCTGTCCGTCATGAATACCGTCCTTACATGAGTAGGGATGGAAGGAAGGGTGGAGGATGTGCCCTCCGAGTCGTACCCGTGCACCGAAAAGTCATCGGAATAGGTAGGAATGTTCTCTTTAGGCTCGGACTCGGAGGGAACGGTATCCCCAGCTTCAGAGCTTGCTTCGTCTTGAGAGTTACGGATGTCCTCGGGGACATCGGCGTCTGTTGCCCCTGATGGAAGAAATATTTGTCCGGGCTCGGCTCTTTGAAACATCGGAATGTTGCGGATGTTCGGAGGAGTGCTACCCCCAGTTCCCTCAAACCCCAGCGATGTGGATGATGAATTTCCCATCGCGGTAAATTTCGTCTTTGAACGGGTGTGTTGGAATACACCAGTAGAGGACAACCGTTTAGATGATAGTTTTTTAGCTGTGGTGGTTGATATCTTGGGACTGGAGATACTCGTCTTTTTCCTTCTCCCTTCGGCGGGGACTTTTTGAGCGGAATTGCAGGAGACAACAGGAGGTGCCTCATCTTCTGAGCTCGGGTGCTGTAGCCTTTGGAAGACGGACGGCCGGTCTTCCGGCACTGCCGCATTTTTGCAGCAGCAATTGACGATAATTTGGGTACAGCGATGTCCAAGCGAGGACTCTTTGCACGCCGACACTCCTTCTCTTTCTTGCGTTTGTGGAGGATTGCCTCCCGCAGGTCAGAGGAACCACTCTGTCTGTTTGCCGCCGGGGGCTGGACTCGAGCGGTTGTATACAACTTCCTATCCGAGGCCCGTGTGATAGTCAACGGGACGCCCCGATAGTTAGAGGTTGGAACAGCTGTCTGGGCTTGATGAGCCTGCGCTGCCCTAGACTTCCTCCTTTTAGCACTTGTGGGTGCGTAATAGGAGGAGTCCAAGTTGGGTACCACAGAGTCTGGCTTATCATCCAGAGAATCATCAAGGTCGGGACCGCATGAGAGACGGTCGAAGACTGATCGAGAGAAGCGTAAACGGACGCTATGCGGCTAGAGTTGGGTACCGTGTAGGCTGTCTGCATACGGTTGTCTTCTGCCGTCGGACGAATTGTTTTTGTGTGGCTAGGAGTCACGACCGTACAGGCTGGCCGCATGCGGTTGGCAATTGTGGCCGCATGGGTTTTTTGCAAGCGATTGAATCCCACAGCCGCATGAGTTTCATTCGTGTGATTGGCAACTGTAGTCGCATAAGCTATGCGGCTGACAGATGTGGCCGCATGAGTTTTCTTCATGCGGCTGGAGGATGTAGCCGCATGAGCTTTCTCCCTGTGGCTGAAGGATGTAGCCGTATGAGCTTTTCCCTGCGGCTGCTAACCTTATGCGGCTCGGATCTCATAGAGTTCCTCTTTGCCCCTGCAAGTCCAGCATCATAGTGTTTTCTTCTGCCGGACTTGGGGACAGCAGAGTTGTCTACGATCTGAAGTGGGGCCGCAGGGGAATTTTGCTCGCCGTCTTGAACAACAGAGGGTGTCTCTGCAAGAGCTTCAGCAGGAACAAAGGATCGGGGTCTCCACTCCTTACGGGCCTTCTTTGTGCGGGCTCGCTTCTGGACCGGGCCGGTGCTCTTGTCGGAGAGCATCTCTTCGAACGCCTGTTGGTCGAACCGGGCGACCATCTTTTGTTGAGTGGAGCCAAGCTTGGCTGCATCCGATTGCGTCACCAACTCCTCAGCCGTGGAGAAGTTAGTCCCCAGCAGAGTCGCCATCGTGTTTGCCATGAAATATAAAAGAACAGAACAATTATCGGAGGACCGAACTTTTACTTCACGTTACAAACTCGCTTGTACAAAGAAAGCCTAGGGACGAAAACCTAGGTACAGCAGTCTAAGTACAATTGTTTATTTTAGATTCTGGGGGGTGACGATAGAGGCTCGGGAAGGCGACGGCAGCCCTGCCTTACTCCTTGGACGATCGGTATGCAGCCTTGGTTCCTTATGAAAAGATGGTTGGCGTTGACGAAGAAATGCTCTTCTTGCTCCTCTGTTGCTCTTCTGGCTTCTCTCTCTCTCTGCGTATTCTTTTCTCTGACTATTGGGGAGTCTCTCTATATATACGTATTTTTCTCTCTGAAATTGTATATCTTTACAAGGGAATGGCACCTTGCTATTTATAATAGTGGGATATGATCATTAGGGTTGCTAATGATTAGCTTTTAGAGATGGCGGCGGCTTGGGGATTGGTCAATCTAGGCTATTCATCCTGATTATGATGAATCTGGGCCATTAGGTGTAGATTACACCAAATCCCATGAGCAATTAATGCTGATTGGAATAAATCTTTCTTATACTGATCTTCTGATATCTGCGAATAAATCAGATCTATTCTTCTGCCACGTGTCCCAGATTTATTAGGATCTGACCCAATCTTTAATGGCAGCAAATCTGAGGAATTAATCGGTTTAGGACACGTGTCCTAGGAGCTGCTGGGGGGATCTGGACAGCATAACTAGTGAGCCTCATATGAATGTGAGCCGTATATGAATGTGAGCAGCATATGGTTAAGCCTACGTGTCAGGGCTGCGTGGGCAGTGGCCCTCACTTGAGTCCTCTAACCACAGAGGAGTAATCCTTGTGGGCCGCATAGGTATACATCCGCCTGGGCCGCATAGACATGATCCTCTTGAACCGCATGAGAAGTCCTCGCTCGAGCCGCATGAGGCTTTCATGGCCTGAGCCACATAGGATGGATTCACTCTGAGCCGCATGGGAAGTCCTTTGCTCGTGCCGCATGAGGCTTCTATGGTCTGAGCCGCATAGGTTTTATTCTGAGCCGCATGAGAAGCGAGCCGCATACGAATGCCCACGTGGCAAGGCCACGTGGTATTTTTGTGGCTCTCAGGGGATTTGTGTCAGAGATTTCTTTCCTCTTCCCTAGAGATTCATCATTATGACAGAGTCATAATTACCTGCCTTTGTGTCAGGGCTGTCAACTTTTCAGAGGGGTCAGCCGTCATAGCAATTGATGTAGCATGGGTCGGAGGAGAGCACTATCAGGCCACGTGTCCTCTGAGCCGCATGGAATGCCTTGGGCCGCATAGCTCCTTATGCCGCATGATTCCCTGAGCCGCATGAGTTCTCTGAGCCGCATGGATCTTTCCTGGCCGCATGAATCATTTCCTTTAGTATTTTCCATGCTTCTACACCTTGCTTGAGTCGTGTCATAGAACAAGTGCATATAGTGAACTGTTAAATCCTTGACTATCGTTTTACCCAACCAGAGAGTCCACTCGGGACGAGGGTTGATCCGTTGCACCAGAGAGTCCACACTCGGGACGAGGGTGTTTGTTTCCTTGGCACCAGAGGGTCCACTCGGGACGAGGGTGTTTGTCTTGATCTATTTGCATCAGAGAGTCCACTCTGGACGAGGATGTTGACTTATACTTGCATCAGAGAGTCCACTCGGGACGAGGATGTTGACTTATACTTGCATCAGAGAGTCCACTCGGGACGAGGATGTTGACTTATACTTGCACCAGATAGTCCACACTCGGGATGAAGGTGCCTTGCCGTGAACTAACCAGAGAGTCCACACTCGGGATGAGGGTTAGTGATTAGAACTAACCAGAGAGTCCACACTCGCGACGAGGGTTAGTGATTAGTTCAAACCTGCGAGTCCACTCGGGGCGAGGGTTTGGTTCTTCCATTGATCTCGTGTTCATTGTTCATTCGGCAGTTCATTTATACGTAGTTGTTCTAGTGTTCGTGTTCGTGTTCATGTTCGAAGTCATTTGTCGTGTTCCTATTTTTTCTTGTTTATTTTCTTGCGCATGATAAAACTGCTAGATAGGCATGTTTTTATGTATCTTGCTATGTCCTCTGAGGACCTGATGATCTCTTCAGGTTTAGCGACTGCATGGAGTTAGTTAGCAGAACGGGATGGTAGATGATTGTGATACATGATTCAGGTATTTGTCAGTGATATTACACTGTTATCCTTTCGTGCTTTATATACCTGATCATGAGATATCCTGCTTATTGATTCATTTTAGAGACTCTTGTTATATTCTTTGAGTCTTATCGGACATATATGCTAGTGGGCTGCAGACCACGACACATAGTGTTCATTCATGTTTTGTACACTTATTGTGGATTTGAGATATATATTGTTTGCCATGATTTGGCAGTATACCATAGCCTTGACAGCGTATACGTATTCGAGAGGGGCTGGAGTCCGCTCGATACGTAGCTGGCTAGCTCACGAATGTATTCGAGAGGGGCTGGAGTCCGCTCGATACGTAGCTGGCTTGCTCACGAGCTCGCATCGGAAAAGCGGGTGTGGGTCGTGACAATACCCTCATGACATACTACCTCTGAGGAAATCCTCATTCTTGTGCGAGGAAAAGTTTACAAGTAAAAAAAACAAGCAAAGAGACAAAGCCAATGTTTTCATTTATAAAAGTAAAAAGGTTTTCTTTCTTTGGTTACAAAAATTTGTCTCTCACGAACCGAGAGACAAGAAGACTGAAAGAAGATCAAAACTGAGACGACTGGCACTGAAGTCCTTCTAGCCGACTCCTCAAAAGAGCAACCTAGGGGCCAACCAATGCTTGGGCTCGACGCTCGACCTCCTGATGGCGAGCGGCTTCATCTTCAACAGGAGAGAGGCTTTGGCACGCAAGGGCCAGCTCGGCCTGACGAATGCCAATGCTTTCCTTCTTCTGAGCCAGGGTCTCAGAACGTTGGCGAATGATCTCCTTCTAGTAATCAAACTTGACCAGGTCATTCTCAGCAAAGGTCAGGACGTCTTCTAATTTCTGGATCTGCTCCCGAAGGGCATTGTACTGATCCTCCACAGCTGCATGGTGAGAAACCCGAGCCTCTTCGGCATCAATCACTACTTCAATCTCTGACTCAACCTCGACAAGTCGATCAATTAGTGCTCGGCATTGCTGCTCGTACTAAGATGCATCGGAGACCATCTTCTCTAACTCTACAGTGGCTAGAGTCGGAAGACCACGCTCCAAATTCTGGGACTCCAAGGCAGCGGCTTCCAATTCAACCAACAGATCTTCTATTGCATCGGCCATAGCCTCACACTCTGGATAGTTGCGCAAGGCCACCAATTGGGCCTCCAATATATTTCGGACCCGTCTGAGAGAATAGTTGCTTCGTAAAACACCCTCTATGCCACGCGTCAATGCATGACAAATTGTGCTCAGAATGAGGTTGGTATAATATGCATTGTCAGCCAAGCTCATTGGGGTTACCAGAAATGTCGCAATTGAAGGCCCCTGGACGGCGGCAACAGCCAACATATGCCTAGGGATTACAACCGAAGCAGGGGGCACCGTCACCATAACATAGGCCGTTGGCGGTACAGAGACAGTAGGAGCCAACAATGTCTGACGTGCAACTGACTCCTCAGCAAGCTCCCCTGTCGGTCCTTCAGGCAAAGCTACGCTAATTGGAGCCTGAGCAATCACAGCAGTCGACATCTCAACGGCACTGTAGTCGACTCCTCACAAGTTGTCTCAACCGGTGTGTCAGCAACCGGTTCGTCCAAAGTCTCCTCGACCGAACCCAGACCAGGTGGCTCGAGCATAATCTCTTCAGACGTCCTGATGAGACTATATTAGAGGGTTCTTCAACTGATTCGTCAGCAACCTCCTCGACCAATTCCTCCCGCAATACTTTATTATCCTCTTGGAAAACTTCTGCAAACCACACAAGATGTCGCATACCATGGCTGGCAGCAGACCTAAGGAATGTCGGAAGGCTAGCCTCACAGCTGGCAGAATCAAGTCTTGACTGAGCCGTCCCACAGGCCTAGAACCTCCGGGAACCATGGCCCCCCGCAGCCATATTATCAGAAAGGCGGCTAAAGTCGCTTTCGGACTCAAAGAAATCAGATTCTGACAAAAGTAATTATGAACTCTAGAGGTGTCACAACCCGCACCCACTGTGAGGGTACGAGTATGTAACAGCGCCCAGCCTACGCCGCAGTGTCGACGGTAGAATGCTGTTCTAGGTCATGAACTATAACTAACACAATATAGAATAATCTCCAATTGGAGGCTAATCACAGAAGGTACAACTCAATCACAATCTAAAGATAGAATATGGCACGATGAAATAGATAAGAAACTCCTCAACTGAGGCACAACAGAATGAAATAACATAAGTTAACAACTACTAGTCTCAACACCTCAAATTATACAACTCTGAAAATAAGAACAACAACTAACATGAAAGAGAGACAATCTAGACTATCTAAACTATGCAAGGAAATCATCCTCAGCAGCTGCCTGAACCTCCCCAGGGGTCCAGGTCGCGAGTGTCATCTAGGCAAGCTCCAAAATAAGGGGTGCAGGGTTCCTCATCATCCTCTGTAAAATTTTCAACAGGTCCAGTCAGGACGGGAGCGAGCACAATACATCTCAACAGATCATAGCAGGTTAGAAAATATAATCATGCAGTAAAGTAAGATACATGAACTGAAAGAAAGTACAGAATGTAAACAGAGAGAGAACTGTAATAGAAATATCTACTATAAGTAGAGAGCTACCAGTGACTAGTGATTTAGAGTACAAAGTCGACATGTGAACGGCTTGATTTGCACATGGCTATACTAAAGAGGCGTACATGGCTATTCTGTAGGAACGAAATAGTAAAGCGTAATACTCTAGAGGGGGGGTGAATAGAGTTGGCAGCGGAATAATGCTAATTAAAAAAGTTAGCAGCACAATCACAGAATATTAATCACAACTAAAATAATGTAAAGACAGAGTTAAGAGAGCAAACGCAAAGACAGCGATGTATACTGGTATCCCTCTGTTGAGGACTAATCCAGTCGGTAGAACTCTTGCTACCAGTTGAATCCACTATTGGAAAAACCGTAAGTTTTCTTACGAAGTCCTTGCAAATTCTACAACGCGAGCTTTGATACGAAGAACTCGTCCAACTTCAAATGTGAAGAGGTATTCTTCAATCAAGCCTTCTGATTACAATCTCTCAGAAACTTCTAGACCGTACCGCACTGGCAAATTGACTAGAGGATTGTAACTGGCTTGGGATCTGAAATTGAAAGCTCTAGAAAACTCTTTGGAAGACTGAAAGCTTTAGATAGAGAGAAGATTGAAAGTGAATGAGTGAGTTGAAATGATCGAAATCCTTCTCTATTTATAGGAGTTCCAAAGGCAGACTTCTGTCATAATTCAGGCAGAATTCGGGCAGAACTCTTTGAGCAAATCTCGGTCAAATCCGCAACTGCAGGAGGACCAAGTTCCAGAGATTCAAAATCACAATGGCCACCAACCGAACTCTGGCCGAACTCTGGCCGAGTTCTGTCAGGGTTAGGTTAGGGTTTTAAAAATAGGTTTTGGTGATTTTTGAAAACCTTTTTGAAAACCTTTTTGTAAACCTTTTTGATAGGTCATTTTTTTAAAAACATTTTGAATTATTTAGGGATAGCCTATTTGCCAGTACGACTCGGTGTACAACAAATTCCTAGACTCAAATAAAATAAAAATTACATTGTATAGGAAATACAGACTCGAGTAGGCAAACAGATCTTCAGTATTGAACGGAGTAGATAGCCAATCTTGCTTATGTCCAAGAATCCGAGATGTCCCAACTAGCTTTGTATATCCTGACAGAGTTTGATCAATTATTAAAATCAGGTTGACCATATGACCAATGGGCCAACAATCTCCTCAAGGCTCCCTCGCATTTAATGCAGAAGGCTCCCCCGCAATTTAATGCATAAGGAACAAATAGTGAGAAAACATATAAAAGAGATAAGGCATAAAAATTATAGAGATATCATTGCAGGCATGTATTGTCTCTAAAGAATATTATCACAGGCATGCTATTGTTTCAAAAACATAAAAGAAATCTCAGGCATGCTATTTCACAGGCAGTTTGTAATAAAGAAGCAGTATAAAGAGAAAGTGCTAAAATAAAGTGCTGAAATAAACTAAAATACCATAACTGAAACATTAAAACATGTCCATGAAGATAAAAGTACTGAAAGCATACTACAAAGTGCTGATAAATATCAAAAGTACTGATAAAAAGAAATACTGATAAAAACTTAGAATGTTGGAGCATGTCCAAGTATACAATAGAATGTCACTAAAAAAATCAAATCATATCTCCTCATCACTATCCTCGTCATCACCAACGTCAGCTCGACCAGCATGTCCTGAAGGACCAGCACCAGAAGTACCAGCGCCAGAAGGATGAGTAGGGGCGCCAGCATAGAACTCACCAACGTAGTCACGAGGTGCACGATACCAATCATAGGCGTTACCTGGCTGGAAGTAGGCATGGACAGCCTCATCCTCACAGTGGTAACCCGAAAAAGCTGGATCTCGAGGGATGGAACCGGCTGAATGACCAGTCTGAGCAAAACGAAGATCAGCCAAGGAGTTTGCCATCGCCTGATAACGGGTGACGTCGCGAAACTCACGCTCACGAGCCATGTCCGTCATCGAGACATGCAAAGCAGATAAGTACTGATGTATGCCCTCAAATGTCATGGCATACTGATGAGGTGGTAGAGGAGGTACAGTAGGAGGAGCAGTAGGTGGAACTGAAGCAGTCCGGCTGCGACGAGATAGCTGAAGAAACTTGGGCTCAGAGTCCTGAGTACAAGTCGATAGATCGATCTCGAATCGCTGAAAGATACGAGGGAGAATCATCGCGTAAGAAAGATTTTGATCTCTTGCACGACATCGTCCCATCATCTGAATGATAGTCTTAGGGGTGGAAAAAGGAATCCCCTTAAGAAAATGGTACATGGCGGACAGCTCAAGTGAGGTCACATCATCTTTGGAAGTGGATTTAGGAAGGATAGTAGAGTAGATGATGCGATGCAATTCGTAGTTGAACAAGTTCAGGTTGTTAGCCTTGAACTTTCTAGAGCATACTCTATCAGGTGCACAGAGTTTCGCTTTGAAACTTGCGAGTGTCGTTCCTTCGGGAAAGTCAAAATCAGTGATATCGACTAGCGGTTCACCTTCATTCGGGATACCAAGGATCTCCGCTAAGAGGCTATCATCGAAATTGATATCAATACCTCCAACACGTATGGTCACATCGAAAGTGTCTAATATGAGATTGCAATAGAACAATCTAATGACATTAGTTGCTATGGGAAAGCATATTTTAACAAATAAGTGTAACCCTAATACATCAAACAAATGACGATGATTAGGAAACACAGTCCATTTGACTGGAGCGTCTGTGCATATGGATCGCATAGAAAAATCACCATACCACAGTAGGGCTTGGTCGAGGGTTTGAAAGAAAAACCCATCGAACGCACCGTCGCTCGTTTGGATCGGCAAAAAGAGTGAATCCGTGTGTGGATTCGAAGACGACCCTTCCTCACTAGGAGTGGTCTTCTTCTTCCTCTTGAATGGATTAAATTTAGGTGCCATTGAAATAAAAAGCACAAATTGAAAGGTAGAGAGAGAGGAAGTTATACCTCACGAAATCAGGATATGTTGTAGAGAATGTCGATCTCCGCACGATTCCAAATTTTGGAGAGATTTCACCAAGTAGATTGGAAGGAAAAGATTGGTGAAGAACTAGGGTTTGATGGCTCGGGTCGGCTGCTGCTGCTGTTTGAATTGGTTTGGAAGCAATGAAAGAGAAGAAGCTCTCGGGTTCTGGATATATACACAGATACCCTCAACCGAACTCGGGCCGAATTCGGTCAGAGCTCTGGCCGAATTTGCCTAGGGTTCTTCAAAGTTGATTTAAGCCACTTCTTTTTCATTGTCTCATTTCAAATATTTAATTCAAAGATTTGTTATTTTAGCCTTCAAATAGCATAATTAATAATATTTTATGAATTAAATGTCGTTACACAGCAACTGTCTCAGATTAGCTGTAGGAGTATTGTCCCAGCTGGCGGAGGTTCACCGGGGAACTCTTAAATACCGCTTCGCTTCAACCGTAGTTGTGGTGACAGACAGACTCTTTATTGGCTTGTCTCTAACACAGTTTTTGCGTATTAAGATATAATCATAAAACAGAATCAATTAATATTATTGACGTTCAAAATTCCTAATTCTCGACGTAAATAATTGAAACGATCTTCCGCTAGAGGTTTAGTGAAGATGTCAGCTAATTGATTTTCAGTATCTATGTACACAAGGTTTATATCTCCATTTTGATGACGATCTCTAAGAAAATGATGTCTAATCTCGATATGTTTAGTACGAGAGTGACATACTGGATTCTTAGTTAAATTAATAGTGCTCGTGTTATCACAGAAAATGGAAATATGTGTGTAAAATAAATCATAGTCTTCTAGGGTTTGTTTCATCCACAAAATCTGAGCGCAACAACGTCCTGCGACGATGTACTCAGCCTCTATTGTTGATAGGGCTACAGAATTTTGCTTTTTACTAAACTATGAGACTAAAGCTTTGCCTAAGAAATGACATGTTCCACTTGTACTTTTTCTATCAACTTTGCATCCAGCATAATCTGCATCCGAATAACCGATAAGGTCAAAGGATTTAGTTTTGGGATACCACAAGCCAACAGAAGAAGTGCCTTTAAGGTATCGGAAGATACACTTAACTGCGGACAGATGTGATTCCTTTGGGTTAGCTTGAAAACGTGCACACAGGCAAACACTAAACATTATATCTGGACGACTAGCAGTTAAATAAAGTAAACTACCAATCATACCTCGATACTTACGAGTGTCGACTGGCTTGCCTTGTTCATCTGAATCAAGCTTTGTTGAAGTTGCCATTGGAGTGCCAATAGGTTTGACATTGTCCAGATCGAACTTCTTTAGCAAGTCTTTTGTGTACTTGGCTTGATTTATGAATGTCCCATTATCAGTTTGTTTGATTTGCAGTCCGAGAAAGAATTTCAGTTCTCCCATCATGCTCATCTCAAACTCATTCTGTATACACTTAGAAAATTCTTGACACAGAGATTCATCAGTAGATCCAAATATAATATCATCAACATAGATTTGAATTAAAAGAAGCTTGCCATTAAAAGATTTAATAAACAGTGTAGCGTCAACCTTCCCTTTTGAAAAAACCGTTGTCAAGTAGAAAAGAGCTTAGACGATCATACCAAGCACGAGGGGCTTGTTTTAAACCGTATAGAGCTTTCTTCAACTTGAAAATATGATCTGGGTTTTTGAAATCCGTGAAACCTGAAGGTTGTGCTACAAAAACTTCTTCTTTTATAAATCCATTTAAAAAAACACTCTTCACATCCATTTGAAAAAGTTTGAAATCATGAAAATATGCAAATGCACATAACATGCGAATGGATTCTAATCTCGCAACTGGGGCATAAGTCTCATCGTAGTCGATACCTTCTTCTTGATTGTATCCTTGAGCTACGAGTCGAGCCTTATTACGAGTCACTAAACCATTCTCATTCAGTTTGTTTCGGAATACCCAACGGGTGCCAATGACCGGATGATCAACAGGCCTGGGAACAAGTTCCCAAACTTGATTCCGTTCAAATTGGCTTAATTCCTCTTGCATAGCATCTATCCAAAAACTATCACTACATGCTTTATCAATAGTTTTGGGTTCTAGCTGTGAAATAAATGCAACACTAGAAACAATATCTCTACAGGATGTTCGAGTACTTACTCCCTTGGTAATATCACCAATTACCAAATCCTTTGGATGATTAGCTGTAAATTTCAACCTTTTTGCTTCATTCTGAAGGTAGCTGGTTCCTGGATCTTCTCTAGGAGGTTCAGCTAGTGCAGAGCTTGGTTGAGAATCAGCTGGAGTTGAGCTTGGTACAGATGTATCTTCGTCATTGTCATCAATCGTCATTTGATTTAATTCATCAAAGGTGACATTGATTGACTCTTCGATGATCTTGGTACGTTTGTTGAAGACTCTGTATCCTTTGCTCTTGGCCGCATAACCTAAAAATATACCTTCATCGGCCTTTTCATCAAATTTTCCCAAATTGTCTTTTGTGTTAAGAATAAAATATTTACAACCAAAAATTCTAAAGTATGAAACTGAAGGAATTCTATCAAACCATAACTCAAATGGAGTCTTCTTCGATTTGGGTCGAATTAGAACTCTATTGAGAACAAAGCAAGCTGTGTTGACAGCTTCAGCCCAGAAATATTTAGGTAGACTAAACTGGTTTAACATCACTCTGGCCATTTCGGTTAGAGTTCTGTTCTTACGTTCCACAACTCCATTTTGTTGTGGGCTCCTAGGGCAGGAGAACTCGTGTATAAAATCGTATGTGTCACAAAATTGCTCAAAATCAGCATTCTCGAATTCGTCACCATGATCGCTTCTAATGTGAGTGATCATGTAACCTTTTTCATTCTGAACTTTCTTGCAAAAGACGACAAATTCGGATAATGCATCATTCTTGCGTGTCAAGAAATATACCCACGTGTATTTAGAGAAATCATCTACAATTACGAAAGCATAAAGTTTACCTCCAAGGCTACCAACTCTGCTAGGACCAAATAAGTCCATATGAAGCAATTGTAGAGGTCTAGTAGTACATACTGTGTTTACTGACTTGAAAGTAGATCTGGTAGCTTTGTTCCTTTCACATTGACTGCATACCGAATCCTTTTTTAATGTAATGTCCGGTAAACCGCGTACTAGCTTCTTTGTGGATAATCTTGATATTGTATCCATATTAGCGTGACCGAGTCTCATATGCCATAGATGACTCTCATCACTCTTAGCCATTAAGCATCTACCTGAAATGTTAGTTTCTTCTAACAAATAGAAAACATATATATTGTCTTCCCTGATACCTTCAAAGATAGTACTACCAGTTGAGCTATCAACTATAGTACATTTGTCTTTGCCAAAGTTGATGCCATAACCATGATCAGCTAGATGACTTATGCTGAGTAGGTTATGTTTCAACTCGGTAACCAGACAGACATCCTTAATTACAGGATAGGGAGACTTACCAACATCACCGATACCAATAATGTACCCTTTCAAATTATTACCGAAGGAGACATAGCCTTCCTTCTTTTTCTTCGACAGTGTTGCAAATAGGGTAGCGTCACCGGTCATATGCCGTGAGCAACCGCTGTCGAGGATCCATTTGCTTCTAGCATGTGAAGGGTGTTCCACCTACAAAACAGTTTGCAGATGAAACCTTTGGTACCCATTTCTTGTAGGGTCCTGAATTGTTAGCTTTAGGTATCCAAGCATAAATATTTAAATCTACAAGCTTTCTCATTCTACATGCAGATGATATATGACCAATGAGGCCACAATAATGACATTGTGCATGTCGAGTGTTGAAAGCTGAGTGGTGTGCATGGTTGGTAGGTTTGGATTTTCTAGTGTAGAATAAAGCATACCTATAATCTTGTTTGGGCTTAACCTTTTGGGGTAAAGGTTTGATAGGGTTAGGTCTGACAGTGTTTGGCTTGGGAATGTTCCGATTTCTCGGTAAGTGACACGTGTTAGGGTAGGAAGCAGCAGGCTCAGGCTGTTTTCCTAACCTAATTTCCAATCTTTTGGAAGTGTCATACAACTTAGTATAATCAGAAGTAAGTGATTCCATTCTGATTTGTGCACATTGAAGACTTTTCTTCTCTATAGAAAGTTCTTCCTTGAGTTGGTCAATAATTTTGTCTTTCTCTTCAGATGACTTGGTAGTCTCGTGTAATAAGAGCTTTATTGAAGAAAGCTCACCAGACTCACTAACATTATTTCTAACCTCAGCTAGTAGGTCGGTAAGTCTACTTATTTCACCTTTGTACTCTTTGAGTACCTTCTTAGAGGTCTGGTACTTACTACGCAGTTTCCTGTAATCAGTCATCAGGTCACTGAAGGCATCTCCTAATTGCTCAAAGTTGAAGTCATCATAAGTTTTTACAGGTTCAGTAGGTACCTGATCGGTTTCCATGAAGCATACATTTGCAGCGTCCTCTGAGTGTTCGTCTTCTGAGTCGCTAGCTTCACTCTCATGCCATATGCTGGTGTTGGCATATTTCCGAGATGTTGATCTTTTCAGGTTGCCCTTTTCATACCTGTTGTTCTTCTTGCTCGATGATGAGTTGGTGGGACAGTCCTTCTTCATATGTCCTTTCTTCTTGCAGCCATAGCAGACAGCATCTTTTTGGTACCAGTTGTTGCTGTTGTTCTCTTTGACTCTCTTCTCATGTCTCATGAATCTTTTGAACTTCCTTGCTAGGAGTGCTTGATCTTCAGCGTCAGATCTACTGCTGTCTGAGTCATTTTCAGCAGCTTTTCTGTGCTGAACCTTGAGGGCGATAGTCTTCTCCTTTGGTGCAGGCTCTTCAAAATCTTGTAGCTCCAGTTCATGAGTGAGTAGCTTACCCATGACTACTTCGAGGGACATCGTTGTAAGGTCGTTCCCTTCAATGATTGCAGTAGCCTTTGGAATCCAGTTCTTGGTGAGAGCTCGCAGGAGTTTGCGAATCTTTTCATGGTTACTGTAATCTTTGCCTAGGGACGACAAAGGATTTACAATATCCAAGAACCTCTCGAACATTTGTGTAACTGTTTCGTTGGGCTTCATTTTGAATGCCTCATACTCTTGAGTAAGTCTGCTGACTTTAGATTCCTTGACTTGAGTCGTGCCTTCATGTGTGACTTCGAGTAGCTTCCATACTTTATTAGCCGTTGTGCAGATAGACACCCTGTTAAATTCAGTTCTGTCTAAAGCACAAAAGAGAGCATTAATGGCACGTGCGTCAAGACTGGCCCTTTTTTTTCTTCCTCTGTATATCTGCTATGGGTTTTTTCAACTAAAATTCCATCAACATTTATACGAGGTGGCTTTTGATAGCCATCAAGAACAATGGACCATAAATCAAAATCAAGAGATTTCAAGAAGAAACTCATCCATGTTTTCCAATATGTATAATTCGTACCATCAAACAGTGGGGGTCAGTTTGTGGCCTGGCCTTCACTTGTGAATTTCACAGTTGCCATGTGTTGTGCTGTGATCTATATAACAGTTAATTAAAATGAATAAATAATTGCACTGTTACCTTTGCTTTACCTGTAACACCCGCTCTGATACCAATTGTAGGAACGAAATAGTAAAGCGTAATACTCTAGAGGAGGGGTGAATAGAGTTGGCAGCGGAATAATGCTAATTAAAAAAGTTAGCAGCACAATCACAGAATATTAATCACAACTAAAATAATGTAAAGACAGAGTTAAGAGAGCAAACGCAAAGACAGCGATGTATACTGATATCCCTCTGTTGAGGACTAATCCAGTCGGTAGAACTCTTGCTACCAGTTGAATCCACTATTGGAAAAACTGTAAGTTTTCTTACGAAGTCCTTGCAACTTCTACAACGCGAGCTTTGATACGAAGAACTCGTCCAACTTCAAATGTGAAGAGGTATTCTTCAATCAAGCCTTCTGATTACAATCTCTCAGAAACTTCTAGACCGTACCGCACTAGCAAATTGACTAGAGGATTGTAACTGGCTTGGGATCTGAAATTGAAAGCTCTAGAAAACTCTTTGGAAGACTGAAAGCTTTAGATAGAGAGAAGATTGAAAGTGAATGAGTGAGTTGAAATGATCGAAATCCTTCTCTATTTATAGGAGTTCCAAAGGCAGACTTCTGTCAGAATTCGGGCAGAATTCGGGCAGAACTCTTTGAGCAAATCTCGGTCAAATCCGTAACTGCAGGAGGACCAAGTTCCAGAGATTCAAAATCACAACGGCCACCAACCAAACTCTGGCCGAACTCTGGCCGAGTTCTGTCAGGGTTAGGTTAGGGTTTTAAAAATAGGTTTTGGTGATTTTTGAAAACCTTTTTGAAAACCTTTTTGTAAACCTTTTTGATAGGTCATTTTTTTAAAGACATTTTGAATTATTTAGGGATAGCCTATTTGCCAGTACGACTCGGTGTACAACAAATTCCTAGACTCAAATAAAATGCAAATTACATTGCATAGGAAATACAGACTCGAGTAGGCAAACAGATCTTCAGTCTTTAACGGAGTAGATAGCCAATCTTGCTTATGTCCAAGAATCCGAGATGTCCCAACTAGCTTTGTATATCCAGACAGAGTTTGATCAATTATTTAAATCAGGTTGACCATATGACCAATGGGCCAACATATTCTACTTTAGAATTGTTCACATGACTATTTATACTCCCCCGTACCCCCAATCAATACACAAGGATCCAGCCAGGTTATGTTATGATTCCATGCAAAGGCCCGCAATGGGTGATACATGAAGGTCCCATAAATGGGGATTCTGGGAAACCTAATAAATGGGATAAGGATTCAAGGAAGACTCTGTGAGCATGAAAGTACATGTCACAAGTGATCGATGAACCAATGAAGCATAGTGATACGCCATGTAAGTGAAACTCACAGAACATGTAGTACCCGATGCTCCCTGAAGGGATAACATCTCAAGAAGGGATCCAAATAGTACTAATTCGTGTGACCAACGTGACAGTATCAAGTAAGTAATTTAAAGCAGGAAAATAATTCTAAACAGGATATGAAATGATCAGAGAATGTACTCGCCTCGTATCTAAATATCTGAAGTAAATGTACTTTCCGAGATGAGGTACCTGACTCCTAGTTAGAGCAACACAAGTCAAGATGTATACAGGGGATGATAATAGTAATCTACAATGCATCTGCATGCTGTCTAGGTCAAACTAGACTAAAGTCAACACTTGGTCAACTCTAGTCAACCACACTAGTCAAACTAGGTCAAACTAAGCCAGACAAGTCTTACTAAGCCTAACCAAGGCTATCCTAGCAAGCACACATCAAATCTAGGCTATACAAACCAACTGCACACCTATATTGGCATTCAAACAATATACCTCGGCTATGAGCCATAGGTATACACCCATAGGCTATATGCCATATATATAGGCCATAGGCCATATAGCTAAATCATACATATTCACACATTACTATATTAAACTATATCTAAAATTAATATAATAACCACATTATACACATAGGCCACATAATAATATCACGTATAGGTGTACATACATAGATACATATATATATATATACATTGGGTGATAGGGATTAGTGGATCCATGGGTGTGTGTGTGTGTACATGTGAACAGTGATGTATAATATGAGGGTGTGTGTGTGAATGAATCATAAGTTATGTGTCAATAGGATTAAAGTGTGTGGCATGGTGTGTGGGTGTGTGTAGAGAGGAATATAGCGTGTATGATATGGTAACAAGAGAGTGTGGAAGAGTGTGTGTTGAGTAGAGTGTTCAGGAATTTGCATCAAAAGCCAGTGAGTGACTGAGCATGGCAATACATCTCAGAATTTGCCTAAAAAAAACTGGAATCAAATTGACAGTTTAAACTTCTATTCCAAACCATATTTCGAATTCATTTTTCCCATTTGAATCCCAATTCTATTGTCAACATAAACCAATAGTTAACCAATGTCCCCAAACACCAATTGGATCCATTTGTCAATTTCTCTAACAGAATTATAAACCAACTCTTAAGCAACTAACAACCATGAAATTGAAACATCAATTCAGTTAAGAAAGGAAAGAAAAGTTCAGGACTGGGTAGTGCTGAAAATAGTGTGCTAAACATGTAAAAACAGGATTCAAATCTCAGGTTTAATAGGGTTCTCAGGCCTTAGTTTTGTTTTCAGGAATAAAACATTAAGTAAATGAACTCATGTTCATTCAGTCCCAGGTATTCAAAACAGTGTGTGCTTGTGATCTCTGGTGACAGTGTCATATAGGGAAAATAGTGTACAGAAAATATAAACTCAGGTTTAATTCATTGCAAGGAGTCTCAGTTGTTCAGGAAACCAATTGACAGGGTCTTAGGTGTTCAGGAAATCCAAACAGTGCATCCCAATCTCAGGTTTCTAGTTAGGAAAAAGGAAGAAATCAATTCATGTTACAAACTAAAACTAACTTCATTAAATCCTAAGGAAACACATATGACAGGAATTGATTTATAGTTAAACAATAAAATAGGGAAAAAACATGTAAAATATTTCAGTTTGTGTGTTTGTGAACTGTGTTTAAAATCTATGAGTGTGTGGAATGAGTGAGAGTGTAGTGACAGTGAACAGGATGTGGCCTGTGTGTGTAAAAACCTGTGTAACTTCATGAGGGTGTGAGCTAATGTGTATGACAGATTTTAGGTTGTGTGTGATAGAGTAACAAAACAGTGCAATGTGGGTAAGGGCTTAGTTCTCAGATTTGACAACCCAAAACAGTTCCAGTATTCACCAACAGTTAGCAACCCCAAAGCCATATTTAGAAAACCCATAGTTCACTATAAATCACAATTTGATATGAACAGCATTCCCATACATGTAGGTGAATCAAACAACTACTTAACCTGATTAAAATCAGTAGGAATAACACAAACTCAGGAAAAACAACCCCAGCCAATGTGTTCTCAGGTTTTTATAAAACAACTTGACAGTTCAAATAAGAGAATCAGTAGCAACTCAACAAGAAATCAAAAACCTATCTGGCAAACACCAAACCTAAACCAATATCCCATACTCAACAAAAGCCAATTTCGAATGTAACATTGAGCTAACCATGAACAACCAGTTATGTAGGGAGAATTTGCAACTAAAATAATCAATTAGAATTAAATTGGATGACCTAGCCCATATGATCCATCTCAGAAGAAAATCAAACATAACACAAGAACAACAGGACAAAATTGATAAATCAACAAGGAACAGAGGGAATCGAATTTTTAAGGCAGTTATAAGAGGCAATTGCAGAAAGGATATCGAATAGAACGGAACCTGCAACAAGATCTCTACTGGCCTGAGCATCCTCGACTGTCCTGGCGAAAGCTCGCCCCCGCTGGCCTCCCCCGGCCTGCTGCTGATGCTGTATGTACCTCTGATGCTGAGTCGGTAAGGGTAATCCCCTCTGCTGGCCTACCGGAGCCCTAGCTCCTGCTCCCTGAACCGTCTGTCCCGATGACTCGGGACACTCTCTCAGACGATGATCGGATCCTCCGAAAAGCAAACATCTGCCCCGCCTCTTCCGGCATTCGCTACAATCATGCCCTGGTCTTTTACAAAAAGGGCAAATAATGACAAGCTGCTGTCCCGGGGCCGGCTGCTGCCTCTATGGCTGCTGTGCCTACTGAAAGGGTACACGGTCCTGAAACTGCCGCTGCTGAAGGTAGACCCTCGGCTGCGGGTACTGCTGCTGAAACTGTAGAGGTAGCATCTGCTGCTGATACTGCTGCTGAAACTGTAGAGGTAGCATCTGCTACGGATACTGCTGCTGAAACTATAGAGGTAGCATCTACTGCGGATACTGCTGCTGAAACTGTAGAGGTAGCATCTGCTGTGGATACTGCTGCTGAAACTGTAGGGGTGGCATCTGCTGTGGATACTGTGGCTGAATCTGCAAGCGGGGCATCTGATGCGGATACTGCTGCTGAATCTACAAGGGGGGCCTCTTGGCCGGGCCCGCACTGCCACTAGCTTTTTGAGTGTCTCGCATCCTCTTCTCCTTCAGCCCAAGATCGTCCTCCGCTGTCATGGCTCCTACCAGAATCTGCTCGAAAGTGGCGTCACGGCCGCTCTTGGTATATGACTTGATCTCCTTGATCAAACCCCTGCCAAACCTCCTCGCCTTTCCGACTTCGGTAAGATCCTCAATGAATCTTCTCAAGCGGCTGAACTCTCCAGCGTACTCCTCAACGGTCTGGTTCCCCTGAACCAAACTCTCGAACTGCGCCTCCAAAGCACGGAGTACGGTATCAGGAAAGAATTTATCCTTGAATAGTTTCTTGAACGCTGTCCAAGTCTGACCGGCTGTACCAACCCTCGGGTCCGTCTGGTACCAGGTACGGGCCAAGTCCTGCATCTGACTGGCGGCTGCCTCGATCTTTAATCCTGCTGGTATCTGTGCCAATCGGAATATCTTTTCAATGTGCTCTATCCAATCGTCGGTGTATATGATGCCCTCTGTACCCTTGAAGTCTCGGGTCCCATCTTCTTAAAGGATTGGATGTCAGGATTCCTTGGCTGATACGGCTGCATCTGGCCTCCTTGTGGCTGAGAAGCCACCAGTTCTACTGTCGTCCTGACCAACTGGTAAGTATCTTGTAAGCTCTGTAGAATATCAGCAGACTGGCTCTGCTGTATCTGCGGCTGAGAATCCAAGAATCGCTAGAAAAGGGCAAACATCTGAGCCGTATCTACTGTCCCTGAAGGTAACTGCTGCTGAATCATATCCGGAATGACGGAGGAAGACCTCCGGACAGGTGGAGGTGCACTCCCAAAAGCTGCAGACGCTCCTGTATGAGCAGAAATAGGGGGTACTGTGGTCACAACGTCCACAATCGGGTGAGGGGTGGTAGGCCTCTCACCAGCGTCTGCTGAGCCAGAGCGATGCGATCGTGTCTCGATCACCATCCTGGAGACAGATCAAACAAGGAATAAATACTGAGATAGAATCGATAATTCAAGGGAGGACAGTTATTCAAGGAAGCAATCTTCAACAGGAATTTAGATGGCAAGAATCCAGTTAAGAGTTTTTTCTAATGTGATTAAGTACCTCAAAAATAATCCTAATCCTACTGCAGGCTGTAGTGGTACTCTAGTTCGAATACCACTACACAAACTCGACCTGCATGGGCCACCACTAAAAACGTGTCACGACCCGCACCCACTGTGAGGGTACGAGTACGTAACAGCGCCCAGCCTATGCCGCAGTATCGGCGGTAGAACGCTGTTCTAGGTCATGAACTATAACTAACAAATATAGAATAATCTCCAACTGGAGGCTAATCACAGAAGGTACAACTCAATCACAACCTAGAGATAGAATATGGCACGATGAAATAGATAAGAAACTCCTCAACTGAGGCACAACAGAATGAAATAACATAAGTTAACAACTACTAGTCTCAACACCTCAAATTATACAACTCTGAAAATAAGAACAACAACTAACATGAAAGAGAGACAATCTAGACTATCTAAACTATGCAAGGGTATCATCGTCAGCAGCTGCCTGAACCTCCCCAGGCGTCCAGGTCGCGAGTGTCATCTAGGCAAGCTCCAAAGTAAGGGGTGCAGGGTTCCTCATCATCCTCTGTAAAATTTTCAACAGGTCCAGTCAGGACGGGAGCGAGCACAATACATCTCAACAGATCATAGTAGGTTAGAAAATATAATCATGCAGTAAAGTAACATACATGAACTGAAAGAAAGTACATAATGTAAACAGAGAGAGAACTGTAATAGAAATATCTACTATAAGTAGAGAGCTACCAGTGACTAGTGATTTAGAGTACAAAGTCGACATGTGAACGGCTTGATTTACACATGGCTGTACTAAAGAGGCGTACATGGCTATTCTACTTTGGAATTGTTCACATGACTATTTATACTCCTCCGTACCCCCAATCAATACACAAGGATCCAGCCAGGTTATGTTATGATTCCATGCAAAGGCCCGCAAGGGGTGATACATGGAGGTCCCATAAATGGGGATTCTGGGAAACCCAATAAATGGGATAAGGATTCAAAGAAGACTCTGTGAGCATGAAAGTACATGTCACAAGTGATCGATGAACCAATGAAGCATAGTGATACGCCATGTAAGTGAAACACACAGAACATGTAGTACCCGATGCCCCCTGAAGGGATAACATATCAAGAAGGAATCCATATAGTACTAATCCGTGTGACCAACGTGACTGTATCAAGTAAAGTAATTTAAAGCAGGAAAATAATTCTAAACAGGATATAAAATGATCAGAGAATGTAGTCACCTCGTATCTGAATGTCTGAAGTAAATGTACTGTCCGAGATGAGGTACCTGACTCCTAGTTAGAGCAACACAAGTCAAGATGTATACAGGGGATGATAATAGTAATCTACAATGCATCTGCATGCTGTCTAGGTCAAACTAGACTAAAGTCAACACTTGGTCAACTCTAGTCAACCACACTAGTCAAACTAGGTCAAACTAACCCAGACAAGTCTTACTAAGCCTAACCAAGGCTATCCTAGCAAGCACACATCAAATCTAGGCTATACAAACCAACTACACACCTATACTGGCATTCAAACCACATACCTCGGCTATGAGCCATAGGTATACACCCATAGGCTATATGTCCTGTATATAGGCCATAGGCCATATAGCAAAATCTATTCACACATTACTATATTAAACTATAACTAAAATTAATATAATAACCACATTATACACATAGGCCACATAATAATATCACGTATAGGTGTACATACATATATACATATATATATACATTGGGTGATAGGGATTAGTGGATCCATGGGGGTGTGTGTGTGTACATGTGAACAGTGATGTATAATATGAGGGTGTGTGTGTGAATGAATCATGAGTGTGTGATAGAATCTCAGGAAAGGACCTCAGGTAATGTGTAGTTATTTTTCAATAGGATTAAAGTGTGTGGCATGGTGTGTGGGTGTGTGTAGAGAGGAATATAGCGTGTATGATATGGTGACATGAGAGTGTGGAAGAGTGTGTGTTGAGTAGAGTGTTCAGGAATTTGCATCAAAAGCCAGTGAGTGACTGAGCATGGTAATACATCTCAGAATTTGCTTAAAAAAACTGGAATCAAATTGACAGTTTAAACTTCTATTCCAAACCATATTTCGAATTCCTTTTTCCCAATTGAATCCCAATTCCATTGTCAACATAAACCAATAGTTAACCAATGTCCCCAAACACCAATTGGATCCATTTGTCAATTTCTCTAACAGAATTATAAACTAACTCTTAAGCAACTAACAACCATGAAATTGAAACATCAATTCAATTAAGAAAGAAAAAAAAAGTTTAGGACTGTGTAGTGCTAAAAACAGTGTGCTAAACATGTAAAAACAGGATTCAAATCTCAGGTTTAATAGGGTTCTCAGGACTTAGTTTTGTTTTCAGGAATAAAACATTAAGTAAATGAACTCATGTTCATTCAGTCCCAGGTATTCAAAACAGTGTGTGCTTGTGATCACTGGTGACAGTGTCATATAGGGAAAATAGTGTACATGAAATATAAACTCAGGTTTAATTCATTGCAAGGAGTCTCAGTTGTTCAGGAAACCAATTGACAGGGTCTTAGGTGTTCAGGAAACCCAAACAGTGCATCCCAATCTCATGTTTCCAGTTAGGAAAAAGGAAGAAATCAATTCATGTTACAAACTAAAACTAACTTCATTAAATCCTAAGGAAACACATATGACAGGAATTGATTTATAGTTAAACAGTAAATAGGGAAAAAATATGTGACAGATTTTAGTTTGTGTGTTTATGAACTGTGTGTAAAATCTTTGAGTGTGTGGAATGAGTGAGAGTGTAGTGACAGTGAACAGGATGTGGCCTGTGTGTGTGAAAACCTGTGTAACTTCATGAGGGTGTGAGCTAATGTGTATGACAGATTTTAGGTTGTGTGTGATAAAGTAACAAAACAGTGCAATGTGGGTAAGGGCTTAGTTCTCATATTTGACAACCCAAAACAGTTCCAGTATTCACCAACAGTTAGCAACCCCAAAGCCGTATTTCGAAAACCCATAGTTCACTATAAATCACAATTTGATATGAACATCATTCCCATACATGTAGGTGAATCAAACAACTACTTAACCTAATTAAAATCAGTAGAAGTAACACAAACTCAGGAAAAACAACCCCAGCCAATGTGTTCTCAGGTTTTTACAAAACCACTTGACAGTTCAAATAAGAGAATCAGTAGCAACTCAACAAGAAATCAAGAACCTATCTGGCAAACACCAAACCTAAACCAATATCCCATACTCAACAAAAGCTAATTTCGAATGTTACATTGAGGTAACCATGAACAACCAGTTATGTAGGGAGAATTTCAACTAAAACAATCAATTAGAATTAAATTAAAATGGGATTCGTAGTTCAGGAAACTGATATCAGGTATCAGTCGAACCTTGAACCCAACTCGAATCAATATTCCATTCCTCATATCAAACCGCCTATACTAACATGTAAACTCAATCTAACATACATATATATAAATCTATTCATGACAATTTAGCATTAATATTCAGTTTAGAATGGAAACTAAAATTGAAATTTCAAAACTGGAATGTATGTATCAGAAAATTGGGAAAACTCTTGATTTCGAAACCCAACACCACATACAAACCCAAACCCACTTGTACAGAGTGTCCCACGCGTGTACATGTCTCAGGGGGTCATACTCATGTCCAGGAAACTGGACACGAAGTGTCCAAATTTGAAATGGATCCATCACCTGAAACTGGCAGTGAGGACTGCCTCGTGCAGCCATGTCGAGTCCAATAGGACTCGACACACAACACGAGAAGGGTTGTGTCCGTGTCCAGTTATAAAGTGAGTCTAGGGCTAGGGAATAGACACCCTGAATCGGGTCTAGACCGTGTCGTGTCCGAACTAAACGGCGTATCGGACGCAATTTTTCGCACGTGTGCAGCAGTGCGCGATCCGTGCGCGTATGAATTCTCCTCGTGTAGTAAACCATATGCTCCCAAATTTTGGGAGCATAGTTTCAGCATTTGCCCCATCATTCCCACAAAATTTCGTGTCCCCACGTGTCCTACACAGTGAGTTATAGGACCGAGATGCAGGACACTGCACGCTGTCCAGAACTGCAAGTTCGTGTCCCCGTGTGGACACGATACAACACAAAAATCATAGATCAATGACACAAAATCAAACACTACACCTAGCACTACAAATTCATTCAAACACATTTCAAAAATAATAATGAAAACACGAGTGTGGCATTTCATCAAACACCTACACTTACACATTGACACGTGTCCGATACGGACACCAAACGGACACGAAACGACACAAATCCAATACCTACTGCTAGGGGACACCTAGGGCTTCCTATCCATGCAAAGAAAATAAAATTTGGTGGAGGGAATAGGGATTTATCTATATGTTCAATTTGCAAGAAAAAGCTTCAAAAAGGGGGGTTTCTTCTTGATGGCCAAGTGCTCCAAATTGGTCCAAACCTGAGATTCCTCTCCATGGACATGAAATAGAGCTGGATTAGGAACTAATGCAAAAGACTAGAGTGGAAAAGGAATTAAAATAAATAATCTATGGGTTGGGAAAGAATGGACAAACCTCTTTCTTCAAAACTTGGAGAAATTAATAAAAGTGGCAAGAACAAATGGAAGAGGCATTAAATAGGGTGTGAATCCCTAGTTTGGCTGCCATGGGTAGGCTTGTTGGGGTTTGGGCTTAAGTCATGGGCCTATGGTTCAATTCACAAGTTATTGCATTAAACCATAAGTCATGACTTAATTTCACTAAACCTAATCCCCTCATTCTAAAACCAATCTCTAATGACTAAAATGGGTTAACTCAAGTTAGGCTAGGGTTACCATAGCTAGGGTTAGGTTCTAGGCTAGTCTACAAGTCTCAAACTAGTCAAAGCCCAAACTAGGAATTCACCAATTCAATAAATTATCAAATAATTCAAATAAGTCAAATGACCAAATTACCCCTAGGCTAAAAATGATAATTAGATCATCCTAATGACATGGCTAGGCTCTAGGGCAGACAGTCTCTACGGTTTCACTAGCTGCACATCAAAATCACAAGTCATAATATTTAATAGTTATAAAATGATTAAAAATCACTAAAAATTATATTAAAATTTTAAATGCCATAATTAAATAAATTAAAATACAAAATTTCAAAATTACCCTCATTTTATAAACTGGGTGTTACAAATCTACCCACCTTAGAAAAATTTCATCCTCGAAATTAAAATGGTAGTAGTCCTTCTAGGTCAAACACCCCACAATCAAAGTCTCAAACATACCGTCAGATAATCATATGAGTCTGTCCAAAATCATGATACTCAGAATCTTCGTCGTGCTAGTGAGCAAGGCTACGATAATCACAGAGTACTCGACTAAGGCACATACCTCTAGAATCATGGTATTTAAAATTTTTGCATTACCGCATGCTTGGCAGCAAAAACCTTAAATTCCCACACCCGAGAAATACATCCTAAATCTGACTATATGTCCTCACTATGCCAGCTAACACGACTATCGATGATTCTAGATTCCATAACTGGGTGACCTAGCCCATATAATTTATCTCAGAAGAAAATCAAACATAACACAAGAATAATAGGACAAAATTGATAAATCAACAAGGAACATAGGGAATCAAATTTTTAAGACAGTTATAAGAGGTAATTGTAAAAAGAAAATCGAATAGAACGAAACCTGCAGCAAGATCTCTACTGGCCTGAGCATCCTCGACTGTCCTGGCGAAAGCTCGCCCCCGCTGGCCTTCCCTGGCCTGCTGCTGATGCTGCATGTACCTCTGATGCTGAGTCGGTAAGGGTAATCCCCTCTGCTGGCCTACCGGAGCCCTAGCTCCTGCTCCCTGAACCGTCTGTCCTGATGACTCGAGACACTCTCTCAGATGATGATCGGATCCTTTGCAAAGCAAACATCTGCCCAGCCTCTTCCGGCATTCGCCCCAATCGTGCCCTGGTCTCTTGCAAAAAGGGCAAATGATAACAAGCTGCTGTCCCGGGGCCTGTTGCTGCCTCTGTGGCTGCTATGCCTGCTGAAAGGGTACACGGTCCTAAAACTGCTACTGCTGAAGGTAGACCCTCGGCTGCTGGTACTACTGCTGAAACTATAGAGGTAGCATTTGCTGCGGATACTGCTGCTGAAACTGTAGAGGTAGCATCTGCTGCGGATACTGCTGCTGAAACTGTAGAGGTAGCATCTGCTGCGGATACTGCTGCTGAAACTATAGAGGTAGCATCTGCTGCGGATACTGCTGCTGAAACTGTAGGGGTGGCATCTGCTGTGGATACTGTTGCTGAATCTGCAAGCGGGGCATCTGATGCGGATACTGCTGCTGAATCTGTAGGTGGGGCCTCTGGCCGGGCCCGTACCGCCACTAGCTCCCTGAGTGTCTTGCATCCTTTTCTCCTTCAGCCCAAGATCGTCCTTCGCTGTCATGGCTCCTACCAAAATCTGCTCGAAAGTGGCGTCGCGGCCGCTCTGGGTATATGACTTGATCTCCTTGATCAAACCCCTGCGGAACCTCCTCACCTTTCCGACCTCGGTAAGATCCTCGATGAATGAAGGAGTCCCTATGATTGGAGCACCCTTCCAATTTGATATAACCGATCATCAAACCCCTTCACTTTGGGGTCAGTTCCCACTTCATGTAACGCTTCTCAACTGAACAAAAGAAAGTCGAGAGCGGATGGTGGCGGTTGACGGAAGGAACGTACAGATGAATACCGTAGTTCTCGAAATACCATATTTTGGTTATCTCCAAGAGCATGGTATTTTCTAGGACCAACTGATCACCAATAAAAAATGGAGGTTTCAACATCTTGACAGCATCAAATGGAAGAGACAGCTTGCATCGATCTATCATGCGATGAAAGTATGCAGGCCATTGATCCTGAATCATTGCTAGTCGACCTCTCAGTTGACCATAGGCAATCAACTGTTCGATTGAATGAGTGTGTGCCTCGTCAATGTCTTTGCCCACGTAACAGCTCGTTAATACGAAAAGAATTTCCTCGAAGAGAGACAAGGACACAGGAACTACACATTAACAAAAATGTGTTAGAAAAATAAAATAAAAGTACTGTATCATAAAAAGAAGGTATCTAGGTAGCCCTTGCATGGATCATCCGTGCAGGCTCAATCAAAGCGTACCACACATCGGCTAACATACATCTGTGCAGGTACTTTATAGAAATGTTGTACGTCGATATTGACAACGCAAAGCTTCATCGTCTAGTCGATACTTTATAAAAAGTGACAACTATGCACGTCAGTCAAGAGAACTTTAGCACATCTTCGAAACACCACCCCAAAGAGCGGTGTCCATGCACATCAGCAACAAAAAGTATCAGCATATCTTTGAGACGATGCTCCTAAGAGTCGACGCTCATATGCATCAGCAAACCAAGAAGCCAATAACAATCAGACATCTACCAGCAATGGGTGGCCGCACATCCCATACAATAGGAGCTTGCTCAACGACGACGGCTTCAGAGGCCAACTACTTCCCTTTGGCCTGTCGAGTAGCCTCCCTAGCTTGTCTCGTCGATGACATTCTAGTTTGTCTTGCAGTTGCTGCAGCCGGTCGGAGGCTAGCCGCTGCCCCACTAGTCTTCTTGGAGCTCGCCGCGGGAGCTTTCAGGATTCTTGTTTTCTTGGGAGCCAAGGCAGGAAAAGTTAGGGTTTGAAAAAAGAAGAAGAAGACTCTGAAGAAAAACTTCCATGGGAAGGTAGGTGAAAGCAAGAAAGTTTTTCTCCCTCCCCAACGACCCCTACTTACAGGGTGCAGCCATGTCAGCAAAAGAAGATGAAACGCTTCGTGATCGAGAAAACTCTTCGAACAACGTGGAAACGAAAAGTTGGGATCATGATGACCATTCCGTAGAAATGAGGAATTAAGATCAACTTTAATGAACCGACGGCTCAGGGCATTTAATGCTGAAGCCTAAGCATGACGACAGCCTGTCACTAGGCACGCCGAGCATTCGCACGAAAAGGACACGTGTTATGCTTCTGTTCAAAGTATTCCGAGCTTGATTCAAGTTCGAAACACTCTGAAGGGGTCTTATAGAAGCATAAAATGCACAGACAAATCAAAAGCACAGATAGTGTTCTCGCTACACAAAGCTTCATAAAAATGCAGATACCCGAAAGCACAAACAGAAGATCAGAAACCACAGTTCAAAAAAAGCTCTTTATTAAATCATGGCTATAAAGATCTATTATAAATTCATCAGGATTACAAGAAAAGAGCTCTGCCTACAACGATCTATTACAGATTCATCATGAAAAGAACTAAGGCATCTAAAAATCTATAAGAGGGTTAATCTTCACAGGCTGCATACAAGGGGTTAATCTTCACAAACCCGCAGCCCCCCAGACGCACAGTTCTGTCAGAGAGAGCCACTTCCTGAAGCAGCTATTAGCCCGAACGAGAACTTAGTCTATAGCACAGGCCGTGCCAACGCCATTGAGCAGGGCAGAGCACAACCTGTGGCTCTTCGGATTGGCAACCAATCCAAATCTGAAAGCTTGGATCTCGAACACCTCCAAGACGTTGTTCAGGTTCGAATTCCTTATACCAAACGCTCAAGTGCATCTCGAAACTCAACAGTAGTTCTTCTAAAAAGGCACAGCTTCTCAAAACGAAGGGATCCGCAACCATCAGTCGACTTGTGCAAGGCCAATGGCCGTTCGAAGCTAAGTCATGATCGAGCAAAGCATTTTGGAATGCTAAGAGAGGAAGACGACTCTCCAGAAAAACTTTCCTTTATATAGGGTGAGTGTGGTCCAACCAACATGCCACGTGGCCGTCGGTCAAAGACGCCCAAATTAATAGGATGAACCTAGAACTCAGCACAACAAACCTCAATTAATAGGTTCATTTTACTGAGTCCCATGCCACAGACTTCTTGAATTTCCTAAATGATGACGACAATTAAAGAAGTGGACGACCAACTCGTCTATAAAGAAGAGCAGTCATTAATCGCTCTTAAAGACTTTGACAGAAACTAGCTCCTTCGATTCAGAAGCACAGCCTCCCTACTGCGCTCTCGCTTTGACTCAGAAGCAGCCTCTTCGCTGCACCCTCGCTTCGACACAAAAGCACATCAAGCTTACTTCCTCACACAGCACCCTCACTTCAACTTAGACGCACAGTGGCTCTTTCATCATTAAGACGCAGTCCACTTGTCGTTCTAAAGCACAGTGACTCCGTCGCCTGAAGTACAGTCTATTTGTCGCCCTAAAAGCACAGTGACTCCGTCGCCTGAAGCACAGTCTACTCGTCGCCCTAAAGTACAGTGACTCCGTCGCCTGAAGCACAGTCAACTCCTCGCCCTAAAGCATAGTAACTCCATCGCTTGAAGCACAGTCTACTCGTCGTCCAGAAGCGCACTGACATCAAAGCTCCGTCAGAAACACAGCTTGTATAGCGGTGCAGCCATACGAAGTGACATGGCTCTACATGGCCAGAAGGGTGTGTATATCTTTTCAGGATACCACCCTATCGTTTAAACTGCTGCTCTTAAGATAAGACAGATTTTGATTTTGTTGATAAGAGAAATATCTTATCGGTTTGTTTAAACCACAGATAAGGACAAAGTTTGTTGTTATGGATGAGAGCTATATCCAACTGGTTTGTTTAAACCAATGGCACTCTAAGATAAGACAAAATCCAACTTCGAAGATAGGAACAGAATCTGCTCAGGTTCATCTGATCAACAAATAAGCACACGCAATATGTCGTTTATTCAGTTATATTGATAACTCCCCAAATATCTCGATAGAAGAGAATTCCCGTGTCTACCACGTGTCAGCTCAGCAGTAGCCCTCACCGTGATCGCCTTAAGATTCTCCTATATCTCCCCATGCAGCGTCTCTGCATAATCTTTACGCACATCACATATGTGCTCTCCTATAAATAGAAGGAGTTTTCCTTCGATAAAGAGGCTTGGAAATCTTCAACTTCGGCATCCTCTTGATTGGTAACCTTAGATTTTCTGTCACCAGCACTAGAAAGTTAAAGCACGTTCAACTCGTCGTCAGATCATCAATAGAGTAAAGGAGTTGTTGTAGTGCTCGATCTCCACAGTCACACTTTTCTAGAAATTTTTTACTTAGATCTCCTGTTTAGGAATCGATTGTACTCTTTTTATATCATGAATCAAAAATGTCAGACCTACAGAGAGTCCTACAATGTTGCCCTTGAAGCGAGCGGATCTTTGGCCGGGCGTCGCAGAGGAAAGGATCAAGCGTCTGTAACAACTTCAACAAGCATCCTCACGACACGGGAGGATCTGGTGTGCCAAAGCGCCAAAATACGTTCGAGTACCGGGGGCCTCATCCCAGAGTACGATGCCATCAGTACGACAAGATAGGACATCTGGCAATCGAATACCAAGGGAATGTTTCAAGTATGGCCAGCTAGGCCACAATGCGACAGATTATCGAATGGAGAGGGCGAACCAAAATTCACAAAGGAATGTACAAATTCAGAATAGGGCACCTCCCGCCCATGGTGCAAACGTAGTGCCCGTGAACCCACGAAATTGCGAGGGAGCGCAAGGTCGAGTCTATGCACTAACTCTGGATGCAGTGTTTGCGTTCGACACTATTGTGACATGTATATTACTCTATAAAATAGAGCCTGCTAGAGTACTGTTCAATTCGGATTCTACACATAGTTTCATATCTGCCGACGTTGTAGAAGAAAATAAATTACCCATGTAATTATTAGATATAAATCTTAGCGTTAGCACTCCATTGGGAGTAGATATGCCTGCCACTCAAATTTATAGGGATGGTTACATCTGCATCGATGTGAGGAATCTATCCTTAGAAGTTATTATCCTCGACATCAAAGAGTACGATATCATTCTCGATATAGATTGGTTGGGTGCATGCCAGGCAACCATCATGTGTGCGAAAAAGAGAGTCTTATTCCGTCTTCCTGTCGAAATCGAGTTCTTTTATTCATGTAGAGCAGTGTCGAAGACGGTAATGGTGATATCGATAATTTCGGTAAACGCATGTTGCATTCTGGTTGCAGCGGGTACCTAGCATCAGTTCGAGACACAAGAACGGATATCAGGCACGGCCCGGACTGAACTCGTGGCAGAATTTTTTGATGTATTCCCAGACGAGTTGTCAGGGATGCCGTCGAATCGAGAGATAGAACTCAGCATCGACACCTTTTCGGACACTCGACCAATATCCAAAGCACCCTATCAAATGGCACAGGTGGAGCTGAAGGAACTGAAAGCACAGCTACAAGAGTTGCTAAATTACGAATATATTCTCCCTAGCATCTCCTCATGGGATGCTCCAGTATTGTTTATAAAGAAGAAGGATGGATCGATGCGGCTGTGCATCGACTATCGGGAACTTAACAAAGCCACAGTACGAAACAAGTACTCGTTGCCGAGGATAGATGATTTGTTTGACCAGTTATAAAGGACAACGGTATTTTCCAAGATTGATCTTCGCTTAGGCTACCATCAATTGAAGATCAAATCTGAGGATGTGCCAAAGTCCGCTTTCCGAACTCGATACGGTCACAACGAGTTCCTAGTCATGTCATTTGGTTTGACAAACGGTCCTGCCGCTTTCATGGATCTGATGAACCGGGTATTCCTGTCGTTTATAAACAAATTTGTCATCGTATTCACCGAAGATATTCTTATATATTCGAAAAGCAAGGACGAACACGTGAAACATTTGAAGACGATGCTACAGACTCTGTATGGACAATAACTTTATGCCAAATTGAGTAAATATGAGTTCTGGATGAACAGTGTGACGTTACTTGGGCACGTTATTTCAGCTTAAGGCATCATAATGGACCCAAAGAAAATTGAAGCGATAGTTGAGTGAAAATGGCCTACCTCGACAGGCGATATCAGAAGTTTTCTCGGCTTGGAAGGCTACTACCGAAGATTTGTGAAAGACTTTGCCAAGATTGCGTCGCCTCTGACTCGCCTCACCCAGAAGGGATTCGTATTCGAGCGGAACGACGACTGTGAATCTAGCTTCCAGGAGTTAAAGAAACGTCTCGTCTCAGCTCCGATCCTTGCACTTCCGGATGGTCCAGAAGGGTGCGTGCTCATGCAAAGGGATAAGGTGATTTTGTTTGCTTTGAAACAATTAAAGCAATATAAGAAGAATTACCCTATACATGATCTTGAGCTAGCGGCGATTGTGTTCGCGTTGAAGCTATGGCAGCACTACCTTTATGGTTTGGCTTGCAGCATCTATAAGGATCACAAAAGCCTCAAATACTTCATACAACGGGACTTGAACTTACGGCAGTGGCCTTGGCTCGAACTCATCAAAGACTATGATCTGACTATCGAGTACACGTCGGGTAAGGGAAATGTTGTAGCGGATGCTCGGAGCAGAATGCTTGCAGGGTGGCAGGCTATCAACCGCGATATACAACAAGACTTGGCAGAAATGGGCATTGAACTCTGAATTCGATAAAGATGAGCATAATGGGCTTGTACAATAAGATAAAGACCGCACAGGAGGGCGACCCATTCCTGAAGAAGATACGCGAGCTAATTTTGACAGGGAAGGCGACCGACTTTGTGGTGGACGAGGGCGGATCGATGCAGATGAAAGGAAGAATATGCGTCCCGGACCATGCCGAACTTAGAAAAGAAATTATGATGGAGGCCCACTATGTAAAGTACTCGTTACATCCTGGAAGCACCAAGATATACAAGGACTTGTGTATGACCTTTTTGTGGTACGGCATGAAGAAAAATATGGCAAATTTTGTGTTACGGTGTATGGCCTGTCAACAGGTGAAGGAAGAGCGCCAAAGACCAGGCGAGGAGCTACAGAACCTCAACATTCTGGTATGGAAGTGAAACGACATCTCTATGGATTTTATCTTCATCTTTTCGAAGACGTCATGGAGAAATAATGCAATTTGGATCATTGATAATCGATTGACCAAATCCGCTCAATTCATCGCTATCAAAGTATCCTAGAGCGTCGACCGGTTAGCTCATATTTATATCGATGAGATTGTTCGACTCCACGGGGTACCTGCTACAGTCATTTCGGACAAAGATGGGCGATTCTTATCGCATTTCTGGACTAGTCTACAAGCGGCAATGGGCACCAAGCTGAATTTTAGCTTCACATATCATCCACAAATCGATGGCCAAACAGAAAGGGTAAATCAGATCCTCGAAGATATGTTGCGTCTGTGTGCAATAGATTTAAAGACTAGTTGGGACACACATCTACTGCTTGCGGAGTTTACGTACAACAAAAGTTATCAATCAAGCATCCAGATGGCTCCTTATGAGGCACTTTACGGAAGGAAGTGTCGATCTTCGATCTGCTGGGACAAAGTCAGGGAGCGACAGGTGCTCGGGCCAGAACTAGTGGAACAGGCCGTTGAAAAGGTCTACATGATTCGGAATAGGCTTGATATTGCTCAGAGTCGACATAAAAGTTATGCAGACACTCGTCGACGACCATTAGAGTTCTTGGTCGGGGACCATGTGTTTTTGAAGGTGACACCGACGGGGGGTGTCATGCAGTTCGGAGTAAAGTCCAAACTAAGTCCAAGATTTATAGGTCCCTTCGAGATCTTCGAAAGAGTGGCGACAGTTGCTTACCGGATCGTACTACCCTCTACCCTAGCTGAAGTACACGATATCTTCCACGTCTCCCAACTTTGGAAGTACGTGCATGATCCAAGGCACGTGGTTAGCTTCGATCAGTTGGAGTTGTGCACCGATCTATCATACTCAGAAGAGCCTGTGCAAATTATGGATCAAAAGAAAAAAGTCCTACGGAATCGGTCGATGTACTTGGTTCGTGTGCTCTGGTACAACCATTCAGTTGAGGAATCGACATGGGAGCTAGAATCAGAAATGAAGGAGAAATATCCTTTGTTATTCGTCGATTAAGGTCAGACCCTTGTTCTTATGTTTCGGGACGAAACTTTTTCTTAGTGGTATATTATGTAGTACCTCGCTTCCGTTGGGGCGAAGTACTATGTAATAGGCTCGTGGCAAGTCAGACACGGTTGAGAACGTAGATGGCTAGTCCAACTCAGCAACGAGTTTGGTATACGAAAACTATGGCATAAACAAAATCGATTTGGACGAATGATATGAGTACCGTTCCAAATAATGGATCGGCTACTGTTGGAATAAGTCCTAGATGCAGCATGCTGTGTCTTGGCGAATGAACTCTAAAGAGAGCGACATGACAGGTCAGCTGTTGGTTTTCTTTTTTTTTGGCTTCTGCATGATTTGTTGCTTGGATTTGATGAGTGTGCTTTTGCTTCCATTTCTGAATGCCTTTGGAAATTTTGAAGGAGGAGGATTGAAGAAGGGATTCTAACATGTTGCTCGTGCTATTGCAGGAGTTCGTGTAACTGACGCTTGACCATTGCTAAGCGATCTCCTACTCTCGATGCAATCCCTTTAGGTGGGTGGTTCGGTCCTTATTTTTTACTCCTTTTCGCCAACAAAGTCTTAAAGTTCAACGTTCAAATCGATAATGCTAACTGAATGTATGCTTTGCCACTAAGATCAAGAAGTTGGGATAACTTTATCAGTTTAGAGGAATTTACTCTGTAAATATAAGTTTCATACCAAAAAGTGCAAAGATAGGTTCTAGAAAAGAGATAGAATTATTTTATGATCTATAAAATGAAATAAAACATTGGTTGCAGCATATGGTGTTTCGGAGAATTTGGTGCCTACGGGACGCTAAAACAGAACGTACGGCTTTGAGGAAAAGAACTCTCGTACGAGTAGAAATGATTATTCTGATTAATACTGTCTGCGCTATGCTATATATTTCATACATATTAAACTATCATACATTTTCATGGTCATGGACGACTTGTGCACAGGGTTAGCTTTCCTCGAAACGGTACCGGGGGTACTGGAACCGAATCGGCCTAGGAGAAAATTATGGAATCGTGCTTTGGTATGAGAAATTTTGAGACCTCCAGTTAGGCTCGTAACCTGGACTGGTAGGGCATGTCACAATGCTACGTAATTGTCTTTCGTGGTGTCGATATCATCAATGACCACATATAAGATAGATTGCATGCTCACCTATTGTCTTGTACAGGTGGTAAGTATTATATCTATTTTATGCAAGAAAGAAGCACGGCCGTGGTAAGATAAGTTGAAATTGGTTATGTTGTTTACTGCTTAAAATGTTGCCTTTGATATGAACTGCAAATCATATAGTTCTAAATAGCAAGATCACTTCATATACTAAAATACTTAATAAGTAATGTCGGTTTAAACGAGTGGATTCGTCCCGTCCACTAGCAAGTGTGCTAACTCCCAACTCCCCATGTGTCGAGCGTACTGTGGAGCTCAAGACTAGACTGAAGCTGAAGAATGGGAGGTGGCTCGAAGCTCTCCTATTTTGAAGTATTTTGAAGCCCAATTCAGATCGAAGGATTTTTGTTCAGATATATAAAAGGGCATGAATGTATGGAATGACAAGGATTATTTCATGGCAACTTGTCGAGACTTTTTCTTTTGTGTTTCAAAGATGTAGCCACAAAGGCATATGAATTATAAAATGACCTTGCACATATTTTGTAAGTATTATGAATTAAAAGCTAAGTTTCTTCCTATTCTACGTCTTCAATTCTCTGCACTGTTTAATTTC
The DNA here is from genome assembly GCA_029216955.1 of Iris pallida. Taxonomy (NCBI): domain Eukaryota; kingdom Viridiplantae; phylum Streptophyta; class Magnoliopsida; order Asparagales; family Iridaceae; genus Iris; species Iris pallida. The sequence continues at coordinate 3,590,769 of JANAVB010027199.1, forward strand.
AGCTCGTTGTCTAAAATGAATTATTAAGTGCGCATTCTTGCCTTGTACAAGTCCAATATAGAGTTGTAAAGCATCACGCCCTAGCTTTGTTGATCGATTTATCTCGAGTCAAGGCGAGGGTGACCAATTTGGCGAGTCGGGGCATGACAACTTTGGAATTCCATCCTTTAGTCAATCCTCTGAGAATCTTTTAAATCTTTTCATGATGGAATATTCCTTAGTAAGAGAAGAGAGAGGGTTAATAATATCAAAGAATCGAGTAAACATAAAAGTAATAAAGTCATCTTGTTTCATTTTGAAGGATTCATACTTGTTATTTTCCCTCGTGTGTGACTTCCAAAAGTTTATATATTTCATTAAAAGTTTTGCAAGTGAAGATTCTATTGACATCATTGCTATCGAGGGCACAATATAGTGCGTTCATAGCCTTTGCATCCTGACTAATGACCTTGTCGTTTTCGAAAAAATTCTCTCTAAGAGTTTTCAAAACTACTTCCTCAATTACTATAGAAGATTTAGGGATATTATTTATGACAAAATCCCATAGATCAAAATCTAGATATTTTAGGTAGATGCACATCCTAATCTTCCAGTAGTTATAGTTGGTTCCATCAAGTAGAGGAGGTCTATTTATAGAGTGTCCCTCATTATGGAATGAGTTGAGACTAGGGTTAGTGGCCACTGATCACTCTAAGAAGGTTAGTCCAAATCAAGAGACAAGGCTTTGATACCAATTGTAGAACCTTAGGCGGGGAGGGTGAATAGGGTAATAAAATAATTACCAACATTAATGAGCAAATTAAAAAGTAATTTAAAGAAGAGATAATCAAACGCTCGATGTATCATAGTATTCTCCTGAGGGGCACTCTAGTCCCGTAACTCTCTTCGGCTTTAATCCACTATTTGATTAAATAGTTACAACATGAGCTTTGATCCGAAGACTCGTCAACTTCTTACATACGAGTTTTCCTCCGAAGGCTCGTCAACTTTAAACACGAGTTTTTCTCCGGAGGCTCGTCAACTTCAAACTTGAGAGAAAAAGGTTTCTATTTTCTTGAACAATTGGAAGATCTAAGTTACAACTCTTGAATACTCTAACACTTTAATGGATGACAACTTAAAGCTGTGTAGAGTAATGATGGAGCTTTTTGGTAGATGAAAAATTTAAGGCTCAAGTGGATAAGCATTTATGAAGAAGGGAAAGACCATTTATACAAATCCAAGACAAGTGAGCATTTACTACAGTCGGGCGGATGATCCGTTGGTTGTCCGCAGATGTCCGAAGGATTATCCGTCCAAATAGTAACGGCTAGAAAACTAGTCGTTGGATGTATTAAATATTCTTGATAGTGACCATTGGATTTGAATTTCAAACAACCATCTAAGCATTGGCGGATCATCCGACGGTGATCCGCAAAAGTCCGACGGATCACCCAGATGTCCCCACAAAATACTTGATGTTCCAAAATGGATTATCCGACGAATATCTGCCGTGATCCGGAGGATGATCCGAATGTCCCTATAAAATACTTGCTGGAACAATTTGGAATATCTGGCGGATATTCGCAGTGATCCGGAGGATGATCCGACTGTACCCACAAAATACTTGTTGGAACAAGTCGGATTATTCGACGGATATCCACGGTGATCCGGAGGATGATCTGAATATCCCCACAAAAACTTACTAGGACAATCCAGATTGTTCGATGGATATCCGCGGCCGGAGGATGATCTGAATGTCCCTACAAAACTTGCTGAAACAATTCGAATTATCCGGCAGAATTCTGCGACCATCCGACGGATGATCCGCTTCTTCATAGATTCTTATTTTTTTCTTTGAAGCTTTTGTTTTGTCATCCATGTAAAAGTGCTTACATTTGTTGTCTATGTATTACAGACTCTTGGAGATATGAAGCTGGATCTTTTGTCTTGTGAAGCTTCAGTATTCTTTGATTATGATCCACAATGATTCTGAGCACTAGGTGATGGATGCAGATATCTTTCATTGATAGAAGCTTTTCTTTGAATCTTGATGAGCGAATAAAACTAAAATAGTAGATGCGTTAATCGTGAATGTAATATAAAAATCAATGTGCCAACAACTTGTCCTTTGGTAACTCGGAAGCCTTAAGCATATCTCTATCTTCACTAACCAAGCGGTGACTTTGTTTGGAGTCTCTGTTCCTTTAAAGGTTGGTGGCATCATATTCCGAAACTTTTCTATTGAACCTTCCTTGCTTGCTTGAATATTTTGCCTCGTAAGCTCAATTTTTTCATGCTACATTTGCATCAACTGCTGAAAGAATTGGTACATCGACGATACATCGAGCTGTTGGGGCTACTGTTGAAGCGGCGCGTCTAGCGTCTGCGAAGTAAACTGGAGAGGTGGTAGAATATCGTCCCTTCAAAATCTCGAGTGTATTGATGCGGTTGATTACTCTGCTGAGTAGTTTGTGAAGTTCTGTCGATGCCCATCAAGGTGACAATTGGCGGAGTATCCAAAGGAGTCGTGCAATTATTTTATGGATCCATTATCTATATAGAAAGAAACCGTTAGCCAAGGGCAGATTCTAGCTTGATGCAAGTCAAGGAATAAATTAAAATCAAGATAGGATTCAAGAACGATAAAAGTCAAATGTGGATGAGATACTAAAAATCTAATCATATTTGCATCCCCGTTCGGTACAATAACGTAACCAAAATGACTAACTCGACCTGCATGGGCCACCACAAAAACCATATCATGCCCCAGTTCTAAAACTCACAGGACCAGTACGTAACTTAGCCAGCTGGTGCATACTCGAGGGCTAATCCATGCCCTGGGAACCCCTCAAGCATGCACTTGCACTGTCTATAAGGTCTTAAATACAACGTATAAGTCACACATGGATTCCTCTGTAATATATTATGGATGAAATATAAATATTTCTTAAATAAGATAACGAAACCAAAGTACAGCAAAGATAAATAAAATAGTCCCGATGGAGACAAATCCACTTCTAGAAGACTAATTATTAGGAACAAGAAAAGAAATAATCAAAAGCACGGTGAGCCTCGCTCACACAAACTCAGGTGGATCAATCTTGACCTGATAAGAAAAGGTTGCTCCTGCGTCGGGTCCTGGTCCGTAAACCTGTAGATATTCCTCGCCTATTCCTGGAGAAAAGTCCAGGTCCTCAAGGGACATACCAAGATACATAATATACAAGCCTATAATATAGTATATCTAGCATGTATGGAAAGATTGCACTACAACAAAATATGTTAATAACGACACTTTATTTATGACACTTTCAAAATAAGTGTCATTGTTTTTTTGTAGTGACGACACTCTACTAAAACGTGTCATTATAATTATGTATTTATCATAATCTACGACATCTTTTTAAAAATGTCGTAAACATAAATTCAACAACACTTTTAAGGACACTTAAAAATGTCATATAATATTATATACTAACTATAACACCTAAAAGAAGTCGTCAGTAATTTTATTTTCTACCAATTTTATCATATTCTATATACAACACTTGAAAAGTGCTATCTAAAATTTCATTTTCCTACCTTATTTTTTGTTTACCGCTTCTGGCAGAAAACTTTGGCACTCACATACGCGCCTGCTCTCAAAATTGTACCTTTTTTCTCTTTCTCTTTCTCCTCTTCCCTTTTCTTTCTCACAAAATCGCATATGAAAACTGGAGCAATGGGCATGGAGTAGCTGGAGCAAAGGTCATTGTCCGGTACTGCTCCCTTCTTCCTTTCTCTCTCTCCCTTAATTTCCTACCATGACTCTCTCTTCTTCCTTTCTCTTTATTTTCCTTAATTTCTTCCATTTTTTTGTTGCTCTATCTCTCTCTTTCTCTCTGAGGTTAGGCAAGAAAGGAATTTCGATCGTCACCACCGTTACCGACGCCACAGCTACCATTTTAACCGTCGTCGCCATTACCGACGTCACCGAGTCACCGCCACCATCTAGGTATCTCTCACTCCATCTCCACCCCTCGTTTTTTGATTTTTTTATTTTTTTATCTATGGTTAATAATTGGGGATTTTTTTAAAACATCAGAATAGAATCCATCATGATTTAGGGTTTTCTTGGTTAATTAGGGTTTAGAGGAAGAAATCAAAACTAAGTTCATATGTAGAAACTAAATAAATGCTTCGCCTATATGGAGTTTTGGTACTAGTTCGAGAATAGATCTGTCAGATTTGCCTTAAAATTTTGAAGTCAATGTCCACAAACCTTGTGTTCCATAAGGGTGAGTTGGCTCTGTTTGTGATCTCCATTACAAATAACTTATGTTGCAGACAAGAATATGGCGCAACATGATTCAGGCATCACGATATCCTAGTATATTTTGTAGTGTTTTGTTTCCTGTCGTTCATGACCTGGTTTGACGCCTATTTTGGGATTGGCCGTGCTTCCTAGCAAATAACATATATTAATAAGATTGGCTTATTTGGGCCAAGGAAATTACTGACTACAGTTAGGATGCAAGAACCAAGATGGTGACTCATTGGGGTAGCAATCTAAAATTTTATTAACTACGTATACTTGTTTGGTTTGTGGGAATTCCATTTATTTTCTCTTTGTCTTAATGTATCATGGAGATCAATTGAATTCTCCATAGCAAATTGTACCATTTCTCTGATCGATCCAACTTTAATGCTAGTGGCATCGAAAATTTAAAGATTGTTCTTGTTAGTGTTTTAGAGTATAGTCATGATCAAAGAAAAGAGTAGTCATGAAATATATGTTTATTCGATATTTTGATGTGAATTAATTGTAGAGGTGATCTTAGCCTAATTTTAAAATTAAATTCTCTTCTTTTGTTTTCATAGCATTACTTGCACTTCATAAACAAGGTTGGCATAAAAACTTTGTACTGCATATACAATATATACACCAAATTTAAGTATAAATTTTACTCTTTTTTACTTACATTCATTACATTGTTATTTTTTAATTAACTTGTCATTCTTTGCGATATATGTAACAAACTATGCATTAAATAGTGAAAAAGTTACTCTCAAAACCAATTAAAATTTTGGATATCGTGGGCTTGTAGACGAAGAAGGATTGTTGATTGCATTATCCTTGTGCTCTCTTGTAAACCTATCATGAATGTTAATTTGCTCAAATTCCATCATCAGAGTAATCACCTCTATTAATTGGGACTTGTTTATGCAACATTTGCATTTATCTAAAAAAAACAACGATTTAACTTTTACTGTTTTTGTGTGTAAATTAAATTAGAAAGGTTCATGAACTTCTATTTTTTACTTTTCGGATCTGTAATTGTTACTATTTTCCACCTTGACCTAGTAAGAACAAGGCATGACGAGCTTAATATTTATGAAAAATTCATAGAAGATTAGCGATGACAGAATCAAGGATATTAAAGTTAAGGAGATTTTGTCCGATCGAGCTTTCCAGATTGCTTGCTTGAATTTGAGTGCTTAATACCTTACTTATGACATCCATACCTTGCTTAAAACCCAATGTAGAAAATAGGTAAGTGATGGGTGCTTCTGTAATAGAAAATGCATGTTTTGAGTATATGGCTGAAACATTATATATATATACACCCACCAATATTTTCTATTCAGGTGAATTAATCTTTTCTACACACAGTCAACTATCAGCAGTGTGTTAGTTTTGATGTACAAAGAGACTGAAAAATGCAAACAAGACTTAGCCAGTACTAATTACTTTGCCTTTCTTCAAATTAAATTCATTTCAAGTATTGGTACATTGTTATATGACTGATAGTAGAATCATATCCGATGACCGAATCATAGGATAGACTGACCCCTTGTGATCAACTATTTCCTGTAAATTATATATTGTTACACCAAAGGTCTTGTTGTTCACAGGAGAGGTGATAAGACTAATGGCAGAATCTATCAATAAGAATACAAGTGTCATGGTTCTCATGCCTACAAGCATTTTGTATGACACTTTTACCTTTATCTTGATTCCAATCTATACTATTGACAAATATGAAGGTCCAAGCTAGTCTATAAACTCTATACTAGGGGAAGTGTAAAGCAGAACTTGATAGGCATCTATCTTATAAGAGACAAAGAAATAAGTTTAATGTATTGTAGACTTTGAACAACATGTATATGTATCTTTTTTTCCCTCTTAGTTGTTTATTCTCCTTTTACTTTACTTTATATTTTTAACTGTATGTAATTGTTGCTTATCTATACAATACACTAACTTTCATTTTTGGTGTCTATGATAGGTCACTTTTTGGGATTATTGTTGTTGCGAGCATCCAACAAAGTCACTAAATTTGGTTGTTAATGATGGATAAAACTTGGATTAATTATCCAAGGTCCTTCTAAATTTTTTTGATATATTTTTTCCTTTTAAGCTATCAAATATATGAATATTTACATAAATCGTAAAAAAAAATTTCTATTTGTAGGTCTAGTGATGAGTACTTAGAAGGAGTGAAGAGACTTATAGCAAATGCTAAGGAGTATGCTAGGAATCCCGAAAGGATCGTATGTCCTTGTAAAGATTGTAAAGTTGAAAAGTAACAAAAAAATGATGTAGTATATGATCACTTGGTCCGAATGGTTTTGATCCTTCATATCAGCTTTGGGTTCTTCACGGGGAACATTCAAGTAGTTTTAAACAAAATGAGGCTTTTGAGTTGCCAGATGCTCATAGGATGTACCATGATGCATACATTCCATTTGCTGAAAATTTAGAGGCTACTGAGGGTTTAAACTTGAATGCAGATGAGGTTTTTAGAAAAAAGTTAGAAGAGGCTGAAGCTCCATTATATCCAAGTTGTACTAAGTACACGAAGATATCAACAATCACTACTCTTTACAAGCATAAGACTACAAATGGGCTGTCAGATAAAGCATTTAATGAACTTCTTGAAATTTTACAGGATATGTTACCGGAGGAAAATAATATTCCAGATTCATTATATACGGTAAAGAAGTTTTTAAAAGAGTTTGATTTAGGATATTAGAAGATACATGTTTGTGTCAATAATTGTTGCTTATTTAGAAAAGAGAAAGAGCACCTGGAGATATGTCCCACATGCGGTTCTTCGCAATGGAAAGTAAATCCACGCACAAGCAAGATTAGGAAGGAAGTGCCTGCAAAGGTTTTGCGATACTTTCCAATAATACCAAGATTCAAAAGGATGTTTATGTCAAAAGATAAGGCAGAATAATTGACTTGGCATTCCACTCACCACAATCAAGATTGAACGATGCGTCATCCAGTAGAGTCTGTCGTGTGGGATTCTATTGATAAAAAATGGCCCGATTTTGCTTCAAATGCAAGAAATCTCAGGCTTGGGCTATCATCAGATGGCTTTAATCCTTACAAAAATCTCAGTACACAATACAGTATGTGGCCAGTCTTGTTGTGTATATACAACCTACCCCCCAATGTATGCATGTCGCAAGAAAATTTGATGTTGACTTTACTTATACCTGACAAAGATGAACCTGGAAATGACATAGATGTATATCTTGAACCACTTATTGATGACTTGAAGAAGCTTTGGAGCAATGGTGTGGAGGCGTATGACGCATTCACTAAGTCTGTATTTAATTTGAAAGCAATTTTGATGTGGACAATCAATGATTTTCCAGCTTATGGTAATTTGGCTGGTTGTACAACAAAGAGAAAATTTGCATGTCCTATATGTGGTCCTAATATATGTTCTCGATATTTAGATAAGTCACATAAGACTGTGTACATGTCTCACAGGAGATTTCTTCCACCTAGACACTTGTGGCGTTATAAGGCTAGCTGGTTTGACGGTACTAAGGAAAAAAGACTCCTACCAAGACCATTGACTAACAATGAAATTTTACGTGCCGTAAATGAAGTTGAAAATGTATGGGGTAAGAGTAAGAAATAGAAAAGAAAGAAGAACGATCCTCCTAAAATGTGGAAAAAGAAGTCAATATTTTTTCAATTACCATACTGGGAGGTAAATTATTTTTCACTACAATACTCATTTTTTTAGTAGTTTTATTGTAAGAGAATTATTTTTTTACGAACATAGTACTTTTTTTTTATTGTATCACAGGCTATACTGCTGCATCACAACTTGGATGTGATGCATACAGAGAAGAATGTTTGCCAAAGTATCATAGGAATATTACTGAATATTAAAGGACATACGAAGGATGGATTAAAGACTCGTGGAGATTTAGCAGACATGAACATTCGGTCTGACTTATATGCAAAACCAAGAGGAAATTTTTTTTCCTTCCTCCAGCACCTTACACACTATCAAAAGCAGAAAAGCAAATCTTTTGTAAGAGATTGGCTGATTTAAAGTTACCTGATGGTTATAGTTCGAATATTAGCAATTGTGTTAAGCTGGAAGAATGCAAGATTATTGGTCTCAAGTCCCATGATTATCATATTTTAATGCAACAATTGTTGTCGGTTGCTTTAAAAGGACTTCTTCCAGAGGGACCAAGGAAGGCAATCTTTCGTTTGTGTTTATTTTTTAATGAACTCTGTCAAAGAGTCATTGACAAAAATAAATTGGAAGTATTGGAGGATGAAATTATGGAGACTATATGCATATTATAAAGGTACTTTTCTCCAGCTTTTTTTGATATCATGGTTCACCTGACATTATATCTAGGATGAGAGGCTAGATTATGCGGACCGGTGCATTATCGATGGATGTACCCTTTCAAGAGGTATGTAATATAACCTCACTATATTTTTAGTGTTTATAGTTTATTCAACAAATTCATAAATTAGGTCATTCACCATTTGCTATTTTTTTTCTTGTTTTAACCTCCAACAGATTTATGAAGTATCTTAAGGGATTTGTTAGAAATCGTGCTCGACCTGAAGGATGCATAGCCGAATGCTATCTAGTGGATGAGTGTCTGAGATTTTGTAGTGAATACATGCCACAATCAGCATCTTTAGGCACAAAATTAAACCGCAATGAAGATTTTGAGGATGATGCAATTATAGAGGGGTACCCAATTTCAAAAGGAAAAGTAATTACCTTGTCAAGTGAAATGTTGAAGGCTGCTCATATTTATGTTCTTCTAAATAGTGCAGAAGTTGAACCATATATTCCGTGAGAATACTACCAACACATTCCAATATCATATTTTGCACCATATATATATATTTTTTTTGAGAGAGAGACCAAAATTCCGAAAGAAATTCGAATTTTGAAATCCTAAAATTCAAAAATCAAAAGCAGCGAAAAAACTGCTGCATACGTAAGTTGACCGGTCGCGCATCACGAGGGAGCGGATGGGATGGGCACGGGGCCCAAGGCGGGCGCACAGACCGAAGGTTGGAGCGACCTGCCCGAGGCGAGGGGGGGCGCATAGCTCAAGGAGCCTCGGGCCCCCCCTGCGCGGAGCCCGGAGGCGGCTGCTTCGGCGGCCGAGGGCGGGCACGCCGAAGAAAACAGAGGGCGGAGTCGCGGTGGGCAGGGGCGCCGAAGGGGGAGAGATGGGTGCAATGCCCGGGGCGACCCGAGCGGCTGGCGGCGGAGGCTAGGAGAGGAAGGGAAAGAGACGGGAAGGGGGGGTGGTGGTGGGCGGCGGAGCGTCGACGGGGGCCTCCGCGGAGCGCCGATCACCGGCGAGGGAGGCCCGAGGGGGGGGCACCCAGCCCGAGGTGGGGGACCCGGAGCCAGGGCACGCCGGCGAGGGCGGCCGGGAGGGTGACTTAGGGCGGAGCTCCGGCGGCGTCGTTAGAAGCAGAGCCGAGGCGCCGGAGGCGGACGAGGAGCGCCTGGAGATGCGTAGGGCGGGAGAGAGAGATGGAGGGGGAGGAGGGAGGGGAGAGGGAGGGGGAGGGGGATGGGTGGCGGCCGCCAAGGAGAAGAGGGAAGGCACGGCCGGCCAGCGGAGGGAGGGCCTACCGCCGGCGTAGGGGGATCTCCTCCTGCCTAAGCCGGAGGGATCGCCTGGAACCACCAGTGGGGGAGAGCTGGGAGGGTCCGGAGTCACCGCGAGGGGGAAGCTGAATCGAGCCTTCGACTGTGCAGCCACAACGACCTAGGAGGGGGGCGCACTGACGGTGGGTGCCTCCGCCGAGAGAGGACGGGCGTCAGGGCGCACCATGGGGGGCCGGGGCAGGAGGAGGAGGGGAGGAGCTCCTGTTAGGCTAGTGGCGACGGCTAGGGAGGGAAAGGATGGACCGCCTGACCCACCGGAGGTCGGGGGGCCGAGGCTGGAGTGGTGGAGGACCGCAGCGGGCGCTGCTGAGAGCGCCGAAGGCCAACTCAACGAGAGGAAGGTAGAGGTGGGGGGCGCTGTTAAGGGGAGGCGGCGCCGCAGGAGAGGCTATGACGGGCGGGGGAAGGGATCGGGGGCGGCCGAGGAGGGAGGAGGGAGAGGGAGCAGCAGTGGAAGAGGGTGGCACGTCAGCCGGGGGAGCGCACGACCCTAGCTGAGGACCAAAGCCCGACAGATGCTCGGCGGCAGGCGGCTCGCTGCGACTCCTGCGACGGCGCCGTCGGAGGTACGACCGATGACGAGGAGGAGGGAGAGGGCTGCAACACCTCGGGCCGCAAAAGGGCTGCCATGGAGAAGCGCCGTCGGGAGAGACGCGCCGCGAGAGGGGGGGCGGCGGGGGAAGTATGCCAGCAGTGGAGGCTGGCGCTGGTGGCCAGGGGGCGGCCCACCAAGGCGGCGCCTACTACGGATGCGGCCACTACGGAGGGAACCACCCCAAGCCGGAGGAGCCCCAGGGAGCTGGGCTCTCCAACATCTTCTTCATGTATATATATATATATATATATATATAGTAAATATATAATTTTTTTATGTCTTTATTAGAGTACACATGGAGGAGTTAAAGCATGCTGATAGGCGTTTGTTACGGGATAATAATTTGTTGCAGAAGAGGCATTTAGAAATATTCATTTCATGGATGTCAAAAAAGGTCAGATACATACACATTCATTTTCGTGATGATAGGTAACTTTTTAATACAAGTTATGCTTTTACAGATTAATCTTGAAAGTGCATCGACCATAATATCGGATACGCTAAGATGGCTTGTGCAAGGGCCCAGAAGTGTTGCAATCTCGTACTCGGGTTATGTGATCAATGGAAAACGCTTTCATACAACAGAAATTGAGAGATCCACTCAAGATTATGGTGTTTATATAGAAGCTGAGACTATATGTAGATCCAGTGCTAGGGACATAACACAAGTTGTTGCAAATGTTTCTTACCATGGAGTTATAAGGGATATTTTGCTATTGGACTTCAACACATTCCGAATTCCTGTTTTTCAATATGATTGGGCCAACATAGTTAGCGGTATAAAGAAAGAGGATGGATTCACCTTAGTTAATCTTCATGAAGGAGTAAGTAAATATGAAAGAGATCCATTCATTATTGCATCACAAGCAAAGCAAGTATTTTACTCCAGAAAAAGTGAAAGATCAAATTGGCATGTAGTGTTAAAGGCACCATCAAGAGGCTTTCATGACTTGGCTACCTTTGATGAAAGTGTTTATACCTCATATGCCCCACAAGATGTTTCTGCACTTGAGATAGACCATAGGGATAGTGATGAGCTATACAAGAGGATGAATTGTGAAGGTCTTCTTGTGTCACTATAGTAGTTGGACTGAATTAGAGAGAATCTTTATGAGTAATTTGTTTTTTCTATTTCGGACAAATGTGGCTAAAAGCAACCTTCCTTTCTATTAGTTGTAGTGAGTTGTTTCTTTTTGCAAAACATTTGCCATTGGAAGTATCCATTATGTTAGAAAACTCAATACTCTGTGCTTCTTGGTATAAAATCATGTCTTCATCCATATGCATTGCTATATGTCCTGTTTGAAACTTCAAATGAAGTTGCAAAAGTTTTCTAGTTGATATCTACCATTTTGTTTATTTTAGGCCAAGTTATTGGCACACAACACAGAGATATCCAAGGTAAGACACAAACTTAACTTTTTGTTTCCAGACTTTTTCCCCTATACTTGGAACATGTTTCAACTGCAACTTTTGCTACTGCTTCCTCCTTTCCTGATACGAATGGTACACTAAAACGGGTTTTTTTCCTATTGGATACAACCTATCCCTTAGGCCCATTCCCTTTATACCTTGTTGTCATGTACCCAGGGATTTCTAACCATCGATTCCTATACCTAGGACTGGTACACAAGACTAGGCAACTACCTGTTACAATCTAAGACTCCGGTATGCCAACTATTCTCATTTTACTTTGAATACATGGGTTTCCTCCTATGATACACACTGCTATTTCACCTGTCTATTCTAGACATATCCCCAACTGTATTTGCTACTCGAATTCTTGCACCCTGTAACGTTCCTTGACCTATAGGTACCTGTCGATTCATAACTTTAACCCCCAAATTGACTCACACAACAAACTGTCCTTATACCCATTTGTGCATGCCATATCCTATGTATATTTCTATTACCCAGTGTATACCCCAGGATGTAAAACACATACACAGTTTTCTTGCAGATAGGGTGCAACTGTTGTAGATTAAAACTCCTCCTTTCTAACCTCTGCTACACACCCATATCACAATCCACTTCTACTACCCAGGCATTCCCTAGCACACAATGAGGCTACAGCTTTCTACTGGAACAACATCAGTTTGTAACTACTCTTATGATAAATTCCACAGTTATTCCCATATGCCCAGTAATGGTACTAGACATACCCAACTGATACCCTGACCACCCAACTACACAACCGACACAAACTCTCTCATTGCCCTATTTCTGTAGCTTGCTCTGCTCTCTGAACCCATATATACTCCAAATTGCATCCTAGTCTGCTGTAGGAGCTTGTGCATTGGGTAACATTTAACATGGACTACATACAGGCCTCAATCCCCCTTATAGCCCTCAACCTTGATCACAAACTGTACAAGCGATACTACTTATATGTGTGTGTGTGTTTAGTTCTATTAGAATTTTATAACTTATAGCCCTCAACCTTGATCACAACTCTAGAGTTCTGGAGCAAAGTCTTCAGTGGTTTATTTAATTATTTTATATTTTTATTAGTCATAGGGCTTTTTATATTTGTATGGATATAATGGCTGTGTGCTATGTGGTTATGAAGTTATATAATAATTGAGCAGCTCTTTGCTTGATATTTATTATGATATGTTGCTATTTGCTTGAGTTGAATCTTTCATTGGACTACTATGGAATATGTTGTAGCTATATCATTCATTTTCTGCAAGACGATAAATAGTTGGCTGCGGGAATAATTTTATTCTGAAATGTGTTCTTTCACAGCTTAAACTGGTTTCTTATAAGGATCCTTGTGCTGAAAGGGTTCACTTCTTGGTTGAAGTTATGATCTCTTTCTTTGAGAAACGTCAATCCCAGAAAGGAAACAATAAATGCCATGCCTCTCTACCCAAACGAGCAGATAATGTGGGATGAAAGTCTTGTTGTTTAAATACTCTGGATAAGGATGCCTTGCTCTTTCGAAGCTTAACCACCAGTCCTAACACTTCATGATTATCTCTTAAGAAATTTCAATCTATTTTTGTCTTGAATCTACATAAGAAATTCGCAATTGTGTTAATATTCAGGAGTAAAAATAAACAAAATATATTCACAAAATTGCATATAATTGTGTTAATATTCAAAAGGATCAAAATATAAATATTTGTTCTAGAGTGGAGTGTTTATGATGTGAATCCAAAATTTGCCACCATATCAGTTCCAGTTTCAATACCCATTCATTATCCAAGGTAAGACAAACTTACGTTTTTTGTTTCATACTTTTTCCCTTATACTTGTGACATGCACTTTTTCTTATAGTCTGCTTCAGTGATGGTCTCTTTTAGTGAGGGTCTCCTTCAAATATTTCTTCTTCACATGAACTAAAATATACTTTCTATTGATACTGATTTAATTCATCTTTCTTAAATACAAAGATATGACAAGAAAATCAGCACGTGTCATTTATGATAGCCCACCTGTATCTAGGTTACCTCCTGATAGTTGTGATGAGGACACGAATTCTGCGTCAGAAGAAAATATTAATATTGGTGGTAAAAAAAAAGAAAACCAGAGGAAAAACAAAGGTCCCAGTTGTTGCAGTGGGTGAAAAGAATCGTACAATGATTGAGTGGAATGGATATGGACAACCTGTGGGAAAACAGTCAGTTAGATACAGTACAACTGTTGGGTGTATTATTCAAGAGAATGTTCCAAAAAATATAAATACCTGGCACAACGTAGATAAGAGAATCAAAGAAAAATTGTGAAGTCTGATGATGGTATATATTTTGTTTATGCATTTTATTATTGTCCCTTCTTGTACAGTATTTAGTAAAATTACTTATCTTTGATTTTACTTGTATATGTAGCAAAAATATGTTATTGAGGATTGTTACAAGAAGTCCATTATGCATTTTGAAAGCTAACTATTTTTTAATCATGTGCATTGTATAAGTGTTGTAATCCTTGTCTTAAATTATTTTGTGTAGGAATTAAGTCAAACGAAGCAGGCTGCAAGGGCAAAACAAACAATGCCTTATACTCTGAGCAGTAAAGGTTATGCAAGATATGAGCATGATTGGGTATAATTCTACTTATTTTAAATTTATGTATATTTAAAATTATCTTGCATGCAATAAACTTGATCTATTTTAATCATTTTGTCATTCGATTTTCGTTAGAAAATTGAAAATACGGGCAAATCTATATCGAGGGTAGACCTTTGGATAGAAGGACATAAGAAAAGGAAGGGAGAAAATAGGGAAAAACCGATCAACGATGCTGCAGAGAAGGCAATTGTATTTAATTAAAACTTATTTATTTCAAATTCATTATTATCTTGCTTTTTTTATAATTTTTTCAATATGCTAATACCATTTATTTTCTAGTCGGAAATGGAAAAATATAAAGAGCTTCCAGATAGCTTGACCTCCATAAATGAGGATCCAGTGAGTAAATATTTTGGTCCAGAAAGCTCAGGTTCTGTTAGAGGACTTGGATTTGGAGTTACCCCATCTAAGATAGAGGCCCAATTACAAAATAAAACATGGATGCAATCTGTTATGAATGAGTTAAATGAGGTTCGCAAAACTCAAGATCTTACACAAAAAATTCTAAGAGAGCTTAGGCCTGACATGGTAAGTTGTGATAATTTTATTTTCAACTCTAGTGTTTTTCTAAAATCTATCCAATCTTAAGTAAACTCAAATTATGAAATCGGTTTACAGTTTCCCGGAGAGCCTAGTAATGGAGAAGCGTTGACACCTCCCTCAACTCGATAAGTATATTTTGTGGTAATGCTATTTGTATTTAACACTGAAATATTAAATTTACTTTTAGTTTCTTGTTTCATTATAGTCCCGTCAAGAGAGTGTGAATGCTAGTGCTACTACAAACCTTATGGGCGCTAAGTGCACCTGTTAAATTGGACTGCCACAGGACAGGTGGTGGCAAAGGCAAAAATTGCTTCCACGGATTCTACTTCAATGGTACATCATGTTATACTTGGGCCAGATTGCTACAAAGTTTGGGTTAAGGATGTTTTAGTTCCAGATGTTACTTTGTGCCGAGCCTCAAGAGAATTTTTACCCTTGATGACACTATAGGAAGTACAATTGCTTGGCCACACAAATATATTAGTTTCGAAGAGATTCAGGTAATTAAATTATTAATTTTTAAGTTTAACTTGAGTCTATTTTATAATATTTATAAAGCAGGTTGTTGAATAATACATGCTTTCATATTGAGTATATGTACATCTGTGGTAATCAGTCAATCTTTCTTGCTTATTGTTTCAGGTGAGTACCAATAGGTTGCTAAGTTCTTAACCGGTAAAACTTTTTTCTGTGGTAATGTCGAAAATGCGACTGAAGTTGTTTTAGGTACGACAAAATTTTTATCCTCCTTATTTTGATATGCAATTTGAACTGTTACATATATATTGGTTATTATCCTTTTCACTATATACTACTACTCTATTACATACATTGGGATCAATGATTCCAGAGATGTCCTGTATTTGATACATTCCAAGCATTGTATGCCTGAAATGCCACTTGAGAAACCTGGAGTGCCTGAAATGACCAAATGCATTCGTTAAGCAATTGTATGCTTGAAATGCCACTTGAGCAATTGTATGCCTGAAATGACCACATTTTCATTAAACATTCCTTGCATTCGGTGATACATGCTAGTATCCATGCATTGTATGCCTGAAATGACCAAATGCATTCACTTCCTTTATTTGATATATTCCACTGCATTCATACAAATCACATTGAAGTATCCTACACCCGTCCATATATTACTGATACAACTTGGCATCAGAACATGTGTATTGAACTGTAGGCACTATCCATCAAGCATCAATTGGTTTGTAATCGATGAATTCACATTCTAAATTCTCTAGATGCATAGCCATCAGTCAAAACTTAAAACCTACAAACCTCCACCCTCATCAAAATAATTGAAGAGGCAAAGGACCACTGCTAACAGTAGAGTAGAGCAGAGCATCTCCTCTAGACATTCCACGTGCAACTGGAACTCAAACCTTCACTGCAATCACACCTTCCCCATACAAAATCAGGTCACAAATGATCTTACAGAAATACACATACTATTATTACTTGCTGCGGTCACATGGTTCATCAAATGATGCATCTCACCAACACAAAAAAAAGAGAACCATACCACATGAATCACATGACACCACCAACTTTCAAGAAGAGAGCATTTTCCATACATGAATAGAAGAATACAACAAACAACAGGGGCTCAAGGCATAAAGGATCCTTTGCTCCATGACCCCATACCAGAGATCGCATGGTGAAGAAGTGAACAACACAAGCACTAATTATCTTTTTTTTATAGTACCTGAACTCATATAATATAGTACCTAAACTCATATAATATTATAGTACCTGGTGTGTGATTACATGAATAGAAGAATATTTTTCTCTTCTTTTTTCTGGTACCTGAACTCATATAATATTCAGATTGTTGCATTTGGTACCTGAAGTCATATATCCATTCAGTGGTTATGTTAGCATATCTTGATAATATTCAGATTGTTGTATTTGGTACCTGAACTCACATAATATTCAGATTATTGCATTTGGACTGATTTAGCATATCTTGATAAAACCTATTTTTATAGTATAACAAGTCCCCTTTCTTTATGTATACAACTAGGTCCAGATGACCCATTTCCCACTGATTTAGTATATCTTGATAATATTCAGATTGTTGCATTTGGTACCTGAACTCATATATCCATTCAGTGGTTATGTTAGTGAGAGCTGCTAACTCAGGTTCTTGTTCTTCTTTTCTGGACAAGCTGTCAGTTGCCATATTCTCAATACCCCTTTTATACTCTACTCTGTAACTATAGCCAAGCCATTTAACCACTCATTTGTGTTGGGCATCAGTGTAGACATTTTGTTCCAATATATACTTAAGAGATTGGTGATCAGTTCTAATAATAAACTGAGTTCCCTATAAGTATTGATTCCACATTTTAACTGCTAGTAGAATAGCCACATGAACTATCTGAAATCAAACTGATAGTTCCCGAGCTGTATTTGTGAGACCTGAGACTCATATCTGAACCTGAGATTTATTTGAAAACTGAGATGTTCTTTACTGTTTCAACTGTAGGATTTATGGTCAGAATTTATGTGGAATAGGAGAATGGTTGTGGCTGTGGCAGTAATGCCTGAACTTGGCTTGATACCATCAGTCCTGTTCAGTGGCAATATGCAGTGAAGGCATTGATTCTTACCTGAGCTTTGCCTATGCACTCTATTGACCTGAGCTTTGCCTATGCACTCTATTGACCTGAGCTTTGCCTATGCACTCTATTGACCTGAGTTGCATACAATTGTGTGAGCACTCTATTGAGCTGAGCTTGCATGACAATATGGTTTTATTTTACTTAACTGAGAATACATATGATGCTATGGTTCACCCTGTTGAATCTGAATACCTGTACAGAGTTTACTCAATTGCCTGAACCTGAGTTTGCCTATGCAAACTACTTTTAGTTGAGTGAACCTAAAATCCACTTGCTACAGTTGGTTCATTTCAGGAAACTGAATTTCATTGGATTGGACACCATCAATGCCATGTTGTTTTAGTGCCATGTTGGACTGTTTGGTTCAGACAGTTAGTGCTCTGTCCCTGTAGGAATTGCTTATTGCTGGTTCATGAGGCTGTCAACTTCGAATAGAAGTGTATTGAGAATTGATTGAACCTC
Organism: Iris pallida; assembly: GCA_029216955.1. Taxonomy (NCBI): domain Eukaryota; kingdom Viridiplantae; phylum Streptophyta; class Magnoliopsida; order Asparagales; family Iridaceae; genus Iris; species Iris pallida. Next base: position 3,609,016 of record JANAVB010027199.1, read on the forward strand.
AGGACAGGATAATTGGGACTGGCTACATCCGTTTTAATTTGTTTTGTGAGTACCTAAACTGATTTGGGCATCAACTTGATACTTTTAAGTTCAGTCCAGTTCAATATAACTGAGTTTGATTTCAGATCATAATAATAAACCTGGAGTGCTTTTCAAATGCAGCTTGAGCCATAGGATTCCACATGAATACATTCTTTTTCAGTAATGCAGTCATAGGTGCGGCTACATGATATCTACTCTTTCATATGCATTATTTGATATGAAAGCCTAAATATTAATTCTCATCTTTTTGTGTGTACAGATTGATCGATGCGTTCGGATTAGGTTCAAGTTTGATGCTGGAAAGAGTCGGATGCTAACTCTACAAGGAATCATATCTATTATGTAATAGACTTTGTTATATAATAGACTTGTTTGTGAAGGGAGAACATTACTTTTATTGAGACTTTGTATGAATTTGAGATATTTTAATATATATATTATTGTTGGCACATTAAAGTTTTATTATTTGTGAAATTGCTTTTGGTTAATTATATGAAATAAATATACAAATAAAATCAATTTATATACATGTCGTTGAAGTAAGTTAGATGACACATATAAGGTGTCGTGACATCAATGATATTTATGATTTGCATGTTTAGACTACACATAAAATGTGTTGTGAAAAATATCTATAACATTAAGATGACACAAGTAGACTGTCGTGAAATACGCATTAAACGACATTCAAAAAGTGTTGTTAAGAAACTATTACATGACATTTTTCGTGTTGTTAAAAGTCAAAAAAAAATTATGACGACACTTATAAGTTGTCATTGAATCATATTAAGACGGCACTAGTATGATTCCCTGAAATAAGCATTACACGACATCTAGAAAGTGTCATCATAAATTTGATACATGACACTTCTGATGTGTCGTGGAAAGTAAAAGAACTTTCTATGACACCCCCTCTAGACCACACTTAAAAATTTTATGTATATATATATTGTTATATGTATACTGTTATATATATGTATATATATACTATTTTTTGTATATATATATATATATATATATATATATATATATTTTATATGTATTTATGTATATATATATTGTTATATATATACTGTTATATATATGTATATATATACTATTTTTTGTATATATATATATATATATATATATATATATATATATATATATATATATATATATTTGTATATATTTTTTGTATATATACTGTTATATATATGTATATATATACTGTTATTTTATATAATATATATATATATATATTTTATATATATATATATATATATATATATATATATATATATACATGTACATCCATTATATATACATGTACATTCATTATATATATATATATATATATGTATATATCCATTATATATATATATATATATATATATATATATATATATATATATATATATATATATATATATATTGTTGTTGTTGTATATTCATATATGTTCTTCAAATTCTACTTTGTACAAAATATTATTGTGTAAAATTTCACAAGTTATTTTATTGTATAATTTTTGTGACTTGTATATTTTACCACTTCAAAATATATTATTTACATTCCTGTATTTTATTAATTATGACCAATTGATGTCCAAACCTAGCATGAGTTTTTAGGCCCAATTGTGTCTAATACATTCAGAGTCTGTACAAGTCATATTGGACTTGATTCATGGCTCTGGATCCTGTATCTGGACTTCGGTTCAATTTTAAATACATGGACAAAATAGTAAATAATCAATTATTTATTTTCCAGAAATTGTTACTTGCTATTTTTGAATTTTTATATATATTTTAGTTACTGTAAAAATCTTAGAAAAATTGTATTTAAATACTATGTTAATTTAGCTAATTTATTGTAATTTTCCAGGATTTAATAAGTACTTTTGGTATTTTATAAAAATAGGAAAACAAAACTTATTTTCAGGATACATATGTTTGCTGATTTTTAATAAATATTTATGAAGGTTTATAAATTCCAAAAAAAATTAGTATAAATTTCTATAATTAACAAGGATCATTTATGTACTTTATTTTATGTAAAATTGAGCTTTTTGTTTATCTAAAAAATTGTTAAAACACAGTGTACAGTTTGATTTATTTATTGAATAGTTACGACTTGCAATGATTTGTGTCGTTTTGAGTTATTATAGTATTGGACCTCACCCCGCACTAGTATAAAGGTCCTAGAAATTTAGTTAGGGTATTGTGTCATCCCACATTGGTCTCCTATGCTAAAGTCATTATTTGGCTAGGTGTCCAGTCAGAAAGTCATATCACACCACTAGTGTCTTAGTGTTTAACTTAGTATAAAAACTAAGTTTATGTATTATTTCTATAGTGACGAGTCATCAGACTTCTATAGCATTTCTATCAATGCTTTGCTTTGCTAAAGGCAAGTACCACTACAAACTTTACATACTGTTACATCAATGAACTGTGATCCAACCATGTTAAATGTTGATCCTTGGGGTAGCAAGTTAAAATCTTCACATGTTGTATTATTTTCAGTCCCTACCATGTTTAGGACAGTCTTTATATATCTCTCATATGTTTAGAATCTGGGTTATGGGGAAACTGATAGTTGAGTACATGATCATGCCCCCTTTATCGTACCGAGCAAAGTTTTATTTTATATGTTACTGCGCCGTAGGCCTTTATCTCAAAGCTGTATTTGTGCGTATGTACATCTATCGTCTTTACACTTGTACGGTAGTTCATTTTATTATATGCCCCTGCATATTGTACACCTATTGACGATCACGTACCTGCTACAGTTTTAAACATTACATATACATCTGTCTCTATGACATATGTGTCCTTGCCATGATAGATTATGATGTGCCATGTTTCTAGTTTATTACATTCCTATTCATTTCATGTTTCGTATATTTAGTTTGCTAGAATCAGTAGTTGCTCCCGTCCTGACAGGATAACGTTGTAGGTATACTTACTGAGGAGGAGTTGCTCTGTGATTCCTATTACGGAGTTGCTGCCGAGGACCAGGCCTTGTCTTACGAGGATGTACCTGCAGGAAAACTCGTCTAGTTGTTTATTTACTTTGTAATTTTTGAGAGTAGTCATGTATTAGACTACGTATTTTATGACTGGACCTGTATCCAGCTTTACATTTTAGACTTGTACTTGGATCTTATTGATATACGAGACAACTTTTGTGTTTGGGACATTTATGACTCTTCATTACATATAGAACTGTTAGCACATTTGTAGTCTTATCTTGTTATCTTTAGAACAGCTTACTACGCTTTATCTCAAGCGTAGGCTGGACATGACTCAGTCCGGCCCAACAATTTGGGTAGCGGATCGTGACATGTTTTTAGTGGTGGCCCATGCAGGTCAAGACTAAATTGTTTGGTTACGTCATTGTACCAAGCATGCCTACAGTTAGGAACTTAAGGTAACTAGACAACATTAGGAATGACACTTAGAACACCTAGAGGAATACTAGGACTGCAACATAGAAAACACATCACGTCATATGCTCGCTATTATAATTAGATTTTCTTGTTTATGATTGTTTACTTTAGAGAGTCCTTATAAGTCCTTTTATTTTATTTAGATGGTGCTCACTCGCTCATCCCAGTATGTCACACCTGAGAATGGTACACTTCCCATCCAGTCGGTTGACCAGTTGACCGATACACCTCCACCTACCATACTCCCCCACTCTACAAATCCACCAACCCAAATGCCTCCACCACCTTCCATATTACAGTCCCAGGAGGACCCGATACTCCCACCACCACCTATTACTATACCTATCCAGGCTTCCGTCACACTCGATGGGAACCAACTGCTCACTCTGATCCAGGGGTTCCTAACGACCCATCAGGAGCAGACCACCCTACTCCGCTAGAGCATGGAGCATTCTGAGGAACGTACCGTGGTCCTACCACTTGTAGAGCTACGGCAGAGAGCGGGGACAATCAAGGACTTCATGGGTCTGAACCCCAAGGAGTTCTTAGGGACCGTGGGCATAGTTGTAGCAGATGACTGGCTAGACTCGGTATAGAGGAAGCTCCTTGGAGCTAGGTTGCCGAGTGACCTCCAAGTCGAGGCAGCGAGATTTCTGCTGATAGACTTGGCAGGAGTTTGGTTCCGGAATGAGCCGCTATTCGCGAGAGGGAAGGCCACTTGGGATCAGTTCAAGATCTAGTTCAAGGAAAAAAATTTCTCGACCACCGCTAGGGTAGCCATGGGGCTACGATTCCAGAACCTCCAGCAGGGGAACCGTTATGTTGACGAGTATGCAGCAGAGTTTAATCGCCAGAGCCGTTTCGCTCCTAGTCTGGTTGCAGACCCAGAGGAGATGACGCGTAGGTTTTGCCATGGTCTAGTTCCCGACATTGGCATTCTTATAGTGGCAAACGGTACGAGTGACTACTACCAGAGCCTAGAGTTGGCCCGCACTACAACAAAAAACCCTTTTAATGATGCTCGACAGGGAGTTTTAATGACGGCTGATACATAAGCGTTATCAAGTTGAAAAATACCTTTTTTCTATGACGGTTTGGACTAATTTTGGGCTTTTTATAACGTTTATAAAACAAAACGTCATTAATACTTTAGAGCGGTGGCAAACTTGTAATTTTTTCACTGTATAAAAGCTAAGTGGAAGAGAGAAAATTTATTTCTCATCCATTTTCTAAGGAGCAGCATCTCTCCAAACCACTTCTCCCCCAATTTTCTCAAGAGTTAGGTTAGGGTTTCTGATCGATGGATCTTAGCCGAGGTACGATCTCGACCATATCGGAGGGGTCGTCGGAGGACCTGAAGCCGGTGATGGAGGTCCGGCTGGTGAACACCGCACGCACATGCTGGAGATCGACGGCGGGTGCGACGTCTTCGGCTCCGTGGCCGCCTACGCCCGCCGCCGCCAGCGCGGCGTCTGCCTCGGGCTCGTTCCTGCCCCCGCCGGCCCCGCCGGGGGTATAGTGCCCCGACCCACAAGATGCCTTAAGATGGATGGTTGGTTCGATGAAGCCTTGTTGGACTTGGGATTATGTGAAGGATCGCTTGGAAGGCTATGCGATCGTGGCGGAAATCGCCCTATGAATGTGAGTAGTGTTGAACCCTTCAAGGATCCTTTAGCTTCACGCTTAAAATAAAGGATAGTGTGCTATGTTTCTTATTGTGTTGTTCAATAACACCTTGTATGGAATTCGAGAAAGATAATGAAAGATAATAATCACCTGAACGTAAACTGTTGTGGCTAAGTGAATTGTATACTTGTACGATGTTGCGATGAATTGCATGACAGGTGAAGACAAAGTCCCAAATACTTGGGCGGTGAGTATATCAAGCTTGGGCTCAATGAATAGATGGCAAAACAGATGTTAAGACCCAAGTACTGGGCAGTGAGTATGCTTGAATTGCATTTGAATGAATGCATGCTAAAGCAGATGCTAAGTCCCAGGAATTGGACGGTGAGTACACTGAGTTGGTTGGAAAGATGTATGGTATCAAAGATGTGGCAAGGATTAGGTAACAACATTCTATTATCCTGTCGCCGATGTAGAATGTTGATTACGCCAAGACCCTGGATTGGGTAGATGATAATATGAGCATTGGCTCAAGGCAAGATGGCAAGATGGCAAGATGGTAATATGAATGAGAATGGTGGCTGAATTACTTAGTTTTTCCTTATCATGCATTATATGTCTTCTTCTTAGATAAGTTGCATATAGTTGCATGGTCATGGACAACTTGTCGACAAGGTGGTTTCTCGAACGGTATTCCTGGGCCATGGAACCCCGGTTCGTCCTAGGGGAAACCAATGCCGAAGTAGTGGCAGTGCTGAAGTAGTAGAACGGTATATAGGACTTGCAGTGGGGCTAGCTACCTGCACTGGCAAGGGCGCTGTATACAAGTAAGACGGTCCAGGATGGCGTGTCGCCAGTGACCTTCATATAGATAGGTCAGGTGCTAACAATGTCTTATGCAGGCAGAGTAAGTTATTACTCAAATACAGGAAAGGATGTTGGCTGTTGGTAAGAATCACCTGAACGGTGATATTTATATTGAATCATGATGTTGTTCCTAACAATGTCTTGTGCAGGCAGAGTAAGTATTATAAATGTACAGGGATGGCTACACGACCGTGGGTAAGAATCACCAAAGGGTGATAATAGTATGATTTAAATTATGTTGGCTATGAGAATTGCATGCTTTACTTCTTGTCGGCTATAACATGAAATTGACCCTAAGGCAACGAGAAAGACCATTGATAATAATGTTCTGTAACATGATTACTTAGTGCTGTCTTCTTAGGTGAGTTGGGCCAGCACCGCTCGCCAGTACATTGATGATGTACTGACCCACGTTGTGGGCAATATTACAGGTATTTGCTTAGGGGAAATCATGTAAATCAGTGCTTGGCATCGATAAATCGGATGGGTGTGCAGAAGCTCCTCTTTCAAGACGATGTCTTCTGCTATACGGGACATAATGTATGGAACAGTCGAACTCAGTTGTACCAGTGAGATTGTAGCCATATTGGCAATTTCATTGTAAAGAAGTCGGTATATTCAGTTGTAGCCTGAAGGGAAAGTGTATACATTCAGTCGGCTATTTAAGAGCCTTGTAAACATTTGTAAACTCTGTATATTCCGCTGCAAGTCTTGTAATCCATATTGATTATCAATAAAGATATACATTTCTATATAAATTATGTGACTTTAATTTATCTGCTTGGTTCCGCTGCCTTATTGATGTTTTCTGAGAATTACCAGGAACTGTAATGGTTTTGCCTTGTACAAGTGCAATCTAGACTTGTACGGCATCACGCCCAGTGGCTTGTTTTCGATCCTCCGGGATCGGGGCATGACATAATGGTATCAGAGCACGGCTTTACGTCCTTGGATTCTTATTCGATTTATTTCGAATCAATGTTGCTACTAAGATGATTCTAAGCTGCTTCCGCGATGATTCAAAGATTACTTCCGCAATTATTCAAAGTTGCTTCCGCGGTGAATCAAAGTTGCTTCCGCGAATACTCAAAGTTGCTTCCGTGATGAAATCAAAGTTGCCTCTATGATGATTCATAGTGCTTCTGCGATTGTTCTGTGTTGCTTCCAAACTATTCTATGTTGTTCCCTTAATTGAAAGTCCGTTGATCATTCTAACCTCTTACTGGGTGTTCCATACAATAAGTCTAAATATGTGGGCTGTGATATGTGTGCTTTGTTGAATTTCTAAAGATACCAAAGAGAATAATAATGATGCGATGTGATAATAAGTTTGAGATGTATGTTGGATGTTTTATGTGTGGGATTCTTGAATCGATTGTTATGCAGCAATCGATAGTGGGTGATGGCATGGTATGTTGGAACAGAATGTGCATAGATTTCAGTGAATAGGAATCGACAGCATCTTGAGTCGATATTGTGGTCAGCATAACCACTGCAGGATAGGATTGTCCATGTTGGACGTTGGTTTAATGTGAAGGAATATTGTGTCGGAATGGCTTGAGCTCTGGGTGGTATATTACATATACCCTTGATCGTGATAAGATGTCCCTTGACCCTTGATATGTTTATGATTTTGTGATTGCTTTACCTATAAGGTATTGGATGGTATCGAATCATAGCTGAGCTTACGATTGATACAAGTCGGCTAGGCGTGTTCCTTGATTGTTAAGTTGGATGACCCGTTGTGAGATTTTGATGTGTTCAAATGAACCATCGCTAGACCTTGTCGGTTAGCAATATGTTGGATATTAAGAGAATTGAGAATATGAAATGAATGCCTTGGTTGGGAAGGAAAACGAATTTCAGATTCAAGCGAAGACTTGAATCAGTTGAGTAAAAGGATTGTAGGCTTAGTAATGATGGTGTGATGTTGCTATTGAAAGATTTTGCGAGAACAACTATGGACCAAATATTGAACGATGTTGGAATTGGGTGAAAGAAGTTGCATGTTGGATATCGACAAAATTGATGGTGATGTTAGACGCTTACCAGGATGTTGCAAATGATTTAGAAGATGCAGAGAGTTGCATCGATCGAAAATATTGAGAATGGGATTGAGGAATAGATGATCTTAGCACGTGGTACAGTGTGCTTGAGAGGAATTGATGTCCCGAATTAACAAGTTATGACCCTTGACTATTTTGAGGCATAGAGAATGAGTACTTGTCCCTTGATGCATGAAAGAATAGATGTCCCTTATGAGAGTCGAATGGCTGGAATACAAGTAAGTATCGAGGTGCAGCGATATGTAATAGACCATGTCGGTAGATGATGTTGTCGCATGAATAACAAGTTTGGTGGAATATAGAATTGTTGGATTATAACTTAGCTAATGAGTTATGTTATGTCCGCTAAGATGACCGATGTGTGAATGCTAGATGATTGGTGCTATTGAGATTGGATCGATGCATGAATAGTAAATCTTCTTGTGGAATCACAAGGAGATGATATAAAATGAATATTGATGGTTAACGTGAATTGCTAAGAGATGACCGTATTGGTGCTAGAGAATTTATAAATGATGCCTCGGAAGAAATATGATTATGTAGTTGCCTTATTTGTTGGTTAAGGAGTACAAGACCGTATCGATGATCTAAGAATGTGGAAAACGAATATGTCGCAAAGAGACCGTAGGAAGAGATCGTAAGTGATAAACTATTGAAATAGCAGTGTTGGATTATGATTCAGAATAGTTGACCCTGATTTAATAGACAATTTGAGTACGATATGAGGATGCAAGTCGGATTGAACAAACGATGCTATATCTATGCAAGTAGAAATTAAAAGTTTGGAAATTCGACTGATAAGTTTTATATGATAGCTTCGGATTGACCCATAAGAATTGTGGGATATAATTGTGGGATAGAATTATGGGATAGAATTGTCGGATAGAATTGGTCGGTTGCGGGTAAGTCTAGAATGAGACTTCATTGGGTATGACTCGAGTATGAGTACGGGTAGAAAGACTTGACCCTCGATTGTCGGCTGGTTGCCTAGATTGTCGGTTGGTTGCCTAGATTGTCGGTTGGTTGCTTAGAATGTCGGTTGGTTGACTAGAGTGTCGGTTGGTTGCCTGGAATGTTGGTTGGTTGCTTAAGTTTCAGATTGGTTGGCTATGTTCTTCAGTTGTTCGTGTTGGGAATAAGTTCATAAGATTGGGGTGGTGTCCCATGTCCCTAAGTTGGTCAGACCATAGAGTTGCCCTATATTGAGAATTGGTTGCCTCTAAGATAAGAGATAAGTATGTCCCTGATAGCTATCCATCTCATATGAGTTAGCTGAATGTCTGGTTTAGCTTAGATTAGCTGACCGTAGAGACTTGACTGTATGCTAAGTTGACTGTTGGAAAACCGTAGGATGCCCTATTGATATTGCGTGCGTATAGTCGGAGTGAGTAAGATGTGTTGGAAGGTAGGCTTCGGAATAGGAATAGATATTTGGGAAATTTGATGTTATAATGTTGGATGGGATGACGGATCATGTTGGTTTCGGAAATTGAGTTGCCTTGGTTGAAAAGCTAGGAAATTGTTGGAACTGGTTGGATTTGGTTGATTAATATTGAGGTGCGAAAATTGATGGTAGTGCTTTGAGACAGTTGGGATAATTTTATTGATCGGATCAGAATTGAGGATAAGTGTAATGACGGAATTGGATAATACATGTAGCCGAGATCGGCGAATATGAATAGGAATGACCCTCGGAATTAACTGTTGCTGAAATATGATAGTTGCCTATGCGAGGGGATAATATGTTGGCTTGATCAATACAAGAAAATGTTGGAGTACATCGAGAAATGTTACTAGAGTGGAATTGTGGTGCAATTTGATGGATGGTACGATTTAGATGATGGATCATGATCGAGAAAGTTACGAGTTGCAAACAAAGTGTATGGATACAAACGATGATAAGTACAAGATTTGACCGATGAGAATCGGGGTATCGAAATGAAATGTGGCAATAGGATTTATCAACTTTGGTGGCATGGATGACAATGAACTTGAAAGGAATACTTGATACATCTAAGTCTGAATATTTTGAAATGTTGGGTCAGTTGAGGAAAATTTATCGAATTGGAACTGGCGACATCTATCGTCTTAGTAATTGGTTGGAATATTGAATAAACAAAGTGGGATTATACGAGAAGCTCAAAGAGAATTACTGATGTTCGAAAAGGAAGGTGCACCGTAGCTCGTTCATTTTCTCTATCACTGAACTTGGCTGAAGTGCATGTATTTCGGGGACGCCTAAAATATGTGTATGATATTCAACTAAGTGGTATGCTGAATTCAAACGAAGCCACGGGAAGGATTATCATGTGCTAAGGATTTGTACGAGTGTCAGGAGGAAAGATCAAAGATGGTAAACTATTTTGAATCAATTGGGATGCTGTAACGAGACGATACATTACTTGAAATCAATCGAGAGAGTACGGAGAAATATTAAATGGTGCAAGTTGATCGTTGAGAAGTTTCATGAAAAGTTGGTTGAAGTTTTGGGGATGAGTTTTGTTTTAAGTTTCGAGGACGAAACTTTTTCTGGGTGGTATATATTGTAGTGCCCCGACCCGCAAGATGCCTTAAGATGGATGGTTGGTTCGATGAAGCCTTGTTGGACTTGGGATTATGTGAAGGATCGCTTGGAAGGCTATGCGATCGTGGCAGGGAATCGCCCTATGAATGTGAGTAGTGTTGAACCCTTCAAGGATCCTTTAGCTTCACGCTTAAAATAAAGGATAGTGTGCTATGTTTCTTATTGTGTTGTTCAATAACACCTTGTATGGAATTCGAGAAAGATAATGAAAGATAATAATCACCTGAATGTAAACTGTTGTGGCTAAGTGAATTGTATGCTTGTACGATGTTGCGATGAATTGCATGACAGGTGAAGGCAAAGTCCCAAATACTTGGGCGGTGAGTATATCGAGCTTGGGCTCAATGAATAGATGGTAAAACAGATGTTAAGACCCAAGTACTGGGCAGTGAGTATGCTTGAATTGCATTTGAATGAATATATGCTAAAACTAGATGCTAAGTCCCAGGAATTGGGCGGTGAGTACACTGAGTTGGTTGGAAAGATGTATGGTATCAAAGATGTGGCAAGGATTGGGTAACAACATTCTATTATCCTATCGCCGATGTAGAATGTTGATTACGCCAAGACCCTGGATTGGGTAGATGATAATATGAGCATTGGCTCAAGACAAGATGGCAAGATGGCAAGATGGTAATATGAATGAGAATGGTGGCTGAATTACTTAGTTTTTCCTTATCATGCATTATATGTCTTCTTCTTAGATAAGTTGCATATAGTTGTATGGTCATGGACAACTTGTCGACAAGGTGGTTTCTCGAACGGTATTCCTGGGCCATGGAACCTCGGTTCGTCCTAGGGGAAACCAATGCCGAAGTAGTGGCAGTGCTGAAGTAGTAGCACGGTATACAGGACTTGCAGTGAGGCTAGCTACCTGCACTGGCAAGGGCGCTGTATACCAGTAAGACGGTCCAGGATGGCGTGTCGCCAGTGACCTTCATATAGATAGGTCAGGTGCTAACAATGTCTTATGCAGGCAGAGTAAGTTATTACTCAAATACAGGGAAGGATGTTGGCTGTTGGTAAGAATCACCTGAACGGTGATATTTATATTGAATCATGATGTTGTTCCTAACAATGTCTTGTGCAGGCAGAATAAGTATTATAAATGTACAGGGATGGCTACACGACCGTGGGTAAGAATCACCAAAGGGTGATAACAGTATGCTTTAAATTATGTTGGCTATGAGAATTGCATGCTTTACTTTTTGTCGGCTATAACATGAAATTGACCCTAAGGCAACGAGAAAGACCATCGATAATAATGTTCTGTAACATGATTACTTAGTGCTGTCTTCTTAGGTGAGTTGGGCCAGCACCGCTCGCCAGTACATTGATGATGTACTGACCCACGTTGTGGGCAATATTACAGGTGTTTGCTTGGGGAAAATCCTGTGAATCAGTGCTTGGCATCGATGAATCGGATGGGTGTACAGAAGCTCCTCTTTCAAGACGATGTCTTCTGCTATACGGGACATAATGTATGGAACAGTAGAACTCAGTTGTACCATTGAGATTGTAGCCATATTGGCAAGTTCATTGTAAAGAAGTCGGTATATTCAGTTGTAGCCTGAAGGGAAAGTGTATACATTCAGTCGGCTATTTAAGAGCCTTGTAAACAGTTGTAAACTCTGTATATTCTGCTGCAAGTCTTGTAATCCATATTGATTATCAATAAAGATATATATTTCTATATAAATTGTGTGACTTCAATTTATCTGCTTAGTTCCGCTGCCTTATTGATGTTTTCTGAGAATTATCAGGAACTGTAATGGTTTTGCCTTGTACAAGTGCAATCTAGACTTGTACGGCATCGCGCCCAGTGGCTTGTTTTCGATCCTCCGGGATCGGGGCGTGACAGGGGGCCACGAGCCTCACCGTGTTCCTGGCAGGGAGGGCAGGGGCAGGTGGTCGGGGGGAGCGTCGTCGGGGCGCTGATCGCCGCGGGGCCGGCAATCAGATGGTTTAGTATAAAGCCAACTGATCAGAGTAAGAAGTTAACAACCGTCCATCAGCTTGGACAGAAGACAATTTTAGTGCTATTTATTTCCTATCTATTGCCTGTGTCATGGATTTTTTGTCCTGTTGATTGACAAAAGTGAATATTTAGACATAAGTGTCGATACAAATTTGATGCAAATTTCTTATTTTTCTTTAAAGTGGCTTACTATACAGTCTATACTAACTATGCACGAGTGTGCATCAGAATGCATTCATTTAGTTTCTTGATACCTATAGCTCTACTGCAGACCTAACGTAAGAAATTAGAAATTCATTAATTTAGCAAGAGTGGTGTAATGGCTTTATTGTTGCCTTCTCATTTTATGAATTATAGGTCCATGACTTAGTAATGTGCTTCTCTGCAGACTAATTATAGTATGTTCTAATGTTGACTATTTATTTATTATAGGTAAGTTTTGTTATTTTTTGACTCATGTCTTTTTTAGGCTAAGGTGGAGGAAGGCTTTTCAGCTGAAGAATTATTTGCTAGAAAGAAGATTAGATTAGCAGAAATTGGGATGACTTTGATAGAAAATACTGAGTCAAGTATTAAATCCTTAAAGGAGTTGTTGCAAATTTGTAGCGACGAGGACCATAATATTGTTAAACTTGGCCTGATGTCATTGTTAGCTATTTTCAAAGACATCATACCTGGGTATTCTCTGCCCTTTCTTACACACTCTTTTTCTTTACATAAGCTTTCCTTAGTCACTTGTAGAGTACTTATTTTTGTATTGTTTCGCTACAGTTATCATATATGGTTACCGACTGAAAAGGAGCTTGAGATGGTAGTCTCAAAAGCAGTGCGACAAACACGGTTCTGTGAGTCTACACTCCTACAGTCATACAAGGTATCTTATTTTCTCCATGTACTTCTATTAGTGTGTATTACCTGCATACATATATTTATACAACCATACATATATATATATATATCAGGTCTGCTACCTTTGGTGAATAACCATGGTTCAACCATTGACATATATCAATTTCAGTCAAAACAACTTTCAATTACCTTCCTGACCTTGATGTTTAATAAAACGTGACAATCAAGTTGACAATCTGTCGTTGGCATGAAGTAATCTCAATCAAATGTTGATTAGGTTTAGATACTTCTTGAGAATGGAAATAGAGAAAAGGAACAAAATTTGATGTTGGGAGCGGTCATATTGTAAAACATACCCGAAGAGTAGTAGCATAGAGGACTAGCAAAAATAGAAAGCAAGAAAGAGAACATGTAGTTTCCGTTTTTAACTGATTTTGGGCACGATTTAAACCACAACCAAGAGATGGTTTGAAATGACTGGTTTTCCAAGAGTGTCAACTTGGATGGTTTACTTAAGAATGGTGAGGCATCCCCAACTGGACCACTTAACTAAGACACATATGGTTATTATCTAATGGCTAGATTCTGTATAATACTAGTCCTGTGATACTTTAGTTTCTATGTTTCTTATATTACAAACAGTTCTTGCTCTAGGTTCAATTTCTGTGTCTCATTTCTTTGTGAATATGATTCAGGATTTGGTTAATATTGGAACACAGGATTTGGTTGAAGGGAGAGTAAGTATAAGAATTTTGACATTTATTCTTTTTGTAGTGCAGTCTTGCTATGGCATTCTTGAATTATTCCAGGTGTCTGCTCTGTTTGCAATTATTCTCGGGTTTGTTTTGATATACTTTTCTATGTGAAATACATATTTCTATCTATTTATAAAATAAATTGTTTTGTTATGATTGGTTTAGCTTCAAACTAGTTCATTTTGTGCACCTTTATGCTTCAAAACAACATTCTCTTGGTATAGTGATCTAAGACAATATTTGATTGCGTAGAGGCTCTAATTGGGGCATATTATGTTGGTGGCAGATTAACTGCTGCTCTTGCTGTATTGAAATGGTTAGGCATTGATACTGAACTTGAGTCTGAAATGGTTGGGAAAGCAATGACCACCTCTATGTCATTTTGGAGTTGTGTTCCCAGATCTAATGACATGGAAATTCTGGAAAAGAAATTATGCTATGAGTTGCTATTAAACGCCTTTTATTGGAGGCAATAACTCATGCTTCTGAAATTGGAACTAGCTACTGCTACCAAGTAAGCAAGTTTGGAAGTTTTTTCCTAGTTGATACTAGATACTGATATATTTATCATTTTTTGTTTGACACTCAAAATTACTTTTCATATTTATAATCATGCATTTGACTTCTTTTTCTTTATTTTTTCAAAACCAGAGGCTTGAATTTCTTGGTGATGCAGTACTAGACCGACTTATCACTTGGCATCTCTTTCAAACTCATACAACTATAGATCCTGGGGTGTTGATCACTGACTTGAGGTCAGCATCAGTTAACAATGAAAGATTTGCTAAATGTGCAGTCAAGCATAAGCTTCAACACCATCTTCAACATTCATCAGGGTTGCTTGTAGAGCAAATAACAGAATATGTCAAGAAACTGGAGGAATTACAAGAAGTCGAGTGTCCACTTGTATCAAATGCTTCGTCCAAAGGCTACAAGGTAAAGTTTTTTATGAAAGCCTAAACATCATATAATGATGACTGAGAAATCTAAACATTATGTACGATGATTTTTCAGAGTATCTAGCATTGCTTTTTACGGTGTTATTTACTTTGTATCATTTTTGCTGTCGCAGGTTCTTGCAGACATTGTCGAAAGCATAGCAGGTGCTATATTAATTGATACAAGGCTCAACCTACATAAGGTTTGGGAGGTATTTGAACCATTACTTGCTCCCATTGTATCACCTGATAGTCTTGAACTGCCCCCTCTGAGAGAATTGTTTGAGTTGTGTAGTCATCTTGGCTACTTCTTTAACACAAAGTGTATGATAGAGGGAGACATTTTTCAGGATTTTGCTACGTGATGCCGACAGTTTTGATGTGCTCAAAGTTGAAGCCAATGTACTAATAGTTTTGATGGTCTACTTACTAGTAGTAGTTGTAAATATATGTATTTGGATGTCTTATTTTGAAAAAATGTAATAAAGATGGTGATATATGTTATGTATATATTTGTAAATGGATTAAATGGTACTCTATAACATTTAGATGTTTTCTTGTGAATATGGTTCAAAATAAATGTTTTGAAATTGAATTGAGCAACATTGAGCATTGATCTATAATTTTTTGGAAAGTAATATATAAATGTGCAGAATTGAGCGTTATAAATGTGCTGAATTGAGTCTATACAGATTATCTATTCATAACGCTTTCAAACTATGCTGAAAATAAGTGTAGCAGAAACTCATCATATTCATGACGGTTATTTTATGACGCTTTTAAAAAACATTTATAACACCCGTTTTCATGACGGCTACTGTGGAAAAAAAAAGCGTCATGGTACGTCATTAATGACGCTTTTTAGCCGTCATTAAAAGGGTTTTTTGTTGTAGTACCGGAGCATAGAGGAGCGTCTTCTGTCTTGCAAGAGGCCAGCTTCTGTACACATCGAGGGACCGTCTAAGCGTCATGCTTTCCAGCCGAGAGCACCGATACCGCACCAGCAGACATACCGTCCTCCCACACCTCATCACCCAACCCCACCAACTAGAGCCCCGAGACCTCGGCAACAGAGAGGACCTGTGTGTTCATTCTGTAGGAGGCCAGGGCATGACTTCGCCGTCTGCAGAAAGAGTTTGGGGCAGTGTTTAGTTTGTGGGTCTACCACCCATCAGCTTCGGGACTGCCCAGTAGCAAGAGTACCAGGTGCCGGACCACCGACTAGAGGACCGCCGCTTCCGACTTAGCAGCAGAGGTTTGGGCAACATCTGCAGCAGCAGAAGGGACCCCAGGGGAAGACTTATAGTCAAGCTCTTGAACCGGAGCCGGAGCAGGTTTCAGAGCTAGACTATTTAGCCGACGTCATTACAGGTCATGTTTATTTGCATACTTTTCTAGCTCAATGCTTGTTTGATTCCGATACATCGCATAGCTTACTGTCATTAGAATTTATTTATAAACACCACTTAGTAGCTATACCTACCGAGGAGATGAGTAGAGTAATGACGGAAGGCGAACTAGTGCCCATTAGAGCTATCTATAGATGCTCTATTACTATAGCTGGGAGGGAGTTTAGGGGACGATTCTTTGTGATGCCACTCCCCGGGTATGATATCATATTGGGGATGGACTGGCTTAGCTATGCCCATGCAGCTATAGACTGTCATGAGGATAATATTCTGTTCAGTCCCCCAGGCACGACACCATTCAGTGTGAGGAGGACAGGGCCGGAGATCAGCCTAGAGCCGAACTGTTGTGCGAAAGTTGGGGAGATAACACCGCCATACCCTATCATTAGGGAGTTTATAGATGTATTCTCAGAGGATCTTCCAGGACTTCCGCCTGACAGAGATGTGGAGCTCACTATAGATTTAGTACCGGGTTCATCACTAGTATCCCAGGCTTGCTATAGAGTGAACCCCAAGGAGGCCATAGAGATGAAGGAGCAGATTGATGAACTGTTGAAAAAGGGTTTCATTCGTTCTAGTGCTTATCCATGGGGAGTGCCAGTACTTTTTGTGTCGAAGAAGGATGGTACAGTTCGGTTGTGCATTGACTACTGGGCGTTGAATACCATCACTATTAAGAACAAATATCCTCTGCCCACGATAGATGATTTGTTCGACCAGTTGAATGGGACGAAGGTGTTTTCCAGGATAGATTTGAGATCCGATTATCACCAGGTGAAAGTCACGGTTGCAGACATCCAGAAGACGGCGTTCAATACGAAGTACGGGTAGTATGAGTTTCTGGTGATGCCATTTGGTCTCACAAATGAGCCAGCTGTCTTTACGAACTTGATGAATAAGACATTTCATCAGTATCTGGATAAGTTCATTGTAGTATTTATCGACGACATCCTGATATACTCGAAGACGCCGGAGGAGCACGCAGAGCACTTGCGGACAGTTTTAGAAGTTCTGAGGCAGGAGAGGTTATATGCCAAATTATCGAAGTACGAGTTCTTTTTGGATCGAGTGGAGTTTCTCGGTCATATAGTCACTGGAGAAGGGGTCTCGGTGGATCCCAGGAAGATTGCTGCCGTTGAGACGTGGAAGGCTCCGACGTCAGTTTCAGAGATCAGGAGCTTTCTGGATTTAGCCGGCTATTATAGGAAGTTCGTCCAGGACTTTGCTAGGATAGTTGAACCCATGACGAAACTGATGCAGAAGGATACAAAGTACATCTGGTCAGAGGACTGCCAGACAGCATTTGAGGAGCTGAAGAGGAGGCTGACGACCGCTCCAGTTCTGACATTACCTTAAGGGTCTGGAGGTTTCACCATATACAGCGATGCTTCGGAAAAGGGGCTAGGATGTGTCTTACAACAGCATGGAAAAGTGATTGCTTATGCATCTATATAATTACGGACTCATGAGCGGAACTATCCTACCCATGACCTAGAGTTAGCTGCGGTGATCTTTGCACTCAAGTTACGGAAACATTACTTATACGGAGAGCGTATGGAAATCTTTACTGACCACAAGAGCTTGAAGTATGTGTTCACGCAGAAAGAGCTAAACATGAGGCAAAGACGATGGTTGGAGTTGATGAAGGACTTCGACATCGATTTACAGTATCACTCCGGAAAGGCAAATGTGGTAGCAGATGCGCTGAGCAGGCATCCGATGGCATGGTATCTGATGATAGATCGGCATTTGCGGAAAGATCTGGAGAAGCTCGGTATCGAGATAGTTCGGCCAGGATTAGTGATACAGATGAGGGCGCTTGACATTCAGTCAGGCTTGATGGAGCAGATCAGGGAGGCACAGTCTACAGATGAGAGCCTTCGTAGACTTTGAGCCCAGGCTTTAGCTGGATTGCTGGATGACTTCACCATAGCAAAGGATGGATCCTTGAGGCATGGCAGCCGGTTGTGCGTGCCGAAGGAAGAGCTGATAGAGACAGTCATACAGGAGGCGCACTGATCGAGATATTCTATTCACCCTAGTGCCAACAAGATGTACCGTGACTTGCGGGAACATCTTTGGTGGCACGGGATGAAGAGGGATATATCACATTTTATTTCGAGATGCCTAGTTTGCCAGCAGGTCAAGGCAAAGCGCCAGAGGCCAGCTGGTCTATTGCAGCCGTTACCTATTTTTGAGTGGAAGTAGAAACACATTACGATGGACTTCGTCTCAGGGCTTCCTCATTTCCAAGGAGGGAATGATGCCATTTGGGTCATCGTGGACAGGCTGACGAAGTGTGCATACTTCATACCCTTCAAGGTGGGGCTTTCTACCGGGAAGTTGGCGGAGCTATACATGCAGCAGATAGTTCGCTTGCATGGAGTACTAGTGAGCATCGTGTCGGACCGGGATAGCAGGTTCACGTCCCACTACTAGAGGAGCTTGCAGGAAGAGTTGGGCAGTCGGCTCAAGTTCAGTACAGCGTACCACCCGCAAACAGATGGGCAGTCCGAGAGGACGATATAGACACTAGAAGACATGCTGAGGACTTGTGTGCTGGACTTTGGCAGATTATGGGAGAGCCATCTGCACTTGGTAGAGTTTTCATACAACAACAGCTACCAAGCCAGCATCGTTATGTCTCCTTTCGAGGTACTATATGGACGACGATGCCATACACCGCTCTTTTGGGATGATGTTGGGGACAGAGTTATGCTTGGGCCAGATATGATCACGGATACAGCAGAGAAGGTCGGGATGATCAAAGACAGGCTCAGAGTCGCTCAGGACAGGCAAAAATAATGGGCCGACGCTAGTCGCAGACCGATGGAGTTCGCTGACAGAGATATGGTGCTAGTAAAGATATCACCTACTAGAGGGACGATCCGGTTTGGACGAGGAGGTAAGTTGAGCCCCAGATACATCGGGCCGTTCGAGATACTAGACAGGATCGGAGAGGTAGCTTACAGGATTGCACTTCCACCCAATCTAGCAGGAGTTCACGATGTCTTTCACGTATCTCAGCTGAGGAGATATGTTCTAGACCCCAGCCATGTGCTAGATCATTCAGAGTTGGGGATCGGACCGAGCCTTGCAGTCACTGAACAGCCAGTGGAGATATTGGACAGGAGGGAGAAGAGGCTGAGAAACAAAGTTATACCCTTAGTACGAGTAGCTTGGAGCCATCACTCTCCGGGTGAATCTACTTGGGAGAGGGAGCCGGACATGAGGGAGAGATATCCTTACTTGTTCGACCCAACAGCTGCGAGGGAACCACCCGTTCCCGCTTGATACCTTAGAGGTTAGTCTTAATATAGCCTTAGTCATTTGTTTGCATTGCTTGCTATGTTAAATATTTGTAGAGTTTTCTATCCTTGTGAATTTCGAGGACGAAATTTTTCAAGGAGGGAAGATTTGTAAGCCCCTAAATTTCAAAATAATATTTTTATAATTTTAAATAGCTTTTTTATACTTAAAATGAATTATTATAATTATTATGAATTTTTCTAGAATTTTTAAATGATTTATAAATCAAAATATATCATTTTGTAATATTTAAATTGTTTTAATATCATTATGCAATTTATCGAATTATTATTATATCAGTTTGTAATTTATTGAATTGTTCTAATTACAGTTTAAAAATTATATTTACAAAATTGTTAGGCGTTGGGTTAATTTGCAAGACCCCAAACTTCGGGGGGCCTTGCTGCAAACTTCCAGTCACCCCCCCTCCCCAACGTTCTTTCTCTCTCTTCTCACCCAACTGCCCCCGACGATCGACGACGACCGACGACCGCCACGACGACACCGACCTAGCCCACTTCGACCGCCCTATCCTGTCTATAAATACTCCCCGGCCCCGAAACCCTAACCCTAGTCTATTTTCTGACCACCACAGCTCCTTCTTCTCGGACAGCCCCCACCCCGAAACCGTAACTCCGGCGACCCCTAGCACCACCTCTACAGCCCACTTCGACGCCCCAACCACCACCACTCGACGCATCTCACCGAGACGAACACAGCGCCGCCTTCCTCCGTCGACGTCGACGCTTCCTCCGTCCTGTCGTAGCATCAATAGCACGCTCGACTTGGACACGTACGTGTCTTTTAAACTCTCGTGTCCAGTTGTGTCTCGTATTCACCTATGTGACTCGCCGAGTCACGACGACTCTAGTGGTAAGTTTGGACAGGACAAACTCGTGTCGTGCGTGTCGTGAATGACCCGGACACTTGGACTCGACCAAATCTTCGTGTCCTTAACTGTCAGGACACGAAGTTTATGCTATCGGGTTTACAACCCGTTAACCTAAAACCTAATAAATTTAACTAAAGCCTAATCCTAACAAATGACTCGGGCTGACCCCATGGCCAGCCAGCGCGCTAAAACCCCCCTTGCCCTGGCCGAGTTCGAGCCCCTCCTTTCCTTTTTTTTTTTTTTTTTGTTTTTGGTTTTATTTTATGTATATGTATATGTATTTATGTATATATATATTGTTATATATACTGTTATATATGTATATATATTGTTTTTTTAAATATATATATAATTTATATTTAGTATTTTTATATATACATGTATATTCATTATATGTATATCCATTATATATATAAATATATATATATATATATATATATATATATAATATATATATATATATATATATATATATATATATATATATATATATATATATATATATATATATATTTGTTGTATATTCATATATGTACTTCAAATTCTACTTTGTAAAAAATATTATTGTGTACAATTTCACAAGTTTTTATTGTATAATTTTTGTGACTTGTATATTTTACCACTTCAAAATATATTTATATTCCTGTATTTTTTAATTATGACCAATTGATGTCCAAACCTAGCATAGGTTTTTAAGCCCAATTGTGTCTAATACATTCAGAGTCTATACAAGTCATATTGGACTTGATTCATGCTCTGGGTCCTGTATCTGGACTTCGGTTCAATTTCGAATACATGGACAAAATAGTAAATAATCAATTATTTATTTTCTAGAAATTGTTACTTGCTGTTTTTGAATTTTTATATATACTTTAATTGCTGTAAAAATCTGGGAAAATTGTATTTAAATACTATGTTAATTTAGATAATTTATTATATTTTTCCAGCATTTAATAATATTGGTATTTTATAAAAATAGGAAAGCAGAACTCAATTTCAGGATACATATGTTTGCTGATTTTTAATAAATATTTATGAAGGTTTAAATTCTAGAAAAATTAGTATGAATTTCTATAATTAACAAGGATCATTTGGTACTTTATTTTATGTAAAATTGAGCTTTTTGTCTATGTCAAAAATTATTGGAACACAGTGTATAGTTTGATTTTTATTGAATAGTTACGACTTGCAATGATTTGTGTCATTTTGAGTTATTATAGTATTGGACCTCACCCCGCACTAGTGTAAAGGCCCTAGAAAGTTAGTTAGGGTATTTGTCATCCCATATTGGTCTCCTATGCTAAAGTCATCATTTGGCTAGGTGTCCAGTCAGAAAGTCGTATCATACCACTAGTGTCTTAGTGTTTAACTTAGTATAAAAACTAAGTTTATGTGTTATTTCTACAGTGACGAGTCACCAAGCTTCTATAACATTTCTATCACTGCTTTGCTTTCCTAAAGGCAAGTACCTCTACAAACTTTACATACTGTTACATCAATGAACTGTGATCCAACCATGTTAAATGCTGATCCTTGGGGTAGCAAGTTAAATCTTCACATGTTGTATTATTTTCAGTCCCTGCCATATTTAGGACAGTATTTATATATCTCTCACATGTTTAGAATCTGGATTATAGGGAAACTGATACTTGAGTACATGATCATGCCCCCTTTATCGTACCGAACAAAGTTTTATTTTATATGTTACTGCGCGCGTAGGCCTTTATCTCAAAACTGTATTTGTGCGTATGTACATCTATCGCCTTTACACTTGTACGGTAGTACATTTTATTATGTACCCCTGCACATTGTACACCTATTGACGATCACGTACCTGCTACAGTTTTAAACATTACATATACATCTGTCTCTATGACATATGTGTCCTTGCCATGATAGATTATGATGTGTCATATTTCCAATTTATTATATTCCTGTTCATTTTATGTTTCGTATATTTAGTTTGCTAGAATCAGTACTTGCTCCCGTCCTGACAAGATAACATTGTAGGTATACTTACTGAGGAGGAGTTGCTCTGCGATTCCTATTATGGATTTGCTGTCGAGGACCAGGCCTTGTCTTACGAGGATGTACCTGCGGGGAAACTCGTCTAGTTGTCTATTTACTTTGGACTTTTTTGAGAGTAGTCATGTATTAGACTATGTATTTTGTGACTGGACCTGTATCCAGCTTTATATTTTAGACATGTACTTGGATCTTATTGATATACGAGACGACTTTTGTGTTTGGGACATTTATGACTCTTTATTACATATAGAACTGTTAGCACATTTTTAGTCTTATCTTCTTATCTTTAGAACAACTTACTACTACGCTTTATCTCAAGCGTAGGCTGGACATGCCTCGGCTATATATATATTATATATTATATATATATAAATTAAAAAAAAAAATATATATATATATATATATATAAATTATATATTATATTATATATATATAATTATTTGTATATTTATATTGTTTATATAATATATAATATTTTTTTTATATATTTTTATAAATGTATATATATATATATTTATAAATATATATTTCTTTAATATAATATATTTATATATATATATATTTTTTTATATAAATATATTTATTATATATATAATATATATATATATATATATATATATATTTATATAATATATTTATATATATATATATATATATATATATATATATATATATATATATATATGAAATAATATATATATATATATATAATATATATATATATATATATATATTATTTTTTTTTTATATATTATATATCATATATTTTTTGTTTATATATATATATATATATAAAAATATATATATATATTGTTATATTATTATATATATATTTTATATATATAAATAATATATATATATATATATATATATAAAACAAATTCCTCTCCCATGCTTCCTCCTCCAGAGCTCCTCTCCCTTCCCCTCCCGGGAAGCCCTTAGGGCTTCCCTTCTCCGGCTCTCTCCCGGTGGTTGGTGCATGCCGATGGCCCAGCCTTGGCCGGATGCCTGTCTTGAGTTGATCCGTCAACTCTACAACCCCCGCTTGCCCCCTCATCCCGCCCTCCCCCCTCCTCCCCATCTGCTCCGCCCCTCCAGTCCTCATCCCATCCCCTCCCCCCAACGGTGCCAGCCCCCCAGGCAGCCCTCCCTAGCTCCCTGCTCCTCCCTCTCCCTGAACCCTGTGTCGCCTCTTGCAGCCCTCCGCCACACCGTGCTCCTCTCACTTCATCACCCGCGTCCGTGCTCACCGCTCTCGAGTACACCCGCAGCTCCCTTCCTCTCTATCAGCTCCCCAACTCCCACCTACCCCTTTCCGCTTCGGTTCAAAATTCGAACGGAGCAACAATCTCCTCGGAGAGCAAACCACCTGCGGTTCAGGCATGGGGGACCTCTCCCTCTGACACCACGTGAGCGTGGAGGGCCACCCTCAATGTCAGCCGCGCGTATAGCTACTACGCCAGCGGTCCTCTGGCACCACGTGAACGTGGAGGGCCACCCTCAAACATTGTCAGCCGCACGTATAGCTCCTACGCCAGCGGTCAAACATGGTAGGGCCCACTACCCCCGTGGCTTCTACGCTCCAGGGGCTTCAGCTCTGTACTCAGGTGGGACCCTCCCCTTCCCAGGTTTTTACGCGCCAGGGACTTCTTCTATGCTTCCAGGTGGGGCCCTCCCTATCGCAGACTTTTACGCGCCAGGCTCGTTCAAAGGCCTTTACGCTCCAACCTCAGGTGGGACCCTCCCTAACTATGGTTTTTATGTGCCTAGTTCCTCTAACAGCTTTTATGTGCCTGGCTACACTTCAGCGTACTCCCACTCCTTAACCCCCTCTCTTTCAGGTGAGCCCTCTCCCACACCCGACCTCCACTCTCAATACCACCTCTACGCCAATCACCCTCTCGCCTCTCCCTCAGCGGACTACGCACCCCCCCCTGCACCGATCAATCTTTCACCCCATACACCGTGCCCTACGCCTCTTCTATCACCTATCCCATCCAACCCATCCAGGCCCACATCCTCCCCCCTATAGCTTATCCAATCGTTAGCCCCCCAGGCCTTGGCCTCCCCTCAGTGCCGTCCGCACCCCTTTTGTTCCAACCCTTATCTCCTCAGAGGCCCCCGGCCTTCCTCCTGTTCCTCCTACTTTTCCAACCTCTAACCTGCTCGCACTCAGCTCGCCCGAGCTAGAAGATCCTACAGAGGTCGTCACGGCTCTTCCTCCAGCAGTCATTGGCCCGTCTATGGTGCCGTCCTCCGCGAGTAGAGCGAACCCCGCTCCTGGGAGGTCTCCACAGGCCGTCCCCATACCAAAGTGCATCCCCCAGGCAGCTCCCCCAGTCAACTCCCATCGGCCCGAGCAGACCCCCACCTCGAATGATCCCCCGCCTCCCAGTAGCTCTTCCCTGATCCCTTCCCCGGCCGTCCACTCTCCGTCGACTTTCGCAACCAAGCTTTGTCCGGACCTAGCGCCAGCCAAGGCACCTCTCGTCCCCGACATCAATCTTCCGGACATTGAGTACTCTCAGGAGTCACCGGTGCCCTCGGTTCCATTCACCGACCTAGAGATGACCTAACTATCGAATTCATTCCCCCACACTTTCATCCTCAAATTTTCAATCGGATGTCCCAAGCTCCCAAGGATGCAAGAGACGATAGCCAGTTGGAGACTTACCGCAGATTACGGGTGGCCCCCCTTGATCCTAAGCACATTCTTCTTCACCACTCATCCGACTTAGACCATAAGACAGTCTGGTCCAAAGGCACGTGCAGGATCGATTCCCATCAGCTGAAGATCATCAAGTGGTCAGCTAGTTTTAACACTAAAGAAGACTCAGCAATAGTTGTCGCCTGGATCACTCTGCCCAACCTGCCCCTCAATTGCTTCATCCCAGCGGCTCTCAGGCGTATCGCCAACTCTTTCGGCACGTACATGGCCTCCGTCCCTGAGACCAACAACCTCACCAAAGCAAACTACGCCAACATCTGCGTCGAACTCGACCTCACCACCGAACCACCCAATTTTATCAACATCGAGCTGGGCAACCGAACCCACACCCAATAAATCCTCTACGATAACCACATTATGTTCTGCAACCACTGCCACTTAAGAGGTCATCTCCCGAAGCACTGCCGCCGTCTTCATCCAGCACTAAAGAAGAAACCTCCCAGGAAAGATGGCGAGCCAACCGAGGAAAGGACACCCATGCTACCTCTCCTACCCCCCCAAATTTGCACACCCGATTCGACTCCGGAGGCGCATCGTCGGACGGGAGCGAATCTTCCAGCAAAGCATTGATCCTCCAAAGCACCCAAGCCCTCACCCTATCCAACCAATTCGATGCTCTCGATTCGGAGGACGCGAAGACCCCGAGGATATAGCCTCTTCCCCAGCCGATCGCGCGCTCATCGAGATTCTCCCCAATCCGGAAGGCGTAGAACAGTTCACCGTCATCCCCGAAGCCAACCAACAGCTCACCATCGAAGACCCCGTGGTAGAGGCCCTAGTTATCTAGGGCCAGACCTAGTTCGGAGAGGGCTCCAAGTCCTGGCCGCTGGGGTCCCTCTTCAGCAAACTAATCTTCTGACAGGGTGCACGTGACTCCATAATCATCCCACCAGAGAATCATATCCTGGACTCTGCCGAGAATCGGTCAATCAGCATCAGACTCCGTAGGAGCAATCATGCAACAATCACTAATCACCTCCCACAACGGAGGCAGGACCTTCTTCTGCGAGCGGGGCCAATGCTATCCACGAACTCACTATAACCACTACCATCTAAACCAGATCCACCGCCAAGCGGAACAAAAAACCCCCCACAATATCCTTAATGCTTAACATCCTTTCCTGGAATGTGGGCGTCTAAGAACAAACCGACGTTAAGAAGAATAACCAACCTGCAGAAAATCCATAAGATAGACATTCTCATCATTCTCGAACCCAAAATCTTCCCCAAAAGATTAAAATCCATCCAGCTACAACTGGGCCTTCCTTTGGCCATAGCTGGCAGACACGATATTTGGATCCTCTGCACGAAGGACGTCAAATTAGGAGTCATCCAGGACTTCCGACAG
This sequence comes from Iris pallida, assembly GCA_029216955.1. NCBI lineage: Eukaryota > Viridiplantae > Streptophyta > Magnoliopsida > Asparagales > Iridaceae > Iris > Iris pallida. The sequence continues at coordinate 3,635,863 of JANAVB010027199.1, forward strand.
GCCCTCTCCTGTTGGTTCGAAAACCCAAAACTTCTAAACCGTGCCATCCTCTCAGCGGTCCACGGCAGCTGCGATGTTGCGGATAAGAAGCAACTATGGGACGACCTCCTTGACATCCATCTCTTCCACACCAACTCCCCTTGGCTTTGCATCGGGGACTTCAATGCGATCACCTGTAGCACGGAGAAAATCGGTGGCCGTCCCCCCCTGCCTCGGCCTTGCTCGACTTCAACAACTTCATCTTTAACGCCCACTTAACCACTCTCCAGTTTACTGGCAATGCATTCATCTAGTGCAACATGCAGGATGGCGACCGTCGTCAATACTCCAGGCTAGACATGGCCCTCACGAACGCCTTCTGGCACGGAATGGAGATCACCACCAATCTATTCCATCTCAACTCCACAGAATCAGACCACACTCCCCTGTTGGTGGAGATCAAAAACAAGACTAACTCATCCAAAAAGAACTTCCCATTCTTCGACTTCTGGACAGGGCATCCAAATTTTCTGGGCATCTTAGCGAAAGCATGGAACCGCGAGGACTCCACCAACCCCATTGTTCGGGTTAGCAACAAGCTCAAAGCCACCAGAAAAGCCTTGTCCGTCTGGAGCAAGCTAGCCTACGGAGATATCTTTCAAGCCGTTCGCGTCGCCGAGGACGACGTCACCCGCACCGAAGCCCTGGTCGTCACGGATCGCTCCTTAGCGGCTAGAAGAGCCCTCAACCTCACCAAGGCTATGCTTAAATTCAGGATCAAAGTGGAGACCGATTTCAGGAAACAGAAGCGAGGTTGAAAAGGGACAGCGAGGGGGACAAAAACTCGAAGTACTTTCATGCCTGCGTTAACGGGCGCAGACAGAAGCTCTCGATTCACAGGACTACCGATGACAATGGAAACATCATCACCGACCATAAGAGCATCCACGAGGCAGCCACGGATTTCTATTCCAAACTTTTCTCTAAAGAGATGGTTCACAAAGATAGATCATTCCTTGACCAAGTCCCCATCCTCATCAACGATACCGACAACGCCTGGTTGAACTGCCTTTCCTCAGTTCAGGAAGTCAAAGATGCAGTGTGGGCACTGAACGAGCACAGTGCGCCAAGGCCGGACCAGTTTTCAGAGGTATTCTTTCGTTCATGCTGGAATATTGTCAAGCACGACATCACCGAAGCGGCGATCGCTTTCTTCGAAGGCCCTATATACCCTAAAGCTATTTCTAGCGCCAACCTGATCCTAATCCCAAAAAGAGACAACCCGGAGTCCTTCCGTGACTTCCGACCTATCAGTCTTTGCAACTTCACCAACAAGATCATATCCAAGGTCATCGCGACCAGAATGGCTGGTATTCTTCCCAAGATCATCTCGGAGGAGCAATGCGGGTTTGTTCGTGGGAGGAACATCCAGGACAATATTATGTTAGCCCAGGAGTTAATCACCTGCATGAAATTCTCGGTAAGGGGATACAATATCGTCGTTAAAATCGACATGGAGAAAGCTTATGACAGACTGGATTGGCAATTCATGATCTGGGTTTTCAGAGCTTTCGGATTCTCGGAAACTTGGACCAATATTGTTTGGAGATCCATCAGCAACTCGTGGTTCTTCACGGTCATCAATGGCCACACTGAAGGATTTTTAAATCCTACCGAAGGGTGAGACAAGACGACCCACCCTCCACAGTCTTCATCATAGCTGTTGACGCTCTGAGTAGGAACCTTAACAATATTGTCAACATCCCTAACTTTCAATACTACCATATATCCAGTGGCTGGCCAATCATCACCCATCTGGCCTTCGCAGACGATCTAGTCATATTATCTTCCGGGGACGAAGGCGCAGTGGCAGTGATTCACAACACCCTGATGAGATACTCTAGATGCTTCGGACAGAAAATTAACCATTCAAAGGGCGTCATCTACGCCCACCACAACACCAATAGAGACCACGCCAACAACCTATCCAAATTAACTTCCTTCTCAGTTGCCAAGCCCCCGTTCTACTATCTCGGGTGTCCTTTAGTGTACGGGAAATCCAATGTCGGCATATTCGAGGCCTTAATCACCAGAATCAGGAAGAAACGGGAAGGGTGTCACAATGCTACCTTATCCCCAGGCTGTAAGATGATCATCATCAATCATGTGCTATCCTCCATCCCCATACACACCCTAGCGGCGTGCTCGCCACCAATTAAGGTTCTTTCCTCGATCGAACAGATCTTTTGTAATTTTTTCTGGGGACATAGCAACGGCCAGGACAAACATCACTTGGCTAGCTGGGACTCTATGGCTCACCCGACAGGCGAGGGATTGGGTTTTACCAAACTCACCCACATTGTTAAAGCATTCTCGATGAAACTGTGGTGGAAACTCCGCACGAGCAACAACTTATGGAGTAACTTTTTGAAAGCCAGATACTTCAAACACATCCACCCCTCTATGGCCATTTACAACTGCAGATCCTCGGCGGCTTAGCGTCGCATCCTTATCTGCCGCGACCTTGCCGAGCCATCGATGTGACTCCAGCTGGAAGCAGGTGACTCAAACCAATTCCTTGAGCGATGGGTTGGAGACAACATGATCCCGAGTCTTACGGAGACCCCGACAGATTGTAGGATCAGAGACTTGTGGAACCCCTCTACCGACGACTGGAACTGGGACCAGGTTCTGCAGTGGTCCGGTAACGATACGGCTGAAGGCATTCGCGAGAGAAGGTTGCGCATCAGTGACGAGGAGGATGCGTTGCGATGGTCCCTCGTGGCATCGGGGGCTTTCACGGTGAGGTCGACGAGATTAGCTATCCAGGGAGCCGGTCAGCTGTACCTCCCCATTGCGTATTTTTTGGCACTCCTGTATCCCTAAGAAGTAGTCCTTCCTCTTATGGAGAGTCATCAGCAAGAAACTGCCGTCAGATGGAAACTATCGATCACATCTTCCGCCAGGGGATGCTGCCAGACAGGACTTGGACAACCCTTAACCAGCTATTCAGCATCGAGCAGGGCGGTGGTCGCTTCCACGATCTACTAGCTTCCTGGTGCTCTGCCTCCCACGGCCACAAGATCGTCACAGCGGCCGCTATATGGGTCATATGGAAGAACCGCAACAAGGCGAGATTCGAAGGTCACCTATACACGGCAGACCAGCTTCTGCAGGAAGTTGCCCGCCAATGCTGTAAGTGGAGTACCCTGTGCTCCCACAGTTCGAGAGCATTCTGGTCGGTACTCTCCCTAGCCCAGGGCTTTTGTTTTGTTTCTCTGTCCACCCTCCTTTTTTGCGGTATACCTGTATAGGCTTCGACATTTTGCACCTTGTATACGGTTTTTGACAGCAGTTTTTAGCCGCCATTAATAAATTGAGGGGGTTTTCTCAATATATATATATATATATATATATATATATATAAATATATATATATATATAAACAAATATATATATATATATATATATATTTTACATATACAAATTTAGAGTGTGTATATTAATCTTAGAGTATATATTTATGGAGTGCATATATTATTTTGGAGTATATATTTTAAATATATATATATATATATATATATATATATATATATATATATATATACATATATGACCCTCCCAAAATAATCGAGATTGAGCTCGAAGATCAAACACACAGCCAACCGCTGGTCTACGATAACAACATAATCTTCTGCAAACACTGCCAAATGAGCGGACATCTAATACAGAACTGCTTCCGTGCTCACCCCGAACTAAAGAAGACCACCACGTGCCCTCCATGCGTGCCAATAGCTCTAAGAAGCCCAGCCTCGTCTGCCACGACCGCCACGACCAGCTCCGCCATTATCTTCCACAATTCAGACCCCCTCTCCCAAATCGACGGCCCAAATCGCCCACACCCTAATCCGACCACCACGATCTCCTCCGCGATCGTCCCCTTCACCCTCTCCATCCTCCCCCTCCTAAATCCACTCGAACCCCTTTCATGCATTAGTTCAGAAGAAGATCACAATGACTCCAACGAGCTCATCTCTAGTATCCCCGAACAACAAGATTGCTCCAAGATCAGCGGTCTCACTCACCACCCAGATGCTGACACAGCCCCAGACACCCAACTACCCAACCCAACTGACTCCACCATCACACTCCCCCTCAGGATATACCACCCCACACATCCACCCGTCGACCTTCCTAAACAACCCGACAAGGTCTCGTCGGTGAGCAGCTCCGAGCAGGGCGAGGCGTCCCGACCCCCCAACGTGATCTCCGGTAAGACCCGGAGGCCACTCGATCTCCTTCCCTCCACCCTTTGGACGCTCAAACCAAGTTCAGCCAAGCCTTAACTGGCAGATTTTGGCAAGCCAAGGAAGCAGGATTTTTGGATCGCGACAACCCCCTATGTGCCCTGGAAGAACAAGACACCGACCCAGCCTTCACCTCTGCTAACGCCGAGGGAAGCAGTGACCCGAGTTGGTCTAACATTGAAATCAGAAGCAATGGATCCACCGGCACTCTCAAGAAAAACCTCCTCCAAAAAACAAAAACAACCAAAAACAGACGTCGGCAAGGACCACAAGGTCCGCCACGAAGCACAGTCACCCTCAACCCACTTCCTCATCAGATGCTTAACATCATCTCCTGGAATGTGAGAGGCCTCGACAACAAACCGACGATGAACAGAATCCTCAGCCTCAAGAAGGCTCACCGTATAGACCTCTTCATCATTATTGAACCTAAAATCCTGAAAAAAAATTAAAAGCTACTCAGCTTAAGTTAGGCTTCCCGTATTCCATCGCTGACGGCAATGACATCTAGATTTTACTAGCTCACGACTTCAAATTTGGTCTCATCCAAGACTCGCGCCAGGCCCTAACTTGCTGGATTGAGCACCCAGCCCTCAAGTCCCGCTCCGTTCTCTCCGCAGTTCATGGCAGCTACGACCTCCCCGAGCGCAGACTGCTCTGGGTAGACCTGCTGGCGGTCCATCCCCAGGGTCTCCCGTAGCTATGCATCAGAGATTTCAACACGGTGTCTAACAGAAGGAAAAGTCCGGAGGGCACCCTCTTCCCCAGCCGGCGATGGACGATTTCAACAACTTCACCTTTCTCGGGAACCTCACCACAATCCCCTTCCACGGCAGCGAGTTCACCTGGTACAACATGTAGGAGGGGCACCGCCGTCAGTACTCCTGCTTAGATCGTGCGATGACCAACGATGGTTGGTCCGACATGGGCCTGATCACCAACCTCTCCCACCTGAATACCACAGAATCGGACTACTCCCCCCTCCTTGTCCAGATCAGCAATAATCTCATCATCAACAACAAGAAAGCTTTCCGCTTCCTCGACTTCTGGCGACATCACCCCCAATTCCAGCACATCGTCGCTCAGGCCTAGAACTCCGTCTCGATTCCTAACCCTATAGGACGGGTGGCGGCTAAACTTTTAGCCACTCGCAAGGCCCTTTCGGCTTAGAGCAAAGAGGCTTACAGAGACATCTTCCAGGCTATCAGGGTGGCGGAGGACGATGTCACCTGTACGAAGATCGCATTCCCCAGATCCAGATCCCGGGAGGACCGTGCCTCTCTCAACCTCGCCAAAGCTCTTCTCAAATCTAGGCTGAAAGTGGAGACCGAGTTTTGGAAGCAGAAAGCCAGATTGACTTGGGATACCGATGGAGATCGGAACACTAGATTCTTTCATGCTTCCGTCAAAGGCCGCAGAAACAAATTAAAACTTCACCGGATCCTTGATGATCACGAAAACCTGGTGGATGACCAGGTCAGCATTCAGGCTGCTGCTGTGAACTACTACTCCAACCTCTTCACCAAAGAGCGGGTTGTTAAGGATGTGTTGTTACTGTCCGTTATCCCTTCTATTATTAGCGACCACGACAACGTTACCCTGCTAGCCACCACCTCTGAAGAGGAGGTCAAAGCAGCGGTCTGGCCATAAATGAGCACAGCGCCCCGGGGCCAGACGGTTTCAACAAAAAAAAATTCAGAACTAGCTGGGACATCTTTAAAACATATTTATTCGAAGCTGCTAATGCATTTCTCCAAGGGGCTATATATCCCAACTCGATTTCTAGTCAACCCTGAAACTTTCAAAGACTTCCTTCCGATCAGCCTCTGCTCCTTCGCCAACAAAATCATATCCAAGATCGTCGCCACTCGTATGTCCGATCTTCTTCCAAGATCATTTTCGAAGAAAAGAGCGGGTTCGTCAAAGGTCGCAACATTTCAGAAAACAACCTCCTTACTCAAGAGATGATCACGTGCATGAAGTTTCTGTCGAGGGGGGGTAACGTGGCCATCAAACTTGACATGGAAAAGGCGTACGACCTAGACTGGAAATTCATGATCTGGGTTCTTAGGGCCTTCGGCTTCTCCGAGCCATGGATTGATATCGTTTTCAGATCGATCAACAATGCGTGGTTCTCCACTGTCATAAACGGTCAGGCTGCGGGTTTTTTTTGCTCCACCTGCGGGGTAAGACAGGGGACCCGCTCTCTTCTACCATTTTATTATCGCAGCCGAAGCCCTCAGCAGAAGCCTTAAAAGTATGCCCAACAAACCTGGCTTCAATCATTTCCACACCACCACCGGTTGCCCCCTCATCACCCACCTGGCTTACGCTGAAGACATCCTCATCTTCTCCTCTGGAGACAGCAGATCGATCGAGGTCGTCCTGCGTACAATCGACAAATACATCGCCTGCTCCGGTCAGCGGTCAACAACAACAAGAGCGTTATCTACACACATCACAAAGCTAACAGAATCTGCTCCATTTTGCTCGCCAATATGACCTCCTTTCGTACTGCATACCCTCCCTTCCTCTATCTCGGATGCCCGCTGGTGTACGACAAGGCCAACTCGAGAATTTACGAGTACCTCGTTGACAAGATCCGCAAACTCATCGCGGGATGGCACAACGCTACCCTATCCCAAGGAGGAAAACGGTCCTCATCAAATACGTCTTATCGTCCATCCCGATGTACATCCTTCTCGCCTGCTCCCCCCAAGAAGTTGCTCCATTCCCTTGAATCTTTCTTCGCTAAGTTCTTCTGGGGGCATAACGACGGCAAGGACAAATACCACTGGGCCGGCTGGGAATCGATGGCCAAACCACTGATGAAGGTGGCCTGGGCTTCAGCTGACTGGCGTACAACGTCTACGCCTGTTCCATTAAGTTGTAGTGGAAGCTTCGTACCGAGAACTCCTTATGGACGAAGTTTATAAGAGCAAGATACTCCAGATTCTCTCATCTATCGGAGGCGTGCGCCAACAACAGATCCTCAACTTCGTGGCGTCGTATTATTTAGGGCCGCATCACTGTCGAACATCACCTCCGTCTCCAGTTGGGTGACGGTCGCTCTCTGGCATGCCTGGAGCGATGAATAGGAGAAGACATCATACATCCCAACGTTCTTACTCCTCCGAATTGTGCAATTAGGGACCTATGGAAGGGCAGTTCCGGATGAAATTGGAGGAAGGTCAGAGACTGGCTAGGCCAGCTAGCAAAAACTCGTCTTCTCTCTGCCAATCTGTGGATCACAGACGCGAACGAAACTTGGAGATGGACCCCCAACCCGTATGGCATATTCACTTTGGCGTCCGTCAGGCTTGTGGCCAGAGACAGCGGGGCTCAGAATCTGGTCTTTCGCCAGTTACTGGAAGGCTTGCATCCCTATCAAATAGTCTATTCTCATCTAGCGTGCCCTCCGCCGGAAGATTCTGACAGACGACATCATCAGATCCATGGGATTCAGCCTCGCCTCGAGATGCCACTGCTGCGAGGAGCATTCTTCGGAATCTGCCGAGCACGTCTTTCTCTCGAAAGAGTTAGCCGCCGGACTTTGGTCCAAGCTCAACAATAGCCTCACTATGGTTCAGCCAACTGGGGGCCTCTACGATCTTCTGGCCTCCTGGAGCCGCTTCCTCGGCCATCAGATCATTTCTGCCGCCAGTTTTTGGGTTCTTTAGAAGAACAGGAACAAATTCAGATACGAAGGCCGACAAATTCCCCTTCCTCAGTTGCACAGAGAGGTCATCAGAAAATTCTACAAAGTTCAGAGACGCCGCCCCCACGTCTCCCACTCGTTCTGGGAGGCTCTGGCTTAGCCCACCTTCCCCCTTTTTTTTGCTCGCGTGCTTCACGCTCTTCGCTTTCTGTCCTTTTGTCGCGCCAGCACGCTTTCTTGTATAGGCTTCGGCATTTTGTGCCTATTTTCAATAAAGATCAGGTTTTCTTATATATATATATATATATATATATATATATATATATATATATATATATATATATATATATTTATATATATATATATTTGTTTTTATTTCTATATATATAAATTTTTTTTCTATATATATATATATATATATATATATATATATTCAAACGACCCTTAGGATTGATCGCATCATCTTCGCCGCGCTTCCTTGAGTTGAAATGCGACCTTACATATTTGACTCATCTCTACCACGCGGCCTCACCCTATTCCTACCTATCTTAGTTTTAATTTCGAGGACAAAATTCTTGAAAGTTGGGTAGGATATAAACCCCCTAAATTTTTTTAAACATTTTAGTAATTTTTGAAACTCTTAATTTAATTTTTATGATTATTAAAGAAGTTTTATTAATTTTATAAATATTAAATATCGTGTAAAAAATAAGTTTAGTACAAGAATATATTTAGCTATTATTTTTCTTAAATTATTAAGGTTCCAATTAGGTGGTACAAATTTCTAAAAATTTTCTTTAGATTTACTTGATTACCTTTATTAATTTTTTTACTCATTGATACTTATCACTAATAACAAAATATATAATACTATTGTCACTCCCGTTTCCCGTTATACGTATTTTCAGGATACGTATACAAATTTTTGACAATTGTCAGGTGGCCCGTATTTTTACTTATCTTTCTTAGCTTAGCCTTCGTTTAAATCTTGACTTGATTGGTTCAACTTGGTTCAATATGACTTGGCTTGGCTTGGTTTGGTTTATATTGGGTTGAGATGAGAGGGGTTGCTATATAAGTCAACTTCTTCTCTCTCCTCCATTATTTGCATTTACTTCTTCATCTTCTTCATTTACTCCTCCCACCTACCAAGCCTAGGCAAGTGCAACTTGCTTCATGATGGATCTCTCCTTTTATTTTTCCATTCTCTTTTCCACTTGATTCTAAGACTCTTTAGAGCTTGGCATTTTCGGTTTTGATGGATGGATTTTTGGTAGATCTATGTTTTAATCTTTTTTTTCTTTTTTCTTGGTTTTAATCTATTAAAGTTTGGTATTTCCTAAAACCAGTCATCCTAGGCTGTAGGAAATCTCGTTCTATACAGTTTAGACCCTTGGAAGTCCAAATTCGGACTTGTTTTGAGCAAGTTATGGCATTTTGAAGTTTTCGGGTTCCATGGGTTCTTCTTTGCTGTTTTGGGGAAGAAGAACAGTGCCCGGCGCAACCTGCCCTGCGCACGCTTCTTAGCGTGGCGCAACCTGCCCCGCGCGCGCTTCTTAGCGTGGCACAAACTGCCCCGTGCGCGCTTCTTAGTGTGGCACAACCTGCCCTACGCACGCTTCTTAGCGTGGCGCAACCTACCCCGCACGCGCTTCTTAGCATGGCGCAACCTGCCCTGCGCGCGCTTAGCGTGGCGCAACCTGCCCGTGCGTGCTTCTTAGCGTAGCGCACGCTGACCCAGCATGCGCTCCTTAGCACGGCACAACCTGACCTGGCGCAAACCCCAGTCAGGCGCAAACCTGACCTAGTGCACCCCCAGCATGGCACAAACTAGCCTCGTGCAGCCTAGTGCCTGGCGCAACCCGACTTGGCCCGACTTGTTCTGGCGTAACCTAGCATGTCTTGACCCGATTTGCCGTTGGCGCTCTTGACCTGTAGCCTTGGCACCCCCTAGTGCCTGGCGCAGCCTATCACCCTGGCGCAACTTGGCTAATGCCATTTGTTGGCCATGGTACCCCTTGTCCCTTGCATGATTTGTCCTTTAATTATTGGTTTTATGCCAATTGCTTATTCTTGGTATTTGACCTATCTTGTGACGACCTGACTCGGTAACTTGTTGAGCATAGCATGACTTGCCAGTATTGATGTTGGCATGAACACGACATGTACAATCTTCATAGTGGCCCATCGAGACGCACTCCTGACAAGTAATCTTGACAAGTAACAAGTAACTTGACATGATAATTCTTGATGATGGTCCGTTGTGACGCACTCTTGACTTGATAAAGTAAACTTACATGATAATCTCGGTATACCTTGCTAAGTAAATCTTGTCTTGACACCGTGGGTGTTTGTGCTTGTATAAGCTACATGTCTCGTCTTGCATCATGTCTAGGATATGATTTTATGATTTCCATGGTCAGGGATTCATACTGAACCTGACTAGGATAATGACTAGATTGATCAAGTAGTTCATGAAGAGATTTCTCAGCTACAGGCAGTCCCGTTATCTAGGCGATTTAATTGGACTTGTAGCCTGCCGTCGAGTAGGACACATTTCCAGCACACTGTCATGTGTTGCACCTCTAAGTCACCTAATCTAACTCTCTCAACTTGTGACCGGATAACCTGGATTAAGACTGCAGGGCTTGTGGCTGTTGGAACATCTCGATGCATCTTGTTAGTAACTAAGCTTATGATAACCCTAGTTAGTTAAAGTATCAATCCGTACTCTTTGCTTGGCCGTAAATGATGGATGGAGTCCTATCTTGTCTAGTCTTGCCTTGATCCAGTACATGACTATCTCAGGACATACTTGTTTATGCTTTACTTTATCGATAATTGGTTAGAGACTAAGTTCGGTTCAGGTGAAGGGTTACAACCCCGGTCCTCGTTTGGTTTACGGGTTGTAACTTGGTTACCGGAATAGTCCGTTAGTCATCTTATCGTTTATCACCTTGCTTTCTCTAACTCATGTCTTTCGTTATCCTTTATGTATCATGTGCTAATATGCTAGTTTTAGTTCTTAAGTGAAGCCTCCCTTGTGGCACTTGCTCTTTCTGGGTTTGACCCAGCTGGTTTTGTATGGCCAGATTTCGAAGTAGCTCCCGAGGATCTCCCTGTCTTCCAGCCAGATGGTGACCACTAGGCGCAACCCTGGCAACGAGTGGGTTCTTATTTTGCTCTTCCACTCCCTTGTAAAAATATTCTTTTGAGACGTTTAGCCACCGAGCAAGTGTTAGCTCGTTTGTAACTTTACTTACTGTCTGCCTACGGACTGTAACATGATTGACAAATCCTAGGGTTGATCATGTATGACTAAAACTCTTGTTAGTCTTCATGTTTTGTATGACTAGCTTCATGATCATCTGAATATGTAATGTTTGGGACGCCTTACTTTGTATGATGATCTAACATCTTGTAACATTTACTTACTTGCTTGAGATTGAGACACTAGGCTTATTCATGACCATAAGAGACTGTTGGTTTGTTGATAAACCCTCATGCATCTAGACAGCCGTGACCGTATATCGGGGTAGATTATACTTCAATGTACGTAGCTAGCTGTGTCTGTCCCCCGCTCTCCAGTATTCTGGTTCTGGGGCATGACAACTATATATTATTGGTTCCAAAAATACTAAAGTAGAAATATATATAAATATATTTGTAAATTTTTTTGAGGATTTACTTAGTATCAAAAATTATGTAAAACTATTTACTTATATATATATATATTAAATATATTAAAAAATTATAATATATATATATATATATATATATATATATATATATATTTTATAATATATATATATATATATATATATATGCTCAGTCCTCTGGAAGGACCCTCCCTATCAAGATTTTTTTGCGCGTAACTCTCCAACGCCTGCTAATATCCCGGGTGGGGCCAAATTCCCCCATTTCTACGCACCAGGCTCATTAGCTTTGCCCCCAAGTGGGGCCCCCCATCATAGATTTTGTCGCGCCAGGTTCATTCCAAGGCTTTTACGCTCAACCCTCAGGTGGGGCCCTCGCTCAATATGACTTTTACGCGCCAGGTGTGGTCCATAGCTTTTATGCGCCTAGAACTCCTTCTGCGTATTCCTACTACTTAACCCCCTCTCCCTCAGGCGGGCCCTCTCCTTTGCCCGACCTCCACGCACAGCACCCTCTCTGTTGGCCCATTGGTCATGGTCAAACCTGATTTTAATAATCGATCAAACTCTGTCTCGATATAATTGCAAGTCAACTCAGATGTTTACCTACGACGTTTTAGACACTACTCAACAATAGATATTTACTATGTTCAAGATCGAAGCTGTTTCGAAGCTGTTTTCCATTCAGAATGTACTTCCTGTTAGGCTATACAATTATTCATTTTAATGAGTCTAGGAATACATTGTACACCGAGTCGTACTGGCAAATAGGCTATCCGAAAATGTTTTTCAAAACCATCCTATTCTTTTACAAATGGCCTACGTTTTTGAAAAACATTCTTTTTACAAAAAGCTTCTGAAGGATTTTTCAAAAAGCCAAAATTTATTTTCTCAAATGAACTGGCAGAACCCCAGCAGAACTCGGCCAGAGTTCGGCCATTTGGAACGTTAGTGAACGTTGGGTTTTTGAACTTGGTCATCCTTTAGTTGCGGTTTGTTACAAAGAGTTCTGTCCGAATTCTGCCCGAATTCTGTCAGAGTTCTGTCTTTGGAAAAACTATAAATAGAAAAGTATTTCGATCATTTCAAATCACCAATTCACTTTCAATCTCTTCTCTTCCTGAGCTTACATTCTTCTAAAGAGTTCTAAAAAGCTTTCATTTTCGAATCCCAAGCCTGTTACAATCCTCTAGTCGATTTGCCAGTGCAGTACGGTCTAGAAGTTTCAGAGCGATTGTAATCAGAGGCTTGATGGAAGATTCAACTCTTCACAATTGAAGTTGGTCGAGTTCTTTGTATCAAAGCTTGCGTCTGTAGAAGTTGCAAGGACTCCGTATGAAAACTTGCGAGATTTTCCAATAGTGGATTCAACTGGAAGCTAGAGTTCTTCCGACTGGACTAGTCCTCACAAGAGGGAAACCCGTATAAATCTCGGTGTTTGCGTTTGCCTTCTGATCACTTTTAATTTTTGTCATTTACTTTTGTGATTATTATTATATCTGTGATCTAACTTCTAAGAAGTTTTTAATTAGCAATATTCCGCTGCATACTCTATTCACCCCCCTTATTATTTCGTTCCTACAATTGGTAGCAGAACGGGTTATACAGGTAAAGCAAGGTAAAATTGCAGTTATATTTAATTGTTATATAGATCACAGCATTACACATGGCAACTGTGAAATTTATAAGTGAAGGCCAAGCCACAAACAGACCTCCACTGTTTGACGGCACAAACTACACCTATTGGAAAACACGTATGAGTTTCTTTCTGAAATCTCTTGATTTTGACTTATGGTCTGTAGTTATTGATGGTTATAAAAGGCCACCTCGTATTAATGTTGATGGTGTTTTAGTTAAAAAACCTCATGACAAATATACAGAAGAAGAAAAGAAAAAGGCCAGTCTTGACGCACGTGCTATTAACGCTTTATTTTGTGCTTTAGACAAAACTGAATTCAACAGGGTGTCTACTTGCACAACATCAAACGAAGTGCGAAAACTTCTCGAAGTAACCCACAAAGAAACACACAAGTCAAGGAGTCAAAGATCAGCAGACTTACTCAGGAGTATGAGGCATTCAAAATAAAGCCAAGTGAATCAGTTACTTAGATGTTTACAAGATTCTTGGATATTGTAAATCCTTTGTCCTCACTAGGCAAGGATTACAGTAACCATGAGAAGATTTGCAAACTTCTATGAGCCCTTACAAAGAACTGGATTCCAAAGGCTACAGCAATCATTGAAGGGAACGACCTATCAACAATGTCTCTAGAAATACTCATGGGTAAGCTACTCACTCACGAGTTAGAACTTCAAGACTTTGAAGATGCTACACCAAAGAAGAAGTCAGAGAAGACGATCGCTCTCAAGGCTCAACATAGAAGAACCATCGAAGATGATTCCGACGACAGCGACTCCGACTCTGAAGATCAAGCTCTTCTGGTAAGAAAATTCAAGAAATTCATGAGATTTAACAGGAGAACCAAAGACAACAACAACAACAACGAGGAAGATCCTATTTGCTACGGATGCATGAAGAAAGGACACATGAAGAAAGACTGTCCAACAGCATCATCATTAAAGAAAAATAGCAAATATGATAAAGGCTACCTGAAGAAATTGACATCAAGAAAGTACGCCAACACAAGCATATGGCATGAAAGTGAAGCCAGCGACTCAGAAGATGAACAATCAGATGACGCTGCAAATGTTTGCTTGATGGCTTGCGATCAGGTAATCACTAATCCTCTATTTGACCCTTATAATGATTTTACCTTTGAGCAACTAGGAGAGGCTTTCAGTGAACTGTTAGATGATTACAGAAAATTCGTAACAAATATGAAACCTCTAAGAAGGTACTCAAAGTATAAAGGTGAAATAGGAAGACTTACCGACCTACTAGATCATGTTAGAGATAGTGACTCTTCAAATGAGTCTGGTGAGCTTTCTTCTATCAAATTGTTGTTACACGAGACTGTTAAGCTATCTGAAGAAAAAGACCAAACTATTGTCCTGTTAAAGGAAGACCTATCTAAGGAGAGAAAGAGTCTCCACTGTGCACAGGTCAGATTAGAATCACTCACATCTGACTATACTAGATTATATGACACTTCCAAAAAGTTGGAAATTAGTTTAGGAAAATGGCCTGAAGTTGCTGCTTCCTATTCTAACACGTGTCAATTACCGAATCATCGGAACACGCCCAACACTGTCAGACCAAACCATACCAAGACTATGCCCAAGAAGACTAATAGGCATGCATTCTTCTATACTAGAAAACCAAAACCTACCAATCATGCACCTCACACTACTTTCAACACTCAACATGCTAAATGTCATTATTGTGGCCTCATTGGTCATATATCTTCTGCATGTAGAATCAGAAAGTTAGTAGATTTAAATGTTTATGCATAGATACCGAAAACTAACTAGTCAGGACCCTACAAGAAATGGGTACCAAAAGTTTCATCTGCAAATTATTTTGTAGGTGGGACACCCTTCACATGCTAGAAGCAAATGGATCCTCGACAGCGGTTGCTCACGGCACATGACCGGTGACACTTCATTATTTGCAACACTGTTGAAGAGGAATAAAGAAGGATACGTCTCCTTCGGTAAAAATTTGAGAGGGTACATAATCGGTATCAGTAACATTGGTAAGGCTCCCTATCCAGTGATTAAAGATGTTTGTCTTGTTACTGAGTTAAAACATAATCTGCTCAGCATAAGCCATTTAGCTGATCATGGTTATGGCATTAACTTCGTAAAAGATAAATGTACTATTATTGATAGTTCAACTGACAGTACTATATTTGAAGGTATTAGGGAAGATAATATATATGTATTCTATTTGTTGGAAGATGCTAACAATACAGGTAGATGTTTGATGGCCAAAAGTATTGAGAGTCAACTATGGCATATGAGACTCGGTCATGCAAACATGGATACAATTTCATGATTATACGAAGAAGTTGGTACGCGGCTTATCAGATATTTCTTTCAAGAAGGATACGGTATGTAGTGAATATGAAAAGAACAAAGCTACCAAATCCGCATTCAAATCCAAGAACGCTGTAAGTACCACTAGACCTTTGCAATCGTTGCATATGGACTTATTTGAATCTAACAGAATTGCTAGTCTAGGTGGTAAGTTATATACATTTGTCATTATAGATGATTTTTCTAGATATACATGGGTTTATTTTCTTGCACGCAAGAGCGATGCATTATCAGAATTCGTCACCTTTTGCAAGAAAATATAGAATGAAAAAGGATTCATGATTACTCGCATTCGTAGTGATCATGGCGACAAATTTGAGAATGCAGAATTCAAACAATTTTGTGACACACATGGTTATCTGCATGAATTCTCTTGCCCTAGGACTCCACAACAAAATGGAGTTGTGGAACGTAAGAACAGAACTCTATCTGAAATGGCTGGAGTTATGTTAAACCAGTTTAGTCTACCTAGATATTTATGGGCTGAAGCTGTAAATACAGCATGCTATATTCTCAATAGGGTTCTAATTCGACCTATATCGAAGAAGACTCCCTATGAATTATGGTTTGATAGAACACCAATATTTTTTATTTCAAAATCTTTGGTTGTAAATGCTTTATTCTTAATACTAAAGATAATTTGAGTAAATTTGATAAAAGGCCGATGAAGGTATATTTTTAGGTTATGCAGCAAAGAGCAAAGGATATAGAGTCTTCAACAAAAACCATGATCATTGAAGAATCTATCAACGTCAAGTTTGATGAGCTAAATCAACACTTAGACGATGATGACAATGAAGACATAATCGCACCAAGTACAGCTACTGCAAAACCTTCACACCAAGATGCAGAACCATCACATCAGGCATCGGATGAACCTCCAAGCAAAGAAGCCGGAACTAGCAATCTTGAGACTGCACCAAAAGAGATGAGATTCTTGGTTAGTCATCCAAAGGACTTGGCAATTGGTGAATTACCAAGGGTGTAAGTACTCGTTCCTCTAATAAAGATATAGCTTCTTGCGTTGCTTTTGTCTCGCAGTTTGAACCCAAAAATATTGATAAAGCATGTAGTGATAATTTTTGGTTAGATGCTATGCAAGAGAAATTAAACCAATTCGAACGGAATCAAGTTTGGGAACTTGTTCCCAAGCCTATTAATCATCCGGTCATTGGCACCCGATGGGTATTCCGAAATAAACTGAACGAGAATGGTTTAGTGACTCGTAATAAGGCTCGACTCGTAGCTCAAGGATACAATCAAGAAGAAGGTATCGACTACGATGAGACTTATACCCCAGTTGCGAGATTAGAATCCATTCGCATGTTATGTGCATTTGCATATTTTTATAATTTTAAGTTATTTCAAATGGATGTCAAAAGCGCATTTTTAAATTGTTTTATAAAAGAAAGGTTTATGTACCTCAACCACCCGATTTTACTGATTTCAAATTTCCTGAATATGTTTTCAAGTTGAAGAAAGCTTTATACGGTTTGAAACAAGCCCCTCGTGCTTGGTACGATCGTCTAAGCACTTTTCTACTTGATAACGATTTTTCAAAGGGAAAGGTTGACACTACTTTGTTTATAAAATCTTTGAATAATAATATTCTTTTGATTCAAGTCTATGTAGATGATATTATCTTTGGATCTACTGATGAATCTCTTTATCAAGAATTTTCTAAGTGTATGCAGAATGAGTTTGAGATGAGCATGATGGAGAGCTGAAATTCTTTCTCGGACTGCAAATCAAACAAACCAACAATGGGACGTTCATAAATCAAGCAAAGTACACAAATGATCTATTAAAGAAGTTCGACATGGAAGCAGCAAAACCACTTAGTACTCCAATGGCGACTTCAACCAAGCTTGATATTGATGAACAAGGTAAACCTCGACATACGTAAGTATCGAGGTATGATCGGTAGCTTACTGTATTTAACTGCTAGTCGATCAGACATAATGTTTAGTGTTTGCTTATGTGCACGTTTTCAAGCTAATCCTAAGGAATCATTTGTGCGCAGTTAAGCGTATCTTTCGATACCTTAAAGGCACTTCTTCTGTCGGTTTATGGTATCCCAAAACTACGTCGTTTGACCTAACCGGTTATTCCGATGCTGATTTTGCCGGATGCAAAGTAGATAGAAAAAGCACTAGCGGCACATGTCATTTCCTAAGAAAGCTCTAGTCTCTTGGTTTAGTAAAAAGAAAAATTCTGTTGCATTATCAACAACCGAGGCTGAGTATATCGCTGCAGGACGTTGTTGTGCACAAATTTTATGGATGAAACAAACCTTAGAAGACTATGGATTGTATTTTTCACACATACCCATTTTCTGTGATAACACTAGTTCTATTAATTTGACTAAGAATCCAGTATGTCATTCTCGTACTAAACATATCGAGATTCAACATCACTTTCTTAGAGATCATCAATAAAATAGAGATATAAACCTTGTATACATAGACACACAGAATCAATTAGCTGACATACTCACAAAATCTCTAGCGAAAGATCGTTTCAATTATTTACGTCGAGAATTAGGCATTTTAAATGTCAATAATATTAATTAATTTTGTTTTACTAATTAATTTATTCGATACTCAAAAACTGTTTTCGAGACAAGCCCAAAAAGAGTCTGTCTGTCACCACGACTACGGTCGAAGCGAAGCGGTACTTAAGAGTTCCCCGGTAAACTTTCATTAGCTGGGACAGTACTCCTACAGCTAATCTGAGACAGATGTTGATAAAGAATATTAATTTATAAAATAATATTAATTATATTATTTTGAGATTTAAAATTACTAAACTTTGAATTAAACATTTAAAACGAATTAATGAAAAAGAATGTGGCCTCATTTGAATTTATATATATTATATAATATATATTATAATATATAATATATTATATATATATAGCCAGTCAACCCTAGGCGAATTCGGTCCGAATTCGGCCAGAGTCGGCTGGGTATATATATGTACCAGCACGAACCCGAGGCTTCCTTCTTCTTCATTCTTCCCCACATCCTCATAACAGCAGCCTCCGCGTCTCTAAACCCTAGCTTTTCTCCATCCTTGTTCTTCAAATCCGTGTGGAGTTTCTCGTCCAAACTTTGGATTCTTGCAGAGAACGTCATCCTCTACAACATACCCAATTCTTGGAATGTATAATCCCTTCTCTCCACCACTTTTCAATACTTAGGGTTTCTAAAAAATTTTGGGAAAGACTGCCTAAGTTCATTCCCTTCAAGCGGAAGAAGGCCAATGCCAGTGAAGAGACATCATCTTCAGATCCGTATATGGATTGCCTCTTTTCTCCGGTCCAATTGAACGATGGTGCATCGGACGAGTTTTACTTTAAAACTTCCGATCAAGCTTATTGTGGTACGCGATTTTATCATGCGTACTATTTGTACCGGATCGCCGATTAAATGACTGTCTTTTCGGATCACCGCCATTACTTTGAGGCATTAGGGTTACAACATTTTGTCACCTTACAATTTCCTAGTGCCACTAATGCCATTAGATTATTCTATTGTAATTTCGTATTAGACACTTTTACAGCGAGAACACGTGTCGGAGGAATTGATATCGAATTCACTGATGAAACGTTAGCAAAAATCCTTGGTATTCCAAACGAAGGTGTCCCGCTCGATGACATCACTGATTTTGATTTCCCCGATGGCACGACACTCGTTAGTTTCAAGAATGAGATTTGTGCGCCCGCACGCACTCGTCCTGGAAAGTTCAAGGCTAATAACTTGAACTTATTTAACTACGAATTACATCGCATCATCTATTCCACCTTACTTCCAAAATCCACTTCTAAAGATAATCTCACTGCACCTGAGCTTTCTGCTCTTTATCATATTCTTAAGGGAATTCCTTTTTTTGCCCCTAAGACTATCATCCAGATGATGGGTAGATGTCGCGGGAGAGACCGCAATCTATCTTATGCGATGCTTATTCCATGCATCTTTCAGAGATTTGATATTGACCTATCTACTTGTGCTGTCGACCCCGAGCCCAAGTTTCTCAAACTCTCTCGATACAGCATTGCCACTGTTCCTCCACCTACTGCACCTACTCCTCCTGCACCTACTCCCACAGCTCCCACAGCACCTGTTCCTCCTCATTCTTACCCTATGACATTTGAGGGTATACATCAGCACTTATCAGATCTGCAGTCTTTTTATGTTGAGACCTCTAGGGAACACGAGTTCCGTGATGTCTCGGTTCCAGGCGATTGCCAACTCATTCGCCGATCTGAGGTTTGCGCAGACGGGTCATTCTGCTAGCACTCTACCTCGAGACCCTTCTGTTTCTGGCTACCGTATTGACGACGAGGCGGTCCACTCTCTGTTCCAGCCAGGGAACGCCTATGATTGGTATCGTACTGCTCGTGCCCCTCCTCGAGACTATGTCGGTGAGTTTTATGCTGGTGCCACTCCTCACACTTCTGGCGCTGGTACTTCTAGATCTGGTCCTTCTGGACATGCTGGAGCTGCAGCTGACGTTGATGATGAGGACGATGATGATTTTGAGATGTTAGATATTGAGACTGTTACTTTTGTCTTATGTTTTCTTGGAAATACTCCGACATTCCAAGATTTTATCAGTACTCTTATTTTATTATCAACACTTTTCCTTATTATGTGACTATTCATAGACATGGTTTGATTATGCCTCAGTTTTGACATCTTAGTCTATTTTTCAGCACTTTATTTGTTTCAGTATTATTCTCGCACTTTATTAAATATTGCCTGTGACAAATACATGCCTGTGTTGTTCTATAGTCTATGTTTCTCTTACTATATTTACTGTTTATACCATGCCTGTCATGATTATCTATTTTTATTGTGTTTCTTCACTGTTTGTTACTTATGCATTGATTGCGGGGGAGCTTTCTCTTTTGCAATTATTTTGCTAATTGACAATGGGGAAGAAATAAGGATCTAAAATTTTCGTGAATACAGGTTATGAACAATTTCTTTGATTACTATTTTGAATTGATACCAGCTTAGATGTTATATCGGCAAGGTTTGTCAATTATCAAAATGGGGAAGATTGTTGGCCATTGGTCATGGTCAAACCTGATTTTAATAATTAATCAAACTCTGTCTCGATATAATTGTAAGTCAACTCAGATGTTTACCTATGATGTTTTGGACACTGCTCAACAATGGATATTTACTATGTTCAAGACCGAAGTTGTTCCGAATCTGTTTGCCATTCAGAATGTACTTCCTGTTACGCTATATAATTTTTCATTTTATTGAGTCTAGGAATACATTATATACCGAGTCGTACTGGCAAATAGGCTATCCGAAAACGTTTTTCAAAACCATCATATTCTTTTACAAATGACCTACGTTTTTGAAAAACATTCTCTTTACAAAAAGCTTCTGAAGGATTTTTCAAAAAGCCAAAATTTATTTTCTCAAATGAACTGGCAGAACCCCAGCAGAACTCGGCCAGAGTTCGGCCAGAGTTCGGCCATTTGGAACGTTAGTGAACGTTGGGTTTTTGAACTTGGTCATCCTTCAGTTGCGGTTTGTTACAAAGAGTTCTGTCCGAATTCTGTCCGAATTCTGTCAGAGTTCTGTCTTTGGAAAAACTATAAATAGGGAAGTATTTCGATCATTTTAAATCACCAATTCACTTTCAATCTCTTCTCTTCCTGAGCTTACATTCTTCCAAAGAGTTCTAAAAAGCTTTCATTTTCAAATCCCAAGCCTGTTACAATCCTCTAGTCGATTTGCCAGTGCGGTGCGGTCTAGAAGTTTCAGAGCGATTGTAATCAGAGGCTTGATAGAAGATTCAACTCTTCACAATTGAAGTTGGTCGAGTTCTTCGTATCAAAGCTCGCGTCTGTAGAAGTTGCAAGGACTTCGTATGAAAATTTGCAGGATTTTCCAATAGTGGATTCAACTGGAAGCTAGAGTTCTTCCGACTGGACCAGTCCTCACAAGAGGAAACTAGTATAAATCTCGGTGTTCACGTTTGCCTTCTGATCACTTTTAATTTCTGTCATTTACTTTTGTGATTATTATTATATCTGTGATCTAACTGCTAACAAGTTTTTAATTAGCAATATTCCGCTGCCTACTCTATTCACCCCCCTAGAGTATTCTGCTTTACGATTTCGTTCCTACAATTGGTATCAGAGCAGTTTATACAGGTAAAACAAGGTAAAATTGCAGTTATATTGAATTGTTATATAGATCACAGCATTACACATGGCAAATGTGAAATTCACAAGTGAAGGCCAAGCCACAAACAGACCTCCACTGTTTGCAGTTATATTCAATTGTTATATAGATCAACCGGCCGTCCCCCAACCATAGCGCATCCCCCAAGCAGCCCCCTCCGTCAACACCCTACGCCCCGAGCAGATTCCTACCTCGATTGCTCCACCGCCTTCCAGTAGCTCTTCTATGTTCCCTTCCTCGGCATTCCCCTCTCCGCCGACATTCGCAGCCATACTATGTCCGGACCTGGCGTCAGCCAAGGCGCCTCTCGTCCTGACATCAATCTTCCGGACATTGAGTACTCTCAAGATTCACCGGTGCCCTCGGTTCCATTCACCGACATGGAGATGTCCTCACTATCGAATTCATTCCCCCACACTTTCATCCTCAAATTTTCATCAGAATGTCCCAAGCTCCCAAGGGTGCAAGAGACGATAGCCAGCTGGAGACTCATGGCGGATTACCATGTTGCTCCCCTTGATCCCAAACACATTCTTCTTCACCTCTCATGCGGCATAGACCATAAGTCAGTCTGGTCTAAAGGTACGTGCAGGATCGATTCCCATCAGATGAAGATCATCAAGTGGTCAGCTAGCTTTAGCACTAAAGAAGACTCAGCGACAGTCGCCGCTTGGATCACTCTGCCTAACCTGCACCTCATTTGCTTCGTCCCAGCGGCTCTCAAGCGTATCGCCAACTCTTTCGGCACGTATGTGGCCTCAGCCCCCGAGACCAGCAACCTTACCAAAGCCTACTACGCCAAAATCTGTGTGGAACTCGACCTCACTACCGAACCACCCAATTTTATCAACATCGAGCTGGCAACTGAATCCACACCCAACAAATCCTCTACAATAACCAGATCATGTTCTGTAACCACTGCCACTTAAGAGGTCATCTCCCGAAGCACTGCTACCGACTCCATCCAGAACTAAAGAAGAAACCACCGAGGAAAGACAGCAAGCCTACCGAGGAGAGGACACCCATGCCACCTCTCCTACCCTGCCCTAATTCGCATACTCGATTCGGCTCCGAAGGCGCCTCGTCTGACAGAAGCAAATCTCCCAGTAAAGTTATGATCCCCCACAGTACCCAAGCTCTCACCCTATCCAACCAATTCGACGCTCTTGATTCAGAGGACGCAGAAGACCCCGAGGAGATAGCCTCTCCCCCATCCGACCGTGCGCTTACCGAGATTCTCCCCAATCCGGAAGGCGTAGAACAGTTCACCGACATCACCGAAGCCAATCAACAGCTCGCCATCGAAGACCACGTGGTAGAGGCCCTAGCTATTCTAGGGCCAGACCTAGTTCAGAGAGGGCTCCAGGTCCTTGCTGTGGGGTTCCCTCTTCAGCAAACTAATCTTCTGACAGGGAGCACCAGTGACTCCATAATCATCCCACCAGAGAATCCTATCCTGGACTCTGCCGGAGAATCGGTCAATCAGCAATAGACCTCGCAGGAGTAATCATGTAACGATCACCCCCCCTTAGCGGAGGCAGGACCTTCTACCTCGAGCGAGGCCAATGCTAACCACGGACCCACCGTAACCACTACCATCCAAACTAGATCCGCCGCCAAGCGAAACAAAAACCTCCCTACAACACCCTTAATGCTTAACATCCTATCCTGGAACGTCCGCGATCTGGCAAACAAACCGACGTTAAGGAGAATAACCAACCTACGGAACATCCACAAGATAGACATCCTGATCATTCTTGAACCCAAAATCCTTCCCAAAATTAAAATCCATCCAACTGCAACTGGGCCTTCCTATGGCCATAGCTGGCAGACACGATATTTGGATCCTCTACACGAAGGACGTCAAATTAGGAGTCATCCAGGACTTCCGACAGGCCCTATCCTGTGATCACCCAAGACTTCCTAACCGCGCCATCCTTTCAGCGGTCCATGGCAGCTGCGATGTTGCGGAGAGGAAACAACTCTGGGACGACCTCCTTGACATCCATCTCCTCCACACCAACTCCCCTTGGCTTTGCATTGGGGACTTCAATACGATCACCTGCAGTACGAAGAAAATCGGTGGACGCTCCCCTCCCGCCCCGACCATGCTTGACTTCAACAACTTCATCTTCAATGCCCACATAACCACTCTCCAGTTCACTGGAAATGCATTCGCCTGGTGCAACATGCAGGATGGCAACCGTCATCAATACTTTAAGCTAGACTGGGCCCTCACGAACGCCTTCTAGCATGGAATGGAGATCACCACCAATCTGTCCCACCTCAACTCTACAGAATCAGACCACACTCCCCTGTTGGTTGAGATCAAAAACAAGACGAAATCATCCAAAAAGAACTTCCAATTCCTCGACTTCTGGACCAGGCATCCCCATTTTCTGGGCATCGTAGCGGAAGCATTGAAGCGCGAGGATTCCCCCAACCCCCTTGTTTGGGTGAGCAACAAGCTTAAAGCCACCAGGAAAGCCTTGTCTGTCTGGAGCAAACTCGCCTACGGAGATATCTTTCAAGCCATTCGCGTCGCCGAGGACGACGTCACCCGCGCCGAAGCCCTGGTCGTCACGGATCGCTCTCTTAGCGGCTAGAAGAGCCCTCAACCTCACCAAGGCCATGCTTAAATTCAGGATCAAAGTGGAGACTGATTTCTGGAAACAGAAAGCGAGGTTGAAATGGAACAGCAAGGGGGACAAAAACTTGAAGTATTTTCACGCCTACGTTAACGGACGCAGACAGAAGCTCTCGATTCACAGGACAGCCAATGACAATGGGAACATTATTACCGACCAAAAGAGCATCCACGAGGCAGCCACGGATTTCTATTCCAAACTATTCTCCAAAGATACGGTTCACAAAGATAGATCATTCCTTGACCAAATCCTCCCCTCATTAACGACACCGACAATACCCAGTTGAACCACCTTCCCTCTATTTAGGAAGTTAAAGATGTTGTGTGGGCCCTGAACGAGCACAGTACGCTAGGTCCGGACGGGTTTTCGGGGTATTCTTCTGCACATGCTGGGATATTATCAAATAAGACATCACCGAAGCGCGATCGCATTCTTCGAAGGCGCCATATACCCTAAAGCCATTTCTAGTGCCAACCTGATCCTTATCCCTAAAAAGATAACCCGAAGTCCTTCCGTGACTTTCGACCTATCAGTCTTTGCAACTTCACCAACAAGATCATATCCAAGGTCATCGCAACTAGAATGGCTGGCATTCTTCCCAAGATCATTTCGGAGGAGCAAAGCGGGTTCGTTCGCGGGAGGAACATCCAGGACAATATTATGTTGGCCCAAGAGTTAATCACCTGCATGAAATTTTTGGTAAGGGGAGACAACATTGTCGTTAAAATTGACATGGAGAAAGCTTATGACAGACTGGACTGGCAATTCATGATCAGGGTTTTCAGAGCTTTCGGATTCTCAAAAACTTGGACCAATATTGTCTGAAGATCCATCAGCAACTCGTGGTTCTTAACGGTCATCAACGGCCGCGCTGAAGGATTTTTTAAATCCTACCGCAGGGTGAGACAAGGCGACCGACTATCCTCCACTGTCTTCATCATTGCTGCTGACGCTCTGAGTAGGAACCTTAGCAATATGGTCAACACCCCTAACTTCCAACACTATCATACATCCAGTGGCTGCCCTATTATCACCCATCTGGCATTCGCAGACGATCTACTCATCTTCTCTTCCGGGATGAAGGTGACGTGGCGGTGGTTCACAATACCCTGATGATACTCTAGATGCTCCGGCCAGAAGATCAATAATTCCAAGAGCGTTATCTACGCCCACCACAACACCAATAGAGAACACAACAACAAACTCTCCAAATTAACTTCCTTCTTAGTTGCTAAGCCCCCTTCAACTATCTCGGGTGCCCATTAGTGTACGAAAAATCCAACGTCGGCACATTCGAGGACTTAATCACCAGAATCTGGAAGAAACTGGAAGGGTGGCACAACGCCACCTTATCTCCAGGTGGCAAGATGATCCTCATCAATCACGTGCTATTCTCCATCCCCATCTACACCTTAGCGGCGTGCTCGCCACCCATTAAGGTTCTTTCCTCGATCAAACAGATCTTTTATAATTTCCTCTGGGGCATAGCAACGGCCAGGATAAGCATCACTGGGCTAGCTGGGACTCTATGGCTCACCCGACAGGCGAGGGGCGTTTAGGATTTACCAAACTCACTCACATTGTTAAAGCATTCTCGATGAAACTATGGTGGAATCTCTGCACGAGCAACAACCTATGAGCAGGTTTTTGAAAGCCAGATACTTCAAACACATCCACCCCTCCATGGCCATACACAACTGCAGATCCTCAGCGGCTTGGCGCCGCATCCTGATCGGCCGCGACCTTCCCGAGCCTGCAATACGACTCCAGCTGGGAGCGGGCGACTCGAACCCATTCCTCGAGAGATGGGTTGGAGACAGCATGATCTCGAGTCTTACAAACCCCGAGAGATTGTAGGATCTGAGACTTGTGGAACCCCTCTACCGACGACTGGAACTGGGACCAGGTCCTTCAGTGGTCCGTAACGATGTGGCTGAAGGCATCCGCGAGAGAGGGTTACGTATCAGTGACGAGGAGGATGCGTTGAGATGGTCCCTCGAGGCATCGGGTGCATTCTCGGTGAGGTCCGCGAGTAGCACACTATTGGCCACTCCTGCATCCCTAAGAAGTGGTCCTTCCTATTGTGGAGAGTCATCAAAAAAAATTGCCGACAGACGACATCCTTAACACCATCGGGATTAGCTTAGCATCAGCTTGCTCCTGTTGCTCCGAGCGTCAGACGGAGACTATCGATCACATCTTCCGTCAGGGGACGCTACCTGACAGGACTTGGACAACCCTTAACCAGCTATTCAGCATCGAGCAGGGCGGTGGACGCTTCCACGATCTACTGCCATCCTGGGGTCCAGCCTCCCATGGCCACCAGATCGTCGCAGAGGCTGCTACTTGGGTCATTTAGAAGAATCACAATAAGGCGAGATTCGAAGGTCACCAATACTCGGCAGACCAGCTCCTGCGGGAAGTCGCCCGCCAATGCCGTAAGCGGAGCACCCTGTGTTCCCACAGTTCGAGAGCATTCTGGTCGGTGCTCTCCCCCTAGCCCCAGGCGATTGTTTAGCTTTCCTCCTCCGTCTTTTTGCGGTATACATGTATAGGCTTCGGCATTTTACGCCTTGTATACGGATTTTGTCTGCGATTTTTGAGCAGCCTTTATATATATATATAATATATAATTAATATATATATATATATATATATATTATATATATATATCTATATATAATATATATTATTGGAGTATATATATTTATAGAGTATAATACATATATTATAGGATTATAAATCATATATATTTTATATATTATATGGAGTTATATTTTGGTGTATATACACACTCTAACTTGTATATTGTTTCCCTTATGTATATATTATTATATATATAATATATATATATATATTATATATATATATATATATAATATATAATATATATTAATATATAATTATATATTAATATATATTATAATATATATATATATAAAAAAATCTATATATTTTTTTTTTGGGGGGGGGGGGGGGGGGGGGGGGGGGGGGGCGGGGGGGGGTTCTGGGTGGGGGGGGGGGGGGGGGGGGGGGGGGGGGGGGGGGGGAGGGGGGTGGGTGTCCGACAGCGGGTGCCACCCGGGGCCGCGGCCAAAGCGCCCATCCCACCCCGGGTGGAAGGGAGGCTCGAACCCAGCCCACCCCTAGGGGAGCCAACCTCCTAACCACTAGAGCTAGGCCCGCCGGACGATATTTTATATAATATAATATAATATATATAATTATAATATTATATATATATATATAAAAAAATATCTATATATATTATTTATTTGAGTGTTAATTAATCTTAGAGTATATATTATATGGAGTGCATATGTTATTTCGGAGTATATATTTATAAATACATACATATATGTATATATCCTGGAAATATATATATTGGCATATAGTTAGTGTATATATTGCTATATAGTGAATAAATTTATTTTGAGTACATATATACATTTACATAATTTGAGTGTACGAATATGTATACGTTTAGAGTATATGCCTATATATATTTAGAGTATATAATTGCATGCATACAATTTGTGCATATATATAGGTATACGTGTATACTATTTAGAATATATATATTATATAGATATATATATATATATATATATATATATATATATATATATATATATATATATATACGCATTTTTTCTACTCTACCTAGTTATAACTCCTAAGCCCACCTATAAAAACCTTGGCCCAACATAAGAGCCCACCTAAGCCATTTGGATCGGGCGGGCAACCCAAACCCGAATCCCCTCCTTCAATTTGCTGCTGCGAACACCTTCTTTTCCCCCTCTCGTCATACACTATTGCATCCAGGCATCGCGTACGACCACCATCCTATAGCTGGCAGCGAACGACAGCTATCACCCCTCTCTATATAGTAGCATGTTCGACCTAACCTAGCCGCTTCCACTTGTGAATCATAGCTCCCTCGTCTCCCTTCGAGCATGCGCACCGCACGACCAACCCCTGGTCCGCCCTAATGGCCGTCGACATGTCAGTCTCCACCATCTCATTCCTCGAATAGTAGCCATGCACGCGAACTCGCATTGAAGAGTGGAGGCCGCTCGACATCTCGTCGTGCGCACACAGGACCATCATGGCATCCTCGTACGCGTGCGCCGTACAGCGGCACTATACAATCGCTGTCGTACGTTGCATGACCACCCCCTAGCCGCCGATGAACTCCTCGTACACCATTGCGCACCAATCTGGCAGCAGCCCGTACAAACAGTAAGTCGATTTCAACATTTTTATCGAAATCCTGACGTGGCGAGCAAAATCAGAAACAGAAAGTATGCTTCGTGGCTGCGACTTTGTATATTTTTTCTAGGCGATTCGACCGTCGGATCGTCGAACACTTTGCCCCATTGTAATCTCGGTATATACCCCTTTGCTCACCTAAATTTTCAACTGTTAATTTGATCGATTGATAGATCAAAACTGGCCACCAGTTGACCATTTAAATTATGTTTATTTGGACAGTTTTGATGAGCCACTTTGCGGATTCGTTTCTCCCCATGTCGAATCTCCGATTTATGAACCACTGACTCCGGTGCACAACAAGTATAACTGTAATTACCACTTTTCTAAAATAAGGGTAATTTTGAACTTTATAAAATTGATCATGATAGTTATTAAATAATGGATCTAAATTATTTAGTGATAAATTTGTGAATTTTGATTATTTTAATATTATTTAATTTGATGTATTGTGTTTGTGCCTTTAGTTAGTGAAACCTTAGAACTACTTAGCCTAGAGACTAACCATGACCATGGAGACCTAGCTAATGTAATTAGATTAGTAATTGGACTCTAATCTAGATAGGAATCACTTAGAATATATTTAAAGAATTAAATCAAGGTGCTAGTTTGGGCCTTTAGCAAAGGGGCTAGATATTACAATATAGAAGGGCCTTTGTGCTATTGTAACCCAACCAAACCCTAATCTTCCACCCATGGCCGGCCATACCTAGTTTCTTCCCCCTATATAGATCATCATTAGCCTATTTCTTCCCTCTTATAAAGAACCCTAACCCTAACTGTTCTAATATGCATTGATACTTCATTTAACACTCTGTGACACTCACTCATGCTAACACATTCATTGCTTGCATTCACTTTGTTGCAATGATACTGCTCTCATATATCTGACACTCACTTCACCATATTATGTTCTCTTGACACTTTGCATTCACCCACACACAACAGCTACACTAGCAAATCTAAACTGTTCTATTTTATCACGACCACCGTACCCGCTTTTTCGGATACGAGACGTGTCCAAGCCAGCCTACGTCGCAGAGTCAGCGGTAGAACGCTGTCATGGCCAAGATGCTAAAAATCACAAAAATATAAAATTTATTGCTCATTCACATTTCTAAATTTATTACAATATTTACAACACTTATATTTTTAAAGAAAGTACAAGGTTCTCACAATTAATGAAAATGATACCACAGCTATCTACTTCTAGGTTTCTATCTGCAAGTACACCCATATCTCCCAAGCTAAGTGAAGCCATAGCTAACCTAAAAAAAGTTTGTTTTCAGTCAGGAATGGAACAAGCACACAAACCGAGGCAATACAAAAATACAATAGAATTCACAAGACATGAAAAT
This sequence comes from Iris pallida, assembly GCA_029216955.1. NCBI lineage: Eukaryota > Viridiplantae > Streptophyta > Magnoliopsida > Asparagales > Iridaceae > Iris > Iris pallida. The sequence goes on from JANAVB010027199.1 coordinate 3,665,952, forward strand.
AACATATGTAGATGAAAATTAGAAAGTAACTGATATCATGGCAAGCGGTGAAGAAAACCAGGAAACAAATAAAAGACAACTATCTATGTGTTTTGAAATATCTTGTTCGACAATGAACGGCTAAGGGGTAAATACGGCACCCTGCACGTGTCGTGTGCAGCTGCTATCAGTCAAGATTAGACATTTTGGGATGGGTAAGGGTTAGTCCACATGTCTACTAAGATATTTCCCCGTCCAGCTAGTACTCATGGAATCAAGTCGCAAGCATGGTAATCATATAAATGACAGTCAAGAGGTACAATAAATCTATGATACTACTCGTGTGACGAGCGTGTCAACAAGCAGCAAGACATATGTATAAAACATGAAACATAAAAACTACTATGAATCGAAAAGCAATCAGAAAGTGCACTTGTCTGAGGTCCTTTGCTGGTGAAACCGATAATACTATTACTACTCCGTGAGCCACAACAGTCAAACTCGTACAACAGTCTCCAGATACTAAAATAGATATTACCAACATTATCAGAATAGTCAAATTATCTAAAGTTGACTTTCTTAAGTCCAATTCTGGACAAAGGGGCAAAACGGTAATTTTGGATCAAAACGGTGTCCGTCGTTGGATCCGCTTTGCACCGAAAAGTGTGCCAAAGTTTATGGTCTTTAATGTCTTCAAAATATGTCAACAGGTCCAGTTTTCTGATACGAACCCAACCGTATGTCCAATATTGGATTTCGACGAGCCGTACACAAAATCGCCCGTCGAATCGGATCGTGGGGCCCGCAAAACGACGATCCGCTCAACTGTCTCAGAATCAGACCAAACTTGGCTTACAGGACCAAAAAAATATACGGTCCTGTTGGCGTAAGTTTGTCTCGATCTGACGAACGTGCACGAAGTAATTAGGAAATTTGCAAAGGGACCGATACGGTGAATTTCGACGGATACGTATCAAATTCGTCGCGAACAGGCAACCAATTTGAATTCCGTCAAAGCCCACACATTTGTGAAGCCATTACGCACCTTTCGATACTTTTGGTTCGCGACCATGTCGCTCAAATTAGCGGGATGCACGTCGTATCGAAGGGTTTTCATGTTTTTAGAACAGGTTTTCTCAATATTGGGAAATCGATTTATCGGCACACAGTATCAAAATTAATTTCTGTAAAAAAGGGTTCTCTAGCCCTATATGTATCAATATTTGCCTTCTAACAGATTTTGAAATCATGCAGGATTTGGAAGATAATTAAGTGCAAAGTAGCCTAATTCGACTATTGTCAGTCCTATTTTTTGGACTGGTTTTCATCGAACTTGGGTTCGATTTTTGGGGCAATATAGATCACCTAAGATCAAACTAATTGATGGGAATCAAAGGTGTATAGATCAGGATCTTACCTGAAGAAATAGCTCGTAAACGATCAAGCATCGAGGGTGTACTTCGGTCACAAAGTTGGGGTCGGCCCGGGACTGTCGCTGCCGTTGCGCCTCGGTTCTGTTCGTGCACGTGGTTCTGCGACGGCTCTGGCCGGCCGGCCGTGGCCCACAGTGGCGTGCGCGCGGGGAAGGAGGGGAGAGCTAGGGTTAGGAAGTTTGTTCCCTCCTCTCGATCTCTCAAATAGTCGGAGGGTTCCGCTCGGGTCTGGGAAGTTGAGGCTCGGGTCTGGGACGTGGGCCTTGGGCTGGGATGCTGCTGCTTTGGTTTTTCTTTTCTTTGCTTTTTCTTTTATTCAACAAAAGTGTATATATATATATATATATATATAATATATATTATATATATTATATATAATATATATTATATATATATATATATATATATATAAACAATATATATATATATATATTATATATATATATTGTTTATATATATATATATAATATATATATATATATATTATATATATATATATATATATATGTATATATGAATCCTAAAATCCTAAAATCTAATAATAATTTAAGTATAATATTATTAATAACAATTATATTATTACATAGAAAGGGTATATATATATATATATATATATATATATTATATATATATATATATATATATATATATATTATATATAGAAATATCATTTATATGAGATATCTATATTTACTATCCTTTCTAATGAATAATGAAATCATATAATCAATTATTAAATAGCTATACCTATGAATATATATATATAGTCTACACCCCAAGATCCACTAATATGTTAAGGAACTCGTTTACCAAGATAAATATTATTTATTTATTTCATAAGAAGAACATCTAATATAACCACATTTGTAATATAGCCTACTAGGTCACTAAAATAAATAAAATATCAATCATACACCTACGTGGATGTTTTAGATGCACTACCCGACTACATGGGCTCTGGTCTCAGTTCGGGTCCAATCCGGCTAGTTTGGCACAACCTGGTCTTCTATACGTCAATAAGTTAATTAATAAATAATTAAAACATCTATAGAGGTTAAGTCGCAACTTGGCCTAGTTTTCCTAGCTAGAACATCACTATGGCTTGGCCTTCCCTATCAGGGCTAATACTCTAGTCAAAGTATGTCACTGCACTATCCGTGCCATGATTCCTAGTCGCCTTGTACTCCAATTCCTAACCATGACTAAAATCATCTACCGTAATAATTAACTAAACAATTATTTATAAAATTATAAAAAATTTCATTTAAATCAAATAAAACAATAAAAAATATTTCCAAAATTTTTGGAAAGGGGAGCTACAAATCTACCCACCTTAAAATTAATTTCGTCCTCGAAATTCTAATTCATAACTATTCTTAAAATTCAAAAAGAAAGTCTACCTTAACCTTAATCTCCTTAAATTTTAATTCCTCAAAATAGTTTATATCCTCCTCCTAGCCATTTTGTTACTACATAACCTCTAGGACTTCTACCCACCTTTAGTCACACTACTCCCCAAAACTAAAATCTTATAATCTTCTAACTAGTTGCTAACAATCCTACCAACAGATATCTACTGCATATGGCATCTATAATCCTCTCATATCTATCAAGCAACCCAAAATTTAACAAGCAATAATTTACACAAGTAGCTAAGAAATATTGATAAATTCTAATAAATATGACTATTCGTTACTCTGAAATAAGAAGGACAGGAAGAATAATCGAGAGCAAATATAAAGTTTCAAGAGCGGTAGAGTGTATCCAATGATGCAAATAGAAAGAAAGTTTATGAACCATGGACTTATTTCTAGAGGGGGCTACTCTAGTCTAGTCACTTGCTAAATCGAAGAACCCTTCGTTTCTTAGAGGGGCTTGCTGTAACACCCAATTTTTTAGATGAGGGTATTTTTGAAATTTTGTAATCATAATTATAATTTATTGATATTTATTTCACATTATAATTTTTGGTGATTTTTAATTATTTTTAAACTATTTAAAAACTGTTTTAAGTTATGACTTGTGATTTTGACGTGCTGCTAGTGAAACCCTAGAGAATGCATGACCTAGAGCCAGACCATGTCATTAGGATGATTTAATTATCATTTTTAGCCTAGGGGTATTTTGGTCATTTTGACTTATTTGAATTTATTTATGATTTTGAATTGGTGAATTCTAGGTTGACTTGAATTGTTGAGACCTAGTGAACTAGCCTAGAAGCTAACCCTAGCCATGGTGACCCTAGTCTAACTTAGGTTAACCTACTTTTAGTCATTAGAAACTAATTTTAGAATGAGGGGATTTGGTTTAGTGAATTTAAGTCATGGCTTATGATTTCATGAAATGACTTATGGCTTAACGATTGTTTGATCATGACTTAAGCCCATGGGCCAATTTAGGAAACCCTAACCCTAATTTTTACAACTTATGACTGGCCACTAGTGCTCCCCCTTCCCTATAAATATTCTTCTCCTTGTTCTTGCCTCTTTTATTAAATTTTTACAAGTTTAAAGAAAGAGGTAAGAGCCTTCTTCCCCAATCCATAACTTCCTCATTTCAATTCCTTTTTGGCTCAAATTTTTTGCATTGGGTTCTAATTGATCCCTACTTTATGTTCATGGAGAGAAATCTCAGGTTTGAATCAATTTGGAGATATTGGCTAGCAAGAAGAGGAATCCCCTATTTGAAGCTTTTCCATGCAATTTGTACCTATAGGTAAAACCATTTAAATTGATTTAAATTTCATTTTGCTTTGCATGTAGGGCTAGATCTAGGAGTCCTCTAGGTTTCCCTAAAATTTACGTAAATTTTGTGTCCGTTTGGTGTCCGTATCGGACACGTGTCGTAGTGTAGTGTAGGTGTTTGTTGAAATGCCTCTATGGATTGAATGTTAATATTTTTCGAAACAAATTATATATATGGATAGCCCTTAATATGTAGATTATTTTGTAAATGACTGAGCACACTTCGTGTCTTTGTTCGTGTTCAAATCGGACACGCATCGCCGTACGACACTACGCACTGGCCCCGTACGGCTGTCCTGCTGCTCGGGTGCCATTGCGAACACGACACGGACTCTCGTGAGCTGAAACTTGACACACACGTTGTCCTAATGACTGACACGATACTTGTAAATTTTCATGGGTTCTCGATGTGTGTGCACGAAGGAAATTGACCTGCACTGACTTGTACTGCCTGTGCACACAGGAAAATTGTTCACTGATACGCACTATTTTCTTGGACACGACACAATATGGACTATTTGCAGGCGATTGGACACCTACCCTGACACCTGGCAACACATGTGCATGGCCACGTGTCTCCACGTGGCCTGTGTCACGCGTGGGACACGCGTGCATACGTGCACGACGCTGCGTACAGTCCAGTGCACGTGTGTGTGACTGTGAGTGATTGTATGTTCTGGACACGTTCGTGTCCACTTAGTTGGACACGAATACCTTGGTTGACACGTGTGCACTTGTATATTGTTTTACCAACCATTAAAATGTGAATTAACATGATTTGATTTTGAATTTGCATTTCCTCTTTATTTTTCTGATACCAGTATCCTGGCACAGTTGGTTTACATGTCTTGGGACACGACTCGACTCTTGGACACGTGTGTTACACCCCCACGTGTACCCCTCTGACACAAGTATGAAATTGTGGTTGCATGAGTAATTTAGGTTGTTTGGGTTCGATTTTGTATGTATGTTACTGAAGTTGGTTAAACTCAACATGAAAACTGAGTTGTGATACTTAAACTGATTTTAGATTTTTAAATGGGAAGATGGGATTCGATTTTGGTTTGATTAATGAACTGCTTTCCTACACACTGATAACTGAACACTGTCACTCAAGCACTCACTCATTCACTGATTTTTCTGAGAATGACATTGGATTGGAGATTTGGTTTGTTATATAAATATAATTGTATTTGTTTAACATATATGATTGACGTTTACATTTAAAACTGAAATATGGTTTACTTTCATTACTGAGATGTTGGGTAGTTCATGTTAGTTTAAGATTGTTGGGTAAGGGCTTCGAATTTGGTTTGGTTTTAGAGTTGATATTGGGTATTTGGGTTGATATGCACACAGGTATTGATGTTATTTTAGACTGAATGTAGGTTTCATTGGTTTCAAGTTTCAGTTCAGGTTGTATACATTTGTAGATGTGGGTTTGGAGTGATTGTTAGTGTGGGTATCATAAAGGGGGCTGTGAGTTGGAAGGCAGCAGTGGGCATTGCATTGCATTGCTTTGGCTTGCCAGGCTTTTCTTTTGCAGCAATGCAGCAGCAAGCAGTGGCATAGCAGTAGCAGTAGAAAGAGAAGTGAGCAGTGGGAGCTATGGTTAGCATTACATGGCTACAGTACTTTGGCTTACCCTGCCTCGGTTTATATTGTATTATATTGCAGCAGCAAAACAGGGTGAGCCAGGGAGTTCAGGAGTGAGGGTGTGAGTATAGTGCATGGCTGTAGTAGCCATGTTACCTGCAGGTAACAAATGACCTTGAACCAGGGGGAAATTTGTAGTAGGTTAGCCTAAGTTTCAGTTATGATAGAGTATAGGATTTTGTCTTATAGATGGGTTGCTGTTTTCGAATTCCTTTAAGGCTGTGTCTAGAGGTTGTAAGAATGAGGCCTTGTCCCAGTTGTTGATTGACTGAATACATTCATTGATATTCCTGAGATTAATATTCCTAGGATTATGGCTTGGATGAAAACTGAGATTGGGTTTACTCTTCCCATTTGGACAGCCCTCTATCCTTGTTCAGTCCCTACTTGATATCTGAGTTGGTTTATGACTGTGTGAGGGTTGGATTCGAGTGGGTTGAACTGAGATTTCAGGCTCAGTCAACTGAGATGGGTTAACTGTCATGTGGTTCCCCATTTTCTGTGTGTTGAAGTCTAAAATTCAGATGGTGTTTGGGACTAGAGAAGGTTGAGAGGGTTGATAAGTTGGGGAGTTAGTATTATTACAGTTTTCATAAAGTGCAGTGAGTATGGGTGGGTAGTTAGATGTGGTATTTTGTATTGCTGAAATGTCAATAACAGTAGTAGTAGCAGGAATTATAGGGAGTAGGTATTGGACTTGAGTCCCATGTCCTTGGTTCATGTTAGGATCTTCCCTATAGTCCTTTTTCCTTGGTTCAGTTATCTTCTAGTAGATGCATTGTATACATATATATTGATCATGGAATGTGGCAAATGCTTACATTATATAAGGATGAGGTGGTGAGGGTTAATGTTGATATTGGGTATACATGTGGGTTATGGTCTATGGTCTGAGTAAGGTTATATAGGTATATATGTAATATACCTTAGATGTGTGATGTGGTATAGGTAGAGTTGGTTAGATAGTTGACCATTGACTGTGTTAACCTATAGCTAACCATAAATATTGACCTAGATAGTGACCCAATAGTCCAAGATTGACTGGAGTTGACCAAAGGTCAACATTGAGTCTAGATGTGACCAATTGAACTAGTTTGACCCAGACAGTTGACCAGGTTTGACTTAGAGTTAACTTTGACCTAGATTGGCCTAGAAATCATGTAGATTACATCATAAACACCATTTGTCTTATTTTAAACATATTATAACCTATACTGCTCTATTTAGGACATTGTGACTCCGGTGCAGACATCTGACATTATACTACTCTTTTCATAGTATCAGGCGAGTACATTCTCTGATAGTTCTCTCATTTACTTGTCAATTACTGTACTTCAGTTCTAGTTAGTTGTATGCGATTCTCTGTTACAACACGTATGGATATTTCTGAATTCATGCATACGACACACATTTATTTCTGGCCTCCATTACTGGTATCATCATTTCTGGCTTCTATTACTGGAATCACCTACTGGAATCATTTACTGGAATCATATACTAGTATCATTATATTTTGGCTGGACTCATCTTGAATCATTGTGTCGGATTTCTGGATTCACTTGCTGGAAGGAGAAATACTAGAGTAAGACATGTAGACATACCCTATTTCTGGAATCACCCCTTTTACTGGAATCATACTAGAATGATAGCCATCTCACACCCGGCCAGGTGTGTGAAGTGCCGGATTACCCATATTCGTTTATATGTCGATCTCGGTATTTTAAAACACACTGCTAGAGTATAGGCTGGATTCATCCTGGAATCATTTATCACTATAACTGGAATCGTCCCTTACTGGATTCATCTTGTATTAGATTCATCTTGTACTAGACTTACATTGGAGTTACACTGGTCTACATTGTTGTCTGGACTTTATATCATATTACCCTGGTTCAGCTAGTTCTATTTTTACAGTCCTCATTGCTATGATTCTTCTCTTGTTTAGTTATTTACTTTCCTTGCACTTTATCTGTCTTTCTTACCATCTCCTGAATATAAACTGCCATTTTTATCAATACAACTGTCTATAACTGCTGTATAGTTCTCTGTCATTTACTTGGGTTTTCTAGATGAGATTGTGCTCGTTTCTGTCCTGACTGGACCTGTTATAAATTTTACAGATGATTGCCCTGAGGACACATGCCCTACATGTTACAGACTAGGAGATGGCTTAGCTACCTTTGGCCCTGACACTTAGGAGTGATCGGGAGTTTAGCTAGTTTGTCTTGTCTTAAGTTTTTATGTTTAGAACTGGAGTTGTACATATAAAATTGAGACTTGAGATGTATTTGAGATTGTTTGAGTTTGTTGTTATTATATCAGTAGTTATTGTTGTCTTCAGTTTCTTAGTTATATTTCGGTGTTATCTTATCGTGCTTAGACTATGATTGAGTTACGATATCTTATACTTGTCCTCCGTTCGAAGTCGATCATGATGAGTACATTATTCATTGCGTGAGTTGATGGTTAGATAGTGACCTAGAACAGGGTTCTACCGTCGACACTGCGGCGTAGGCTGGACGTTGTTACGCGCTCGTACCCTCACAGTGGGTGCGGGTCGTGACACTTGCAATCCTTGAAGTACAAAAATTTTCGTTCTCGAAGTTAATCTAAACAAGGTTCCATAATAGAACAAAATTTGAGAAATCAAGATTATGATCTTTTCCATTGTTATTTAAACACACGAGCAAGGGATATAATGCAATACAAGATCGTATCACAACTTCCAGGTAGATGGAATAAGGGTTACGAATGACTTCACATTCTAAGAGGTGGAGAATACATAATAGGTAAAGGAACCTATTTCAAATAGTTCGATTTTATAGTACAAATATGGTGGTATGCATGGATGGGTTTTACTGGGTCTTAATGGGTTCCCTAATTGGACATCACTCGTTGGTTGGATCCTTAGATTTTAATCTATATTGAATGGACAAGATCCCAAGATAAAACTATTTCTACTAGGTTAGGGTAACCTAGAATAGGTTCCCACCCAAGTGGTTGAGCTAGTTGCCAGTCAGGTTGGTTAGCTAGGTCCCCCAAGCCCAAAATGCGCCTTCAGTGACTTTTATGTTTAAGTAGCACATAAGGTCTCAATTGGGTGGCACACTAGTAGCATGTGCGTAGTGGGCTTTGAGTAGATCACAACCATATATTGGGTCGAATGAATTGAGTCAAGGTTGAGGCTCTAGTGGAAGTCGGGAAGTATACCGGTATTATGGTAAGGGTTATAGCTAGTCCTTTTGATCTGAAAGTCGTACCACAAAAATAGAGTACAAGGGGACGGGTTTGAGTGGGCCATGATATACCTAGATGAAGGTGGACTCGTATAGATCTTGCATATAAAATTTGTTGGAAGATAACAGCTGGTCTCGTGCTCCGAATATTAATGACACGGTCGGGGACACAAAATAATCTAAATAGAAAGTGGGAGTCCATAGGGCACTAATTATCATCCTAATGGAAATTATTCTAATCAATCGGTAATCCTCGTATATTCTAAAATTTTAGAAGGCTTATAGTCTACTCACCTTAGAAGCTAGGATATGGTTTTAGGAATAATGAGGTTAGAAGAATTCCAAAGTCCGAATATTGTACCTCGACTCTTGTTAATAAAGAATAAGGCACGGCGTAACAGAATACGGTAGATATAGGTCAAGTCAAGGATCGTTCCTCAATAAATGGAAAACGAGTGTGTACAATGATACATGGTCGATAAAATAGAATGATCTACTCGTCCATAGTATACAAGAGTTATCGACGGGTAACCAATTCTAAGGCACATCATATGAAGAGATTTCTAACAACTAAGTCATGAATTTATATTGTGTCAAGCCTACCAGACTATTGTCACAAGGGTTCTAGTGGTATGGGCTGGCCGATGGTAGCTACACTTGTGTATACAACTAGCATAGCCATGGAGGATACTCTGTATCTATCTACCAATTACGAGCTTTCGTCTTTCCAAATCAGTGAAAGACAAAAATAATAAGAGTTCAAGAAAGATGTCACTGAATACAATTACGTGATTCAAAGGCGAATGTATAATTAAAGAGGAATTATCAATGCAGTCGCAGATAAGATCCTAGAGACATCTGCATCTCAATCCACGTAGGTTAATCAGAGGGAGAGCGAACCGAGTGCACTAAGGTTTATCAAACCGTAATACATCGATTCTGATTAGACAATATGTTAGTAGGCGTCCCAATAAACATCTGTCTTGAGTCAAGCTCGATAAAAGAGTAAGCTTGCAAAACTAGGCTGTAATAGCAGCGTTGGTCAAGATAGTCAAAATACAAGCATGCGAGATTTTGAAAGGAGACACAAGTAGTTCGAGTTTTAAGAGAATCAAACCTTACCAGGTGTTATTGCTTATACAGTCATCCTACTATCTACCTATCCATAAGGACTTGGTCGACTAATGGGTTATGGACCTCTAAATTCCATATTCTAGGTAAACCTATTAGTGTCAGTCAATTATCTCGTTAATAGATCACAAGGAACACGGAATGCTAGGTTGGGGGGCATGCTATCCAACTTACAGAACTTTCACTAGTATTGGCTTTGGATCTTATGCGACATACAAGACGTTTTTCTATTCTCTATAGTATCCTAAACTTATAATCACGTCTGAAGTCATTTTACCGAGAATTATGCCTCGCCTGTATACTCTGGCGGTGGTAAACCCTTGGTTCCGTGATTCAGATGTGATATGCTATCAGATACTCTACCTTATATTGACACAAGGTCTAAAGAGGTCAACGAAGATATAGTTTTAGCAATGTTCCATAACCTACGATTCCTTGAAATAATTTTAACTCTATGGGTCGCGCCTCGCCAGTGCACTGCTGTCTAGCCATTGCAGTTGTTAAATTACTCCAACTATACTCCTAAGAACTTCAAGGAGCTACTAGAGATTCAAACTAGTTGACTATGATAGGAAGCATAAATCTGCCTATAAGTCTTAATCATTAAAGTAAATGATTGATCGGGGAGGAAATAACTGAAGACAAGGAAAGTAAGAACATCATAATCTTTATTTCATATGTATTTCAAATGGTTGAGGGAAAAAACTTTGAATCAAATTTGCCTCGAGATTCATATACGAATAACAGAATCAGAAATTATAAACTAATTCCTTATAGCAAAATAGGATTTTAAATAGGTAATTCTATGATATAAGGATTATATGTAATAGAGCAAAAGAAAATTGAACAGTTTATCAATTAGGGCCTTAATTCTAAGAAAGCCTAACTTACCAAGTGAATAGTATATCCACATTGGATCATATCGTCATATCAAAAGTAATAGTATCTATAGTGATCTGGTAAGCTATTTAAATTTAATAGTTCCTTATCTAAATTGCATAACCTATCTGACAACCTTAACTACCCAACGGTCAATTTGAATAAGGGACTCCTAGTCCTAGTCATTCTCTTAAATCAATTTAACTCTAAGTTGTGAATGAGCACTTCCTAGTCGCAGGTTAACAGTAGTACGACTAATATGGTACTACCATGAGTTCGCACTATTTACAAAAAACCTGCATGGGCCACCACAAAACTTGTCACGACTTGTGCTCACTTTTTCGGATACGAGACGTGTCCAAGCCAGCCTACGCCGCAGCGACGGCGATAGAACGCTGTCACGGCCAAGATGCTCAAAATCACAAAAATATAACATTTATTGCTCATTCACATTTAAATTTATTACAATACTTATATTTTTAAAGAAAGTACAAGGTTCTCATAATTAATGAAAATGATACCACAGCTATCTATTTCTAGGTTTCTGTCTGCAAGTACACTCGTATCTCCCAAGCTAAGTGAAGCCACAGCTAACCTGAAAAATGTTAGTTTCCAGTCAGGAATGGAACAAGCACACAAATCGACGACAATAAAAAATACAATAGAAGTCACAAGACATAAAAATACATATGTAAGATGAAAACTAGAAAGTAACTGATGTAATGGCAAGCGGTGAAGAAAAATCAGGAAACAAATAAAAGAAAACTATCTATGTGTTTTGAAATATCTTGTTCGACATGTGAACGGCTAAGGGGCAAATACGGCACCCTGCACGTATCGTGTGCAGCTGCTATCAGTCAACATCAGAAATTTTGGGATGGATAAGGGGTAGTATACATGTCTACTAAGATATTTTTCCGCCCAGCTAGTACTCATAGAATCAAGTCGCAAGCATGGTAATCATGTAAATGACAGTCAAGAGGTACAATAAATCTATGATACTAATCTTCGTGTGACGAGCATGTCAACAAGCATCAAGACAAATGTATAAATATGAAACGTAAAAACTACTATGAATCGAAAAGCAATCAGAAAGTGCCTTGCCTGAGGTCCTTTGTTGGTGAAACCGATATACTATACTACTTAGTGAGCCACAACAGTCAAACTCATACAACTTCTCTAGATGCTGAAATAGATATTACCAAAATTC